>SJYO01018169.1:41657073-41792118 GCA_006410555.1 Capra ibex | reverse complement strand
GTCTTCGAAAATTAAAATTAATCTAGGGTAAACAAATAAAAACGAAAATAAAGGTCTTAAGACCCTCCACCTAGTATCTCCTAGGACGACACTAAATACAGACTCTCACAAAACGGATACAAGAGGAGATCCTCAAACTATCAAAGACTAGAATGTAAATCTAGAAATTAGGTAAAACTCAAATAAAAACACATGCCACAATATTTCACTAGATCAAAGTAAGAAAATGTTCACCAACTGGTCAAAAGGGTCGTGGTGAACAATTTCTCTAACAGAAATGAGGTAACATATAAGAACGGAGGAAACAGTTTCTATTCCACAGGTATACACACACCTAAATAGAGACCCGAAAGATAAAACAAGGTAACTAGATATACAGACAGAAACACGGTCATGGTATGACAGAACTACTGACACCGAAACATCATCTCGGACTTCAGTCCGTTCAACTAAGGAGGTCAAGGTAAGAAGAAAGAGTTCTAACGAAACCGATAAGCTCCAAAAAACATAAAGGTATGTTTAGAACTTTAATAAACAAGATCAAGACACTTTTTACACCGACCATCGAACTGTCTTAGGTTGTTGTGTAATTTTTCTAGTATGTGGTACTGGTTCACCCGAAATAGGGTCCCTACGTTCCTAAGAAGTTATAGGCGTTTAGTTATAGATAATCACAGGAGAAACTAAAGAAAGTAGTCACAAAATATCAAAAGATATATATCCAGAAATCAAAGAAATCCATCTATATAAGGATTCATAAAATAAGAAAAGCAACGTTACCACTTACCTTAACAAAGGAATTAAAGAAAAAGATGAAAGAGTAATAAGCACATATCCTTACGTTCCCTAAAGACACACAACTAAAATATAGGACGTTGAAATGATATAAGTAACTANTTGTTCTGTTCCCACAGGTGAAAGTGGCGATGATAAGTTGTATCAAGACCTTCAAAACCGGTGTCGTTAATCTCGTCTTTTTCTTTATTTTCCTTAGGTTTAACCGTTTCTTCTTCATTTTGAGAGTGACAAACGTCTACTGTACTAGGAGATGTACCTTTTGGGATTTCTGAGGTGGTCTTTTAATGATCTCGATTAGTTACTTATATCATTTCAACGTCCTATATTTTAGTTGTGTGTCTTTAGGGAACGTAAGGATATGTGCTTATTACTCTTTCATCTTTTTCTTTAATTCCTTTGTTAAGGTAAGTGGTAACGTTGCTTTTCTTATTTTATGAATCCTTATATAGATGGATTTCTTTGATTTCTGGATATATATCTTTTGATATTTTGTGACTACTTTCTTTAGTTTCTCCTGTGATTATCTACCTCTTTATATGGTACAAGTACCTAGCCTTCTTAGTTATATCACTTTTACTCATATGATGGGTTTCGTTAAATGTTTAAGTTACGTTAGGGACAGTTCGATGGTTTGAAAACTTGTTACATTAAATTCTCCGTCGAGAAACCCCTTCAAAAATTGCAATCAATCTTACTAACTTTTGAACTGTGTCGTTATCTTCTAATACCTCTTTTATCTGCAGAAGTCAGACATCTCTTCTATTAAATTACATGAAGAGGTTCGACGGGAATGAATATACTTCCCGAGTATGTGCCTGGTAGAGGAGACCTTGTATGGTACCCCACAATTCTTCCATACTTGTCTTATTATAAAGTGACCTTGTACGACATAAATTTAAACCCTCCTATCTTGTTCAGACACTGATTGTTTTTCTTTATGTATGAACTTAGACAAACTTTTCCCTTCCCTATTCCTCTTCAATATTTTTGTATGTAATACCATGACTTCCCTTACCGTTACAAATTAACTCTTTTTACTTCGGAATTACTTCATGGAACCTTCAAAACATCAGTTTTTTTTATTTATACGTACTAAGACAAACGTCTGATGGACTGATATCGAAAAATGTCTCTTATTTGTCCAGACCGAAGGTCATTATTCTCTCATTCTGACACAGTGAAGATGTAAAGGAGACATAAAGTCGTCAACTATATCAAAGTACAAAGATCTTACTCACACCACTCGTGTCATTTTAGAACGAAAAATAGAAGTTAACTAAGACTTAGATCTTGATGATATTCGTAATCTTATTAATAAATTATGAATGGTCCATGACACTGTATATGAGACCCTGGTATACTTCTGACTTTGATATCATCTCATTGTTTTCCTTCATGACCGGATGACTTAATAAAAAAACTAGGTCCTTTTATTATATTTAGATTTAATAGGACTTTTAATGTTCAAAATAATACATGAAAAACCACTAAGGTAATCTTACTTTTACCTTTTTCAAACGAAAGAACCGATCCATATTTTTGATATATCTAGAATCACCATCTCATCTTATAAAAGTTTTCTGTACTAACTGGAAAGTATTGATTACCAAACACTAAATAATAAAATGGAGGGAAGGTATTTTTACCTGAGATCCTCTCATTCTATAAACTTTTCTTAGTTCCCATAAAAAGGACCGGTCTAAATACTACCTGAATTGATACGAAGGTTCTTCCTTTTTCTATAGAAGTTCCTACCAGTAGAACCCGTATTTAAATCAGTAATAACTAATATGACAGGAGATCAACTTCATAGATTAGAAAGTCGACTACCGTTTACCTTCATTTTACCAGACTAATAAAGTGAAACTTAAAATTTTCCGTGTGTCAGTTCAAATTTGAATCGGTCGATTTTTATTTTATTACCTTTTTCCACAACAGTCGATTGAGTTGTTTTTATCTTTACAAAAGTAATGAAGTTTTTATTACTTTTATATAAAATCATTTCTTCTTTAGTTGTGAGGTAAAGGGTCATAATAAAACCTTTGTCTAGTATCTTACTATTACATTCTTCTGGTCTACACTCTGTGTTCTTTGTTTTTAATATGAAAGTTTTATTAAGTCATATTCCATGTACCCTTGGAACTTTTATTGAGGTGCAAAATATTTTTAAATAATTAATGTGTTTTAAATGGTCCGTAAAGTTAATCACGACGTACCCTTTTTTTTAATTTGGTTTTTAACACACACACATACATATATATATATATATATCTCTCTCTCTCTCTCTCTCTTTCTCTCTCTCTTTACACACACACACACACACACACGCACATTTACATAAAACCAGGAAGTAATCCTTCCTGGTTTCACTTTATCTTTTATCTTTGATAACTCACCAAGGTATCTAGAACTTTTTATTTATTTAGTGTTTTTGAAAGACTTACAATATTGTGTATCATACAATGACTTATATTTATCTGATGCCGTATAATAGTTGAAAAGGTGTTTATCGACAAATAATACTGATATTCTTTTTAATGACAATTATAAAAGAAGTAACCTGAAACATGAAACATAAATTTTTCTTGACATGTCTTGTTAATGTTTCTTTTTTATACAGGAAGAACTACACTGCACATTTTGTTCAACGTTAAATCGTATAATGAAAACTTTTATTATCCCGGTTAGTAAAGAAAAGTCCAGTATACTAATTTTTGACGTGTGGTGGATTTTATCCCGATTACATAGTGTGTAAATTATGTTGTAAACCAATTTATCTGGTAAATGAGTTTTAAGTCACGGGTTAAAATTGTTAGTCTTAGATATTAAAAAATTAGTTTATAATAACTTGTTTCTATAAACACTTAGAGAGTGTCGACACTTTATAGTTTATACTAGTGTCGAAGTGTCAATTTTTATTTGTCTTAAACACTTTAAGAAAACTATCAACTCTGGTTATATGACTATATAAAAAGTATACTGAAGAAAACGGTTTGTTTTGTTTTATTGTATACATCCGTCTTTAATATTGTAATCTTGTTAACTGTTAATTTCCACCCGGAAACACAAAAGTTTATTATAGTAATTCAAATCTCTTTAGATACGATCGTGTCCTTGGTCTCTAGTTTAACGGTTATAGACGACCTAGTGTCTTTCGTCCTCTGAAGGTCTTTTTGTGGATGATGACGAAATAACTGATGTGGTCACGGAAACTGACACACCTAGTGTTTTTTGACCCATTAAGAAGTTCTTTGCCCTTATGGTCTGGTGGACTGGATGGAGGACTCTTTGGACATACGTCCAGTCCTTCGTTGTCAATCTTGACCTGTACCTTGTTAACTGACCAAGGTTTAGTCCTTTCCTTATGCGGTTCCGACATGTCACAGTGGGACGAATAAATTGAATATACGTCTCATGTAGTACTCTTTACAGTCCGACCTACTTCGTGTTCGACCTTAGTTCTAACGGTCCTCTTTATAGTTATTAGAGTCTATACGTCTACTGTAGTGGGAATACCGTCTTTCACTTTTTGATTACTCGAAAAACTACTTTCACTTTCTCCTCTTACTTTTTAGACCGAATTTTGATTCGTTAGTTTTTTGATTCTTGTCAGGGTAGTGAAGTACCGTTTATCTACCCCTTTGTCACTTTTGTCACCGTCTGAAATGACAAAACCCGAGGTTTTAGTGACATCTACCACTGACTTCTGCACTTTAATTTTCTACGAATGAGGAACCTTCTTTTCGATACTGGTTGGATTTGTCGAATAATTTTTCGTCTCTATAATTAAACGGTCGTTTCCAGATAGATCAGTTTTGATACCAAAAAGATCATCAGTACATACCTACACTCTCAACCTGATATTTCTCTCGACTCGTGACTTCTTAACTACGAAAACATGACACCATAACCTCTTCTGAGAACTCTCAGGGAACCTGACGTTCCTCCAGTTTGGTCAGTTAGGATTTCCTTTAGTCAGGACTTATAAGTAACCTACCTGACTACAACTTCGACTTTGAGGTTATGAAACCGGTGAACTACGCTTCTTGACTGAGTAACCTTTTCTAGGACTAAGACCCTTACTAACTTCCACCCTCTTCTTCCCCTGTTGTCTCCTACGCTACCAACCTACCGTAGTGGCTGTGTTACTCGTACTTAAACTCGTCCAAGGACTCAACCACTACCTGTCCCACCGGACCGTACGACGTTAGGTACCTCAGCGTTCAACCTGTACTGACTCGTTGACTTGACTTGACTTGGCTACGATTTTGTTTCTGATGGGTAGCATTCTAAAACTGGTTAAATGTATACAAGGACACTTATGTCAAATTTGATAAATAATTTTTCATTTAGTGTCTCAAGAAACTATATAAATATATTTCACAATGGGTTTTAAGTGAGTAATTTTTTTTTTTCCTCCGAATTATAATCGGATCTTGAGACGTTCAACGAATCTTATTTCTTTACGTATTTTTCATCTAGAGGTTGAACTGATTAACTTCTAGGGTACTTCCTTTAATCTATAATAGATCTGAAACATAGAGACTTAGGTAGTAGATGGTTTGGGGTAGAAAGAGTGAAGATAGTCCGGTGTCATTAGAATGAAATAAGGAGCCTATATGTTTTCGAAAGGGGACCTCAAAGAGAGGTTGACCCGACGAACTGTACCGGTTGACAAAGAGTTAGAATTCCAGATGTCGTAAGTGATTATCAACGGATGAGTCATGCGAACAAAGGATAAAAGAACGAGTTTTAAAATATATCTTCTACTCTGGTATGAATGAAGTTCGGTTTACATTGTTATTCAGATATCAACGAATTTGAGAAAAATGATAATCACGTATACATAAAGGGTCAACAACCGTTATATTACAATCAGTTTTATACAACATGTGAAAGACCCTTAAGGTGACGAGGAGGATTTTGTCTGTACATGATAAGTTCTCCATTAAGAGAGAAGAAACTTATCACCACCCTACTTACCTCCATGTCGTCTGTAGTCCACTGATACTCCGTTATTCAAATTTCATCTTTCGATTCTTCGATTCCTATTGATTCGACACCGAAGTAGTAATATGTCGATTTGGTGACATCGTTGTCGGATGAAAATCTTAAGATCTTACTCTTTTTTTTTTTTTTGTTTGGATATAAATTTACAATGATGATTGGTCATGTTTTGGGGACGATTTCAAGACGTGAGTTTGTATTCTGAATAAGAAACTTCAAGACAGGGGTTGGTCAATGTAAGGTCACGGATTTGGAAAAAATAAAGGTTCGTACATACAATTATACACTAAAAGAATAAGTAAGTAAGTAAATAAAGAAAACGGAGGTTAAGATCCATCTTACGACAGAGGTACTCCCGTCCCTAAAACAGAAAAACATGTAGAATGTTGAAAACATGTGAATTTGGATAGTCCCTCTTTTCTCTCGTTCCCTATTAACGGACTTTTGTTTTCTATCTCATCTTTAAAAGTTTTATGTATGTCTTCTTTTCATAAGGTCCATTCTTCTTGCTTAAACCTTACTCTGTTCCTCTGTAGTTCTCTACCATTTGTTGAGAGGGAATCATCTGTCTCGTATCGCATACCACCATTCATCATGTTCTATTGCCTCTTCCGTTACCGTGGGGTGAGGTCATGAGAACGGACCTTTCAGGGTACCTGTCTCCTCAGACCACCCGACGTCAGGTACCCCAACACTTCTCAGTCTGTGTTGACTCGCTGAAGGGAAAGTGAAAAATGAAAGTACGTAACCTCTTCCATTACCATTGGGTGAGGTGACAAGAACGGACCTCTTAGGGTTCCTGCCACCTCGGACCACCCGACGACAGATACCCTCAGCGTGTTTCAGTCAGTGCTGACTTCGTTGAATCGTCGTCGTCGTCGTCATGTTCTACTCCGACTTTCCTCACAAAAGTGTAACCTCCTTCAAATAGGAAGTGGACGATATTGTACCCCTTTGAGACTATTTTAATTCGTTTTGGTTATTACACTACCAATAGAAAACTTTGTATTCAAACTACGACTACATAATTTTCCCTTTCTCTACTCCAAACCATTACTCATTTATATATATATATATATATATATATATATATAACGTCACTTAATAACCTTTGTCACTTCCTTCGAAATTAATCCAGTTTGACTGACCCTACCATCCTCTGTCTGTAATTTCTCTACACTCAGATCTTACACAAAATGACTATTTAATATTCTTTTTCAATTAAAATACGTGTATAAAGTCTTCCTCCTTTTGAAAACCAAATTGTTACTTTTGTTAAAATAAGTAGAATTAATATCACTGATATCTTTTCATTCCATGGTATACATTATTACTAGTACTCCGCCGTCAATTAGGACCACTCTTGATTCTAACAACTCCAGGAAATTACCTGGTCTTGGACCACCAGACCTCAGCTACTATTCATTTTCTCTCTCTTTTTCTCCGACTATAAGGAACCAAACACGTCTTTTGGTTATTTCGAGAACTGTGTCTCCAACGTAGCGAGTGTTTCCCTGGTCCGCGGGAGAGCTCCCCCACTTCCGTGTCACCCAGAAGAGCTCTCCAAGAATCTTCGGGTCCGTCCTCTCACTCGTGCTACCCAAAGATACGAGGTCTCTTAATCGACTCCCCTCTCTCTCTCTTTCTTTCTTTCTGTGCACCTGGGTTCGAGACTACCTTGTTCCCACAAAATAAGTTGTATCACACCCATACATATGACAGAATGTTCCATCGAATCAAGTCGTTTCTATTTCTAGTTTTCAGGTCTGAATGTTTAATAGTTCCTTTGTATTCCGTTAGGTATAGTTTCTATCTGCCAACATTTATTAGTGAAAATGGCATACCAAGTATTTTTCCTTCTCCCAACATTTATCAATGAATAGTAGTATACCTTTTTGATTGCTTCCTTTACGTACGCAAGGAGTCGGGACCCTCTCCGAATGGTGAGGTTAAGTAAGGACTTATAAGTTCTTAATTATTCCTTGTCTCCTAAATACTGTCTAGGTTTTGTCGTGTGTCCTTCGGAGGACAATTTACGAAGGACTGTATTCTATTTAAAGGTCAGAACTTTTGTGTTTCCATATCCATAATCAATTTTTATACTTTCACATCTCTATGAAAAGTCTGTGTCCTATATTCCATTCTATTTTTATTCTAGGTCTTTCCTTGAAACCCTTTAGGGTTATGACTTATTTTGTCGTAAAATTTTTTTAATCTATTTAATATTTCTGGATTCTTTTAGTCTTTTTTATTAAGAAGTCTTATGTTAAATTTTTTTGTTCATTCGTAGAACACTCTTTTATAGAATTTACGGTAGTTTCGTAGTTCAATTGTTTTAGTTTCCCGTACGACCTAAATCATTAATACTACATACATGAAAATCTCGTTGTCTTTTTAAAGACAATTCGTATGTACAAAAAGATGACTAGACTCCTATGTGTGTGTTGAATGTCGAAAACAGTTTTCTTCTCGTCATCGTTTTCTCCTTCCCGGGTGTACTCAACCTGCAGATCAGTGAGACCACTTTCACTATCATCTCAGGTCACGTTAAATTAAATCCTTTAGTCTTTTACAAGACAAAGACCGTGTGCGTCCATGACCTCATACAATATGGATGTTGTGTCTTGAAGTTAGTTATCGTCTTGACTTATACTGATGGATCGTGTTTTATCTTCTGTCGAACAGTCAGTATATTGAGGTAGTCCTTGTTAGGGAGGTAAGAAATGTAAAAGTCATTAATTTTTTTTTATTTTTTACTGTTGATTATCATTTACGATAACTCAACCCTCGGTTGACCCTCACCGTACGTAGAAAGAAAATTTTACTCTCTTTAAAAGGTGATGAATTATTCTCCATAAAGATTAAATCTCATTTACAAAATACGATAAAACATGTGTTTACTAAGTAGAGATAGTGTCCATAAAACGTAAAAAAAAGGAACTGATGATGGACAAACGTGTAGACTACGTAAAATAGGGGTGTTGTTTTAATAGGTCGTAAGACTCTTCTCGGAATAAACACACATAGATGACTCATTAACACAAGAAAGTCAAAGAAATTGGAAACCGATATTAAATTTGACGTATATCTTTTTACGTAGACAGTATTAGTGTCTAAACGAGTGTTTAATTCGTGTGGATTTATTGGTCGAGTGCCTGAGTTACCTGTGCTCAAACTCCTTTGAGACCCTCAACCACTACCTGTCCCTCCGGACCGTACGACGTCAGGTACCCCAGCGTTTCTCAGTCTGTGCTGACTCGTTGGCTTGACTTGACTTGCCTTGACTTGACTTGACTTTATTGGTCGTGGGTCTAGTTCTTTACCTTAATAGGATCGTGAGATCTTAAGGAGAACTAGGGGAAAGTCCATAATGTCTTGTTCACTATTGGTAATTGGACTTGACAATGAGTTATCAAGTTTAAACGGAGAAAAGATAAGTTTTGTCTTAATATGTTACAGACTACTGGTTAGATGAATCGTGAAAAAGTATCCAAATGACAATGACCAGTAAACCTAAAAAAAGAAGATTGAGAGACGACTTTGGAAGTGGGTGGTTTAAAATGACAAATGATAATCAAAAATCCTCCAGAAATAAATAAAACCTATTTTCATAAAATAAACCTATGTACATGACACTTTAGTAGAAGGAAGACATCCCACGAAACATTGGGATATAAGTCACAGAGTACTTCCGCCTATAATGGTAAAAATTACGTCAAATCAAGTTAGTGAGTCAGTACAGGTTGAAAAACGTTGGGGTACCTGACGTCGTGTGGTCCGGAGGGACCGGTAGTGGTCGAGGGTCTTGGACGAGTTTAAGTATGGGTAACTCAGCCACTACGGTAGGTTGGTAGAGTAGGAGACAGTAGGGGGAGAGGAGGACTGAAGCTAGAAAGGGTCGTAGTCCCAGAAAAGGTTACTCAGTCGAGAAACGTAGTCCACCGGTTTCATAACCTCAAAGTCGAAGTCGTAGTCAGGTAGGTTACTTATATGTCCTGACTAAAGGAAATCCTAACTGACCAACCTAGAGGAACGTCAAGTTCTCTGAGAGTTCTCAGAAGAAGTTGTGGTGACAAGTTTTCGTAGTTAAGAAGTCACGAGTCGAGAGAAATATCAGGTTGAGAGTGTAGGTGTGTACTGATGACCTTTTTGGTATCAAAACTGATCTACCTGGAAACAACCGTTTAATTACAGAGACGAAAAATTATACGACAGATACAATCAGTATTGAAAAGAAGGTTCCTCATTCACAGAAAATTAAAGTACAGACGTCCGTGGTAGATGTCACTAAAACCTCGGGGGGTTTTATTTCAGAGAGTGATAAAGGTAACAATAGGGGTAGATAAACGGTACTTCATTACCCTGGTCTACGGTACTAGAATTAAAAGACTTTCGACTCAAAATTCGGTTGAAAAGTGAGAGGAGAAAGTGAAAGTAGTTCTCCGAGAAATCAAGAAGTGAAAGACGGTATTCCCACTACAGTAGACGTACAGACTCCACTAACTATAAAGAGGGTCGAAAGAACTAAGGTCGAACACGAAGTAGGTCGGACCGTAAAGAGTACTACATGAGACGTATCTTCAATTTATTCGTCCCACTACGACATGTCGGTACTGTATGAACAAAGGACTAAACCTTAGTCAGGTAACAAGGTACAGGTGGAGATTGACAACGAAGAACAAGACGTATGTCTAAAGAGTCCTCCGTCCATTATACCAGACCATAAGGGTAAAGAACTTTTTAAAGGGTGTCAAACAACACTAAGTGTGTCAGTTTCCGAAACCGTATCAGTCATTTCGTCTTTATCTGTAAAAAGACCTTGAGAGAACGAAAAAACTACTAGGTTGCCTACAATCGTTAAACTAGAGACCAAGGAGACAGAAAAGATTTAGGTCAAACTTGTAGACCTTTCAGTTTATTAAATTACGTCATCTTTAATAATAAAGGTAAATAGTAATCATACAGATTCTCTAGGATAGATGAGGTTTCAGTGTTTCTGTGACGTACTATAAAAGAAGATTTAATACGTGAGTCAGATATTAACTGAACACATTCTACACTCCGTTCTCACACAGGTCGACTAAGATGAGTAAAGTCAAAAAATAATGTGTTACATTTACCTATCAAAAATGTCGATTCACAATATATTGAGTAATAAAGATTCATGGTTTAGAATTTAGAAACCTTTAAAAAAAAAAAAATGGTAAAATTGTTCGTTATATTACAACGATATTTTCTTCTGGGAACGGTAGGACTTTGGATGATGTCTCTCAATTAATGTTGACTTGTGTCTAGTGTTTGATTTAGACGTAGGAGTACCTTCAATAGGGTCTCTTCCTATGAGTGTGTCTTTTGTGACCCGAAACTTCTTTTCCTCGTTTGTCTCTGTGTCTCCGACCTTCCGTCTCATCTCTAAATATTTTCTCTGTATTAATCTCCTCTAAAAGTTTTCTTTCGTACCTGTGATGTAGGATAATTTGTAAGACGAGACAAAAGAGGATACTTTTAGAAATCATTTAAAGATTACTACAGGTGCTTTCTTATAATTGAACTCTTATGTAGTAATAATTAGTTACACCGTCGAGACAAAGAGAGAACAAGAACATGTATAATCTTTACTACAGTAAATACAACCGGAACATTATATATAGGGTAGTACAATGAACGGTTCCTGTACATCAGACTATGTCACAGACTTTTACATTTCTTTAAATCACTTACACTTTACTGTTAGTATTATAGTCTTCGTCTAGACGTACTCTCTAAAAATCGTCCGAGAGAACAACTTGTGTAATAAACCAGGAGTTGAGTAATCTCCTGGGTTTTATAAAAATCTCATTTATTATTTTCTATAGTTCAACATGACAAAGTACACATACCTACTTCATTGTGACTACCCAAGTTTAATAAACATTATGTGTTACAGAGTTTTTTTTTTTTTTTAGACAGAGACTTTTTCGGGTCAATTGAAAATTTCCTTAGTTGTTTATATAGTAATAATCACCAAAGAAAATCTAGACTTCATACATCTAGTTAATGGTGACTACGAATTGAAACCACCCCCTTTTTTCAATTGTAAACAACGGATATATTTAAAGTAGTCCGATGAGTATCATGCGAGGTAAAATCTAAACTGAAGTTTGAGTTTCCTACGAAACATATGATACCTCGAGTGACGTTTTGAGTTTCGTCTCTTAAACGAGTTCAGTGTATATAAGGGTCAAAAATCCTTTATTATCGTGTGTTAGGGAGAAATATGTCTCTTCAAGAAGAAATCGATTGTACATAGAGGATTCGTGTTTTCTCACACAAACAAAACAAATACATCTTCACTAAACGAATGATTTCAAAAAGTATGTGTTTCAATGCTACCGAAGGAGTAACTCCATCAAAGGACTAATACCGTCACATGATAACTACGTACATAACTTGTATCTGTTGTCAAGGAAATCTTTGGGTAATGATGACATATCGAAACTTTCCCCAATAGAGTTGGTCGCTAGAGAGAAAGGAATTGGGACGGGTCCTAACACACTCCATAAATTAGATATATTATTTAAGGAAAGACGAATTGTATCGATCTCCCTGAAAAAAGGAAGAGTACCATTAGACTGGTTATCACACACAACATTCTTACTTTGTATTTGACAAATTGAGTCACTAACTCTCTATTAGTTACAAGTTGTTTACAAACGTAGTACTAATAACTCTTAAGTTCCCGAAGGGACCACCGAGTCTACCATTTCGTCCGAAGTAAGACTTCGGTAAGGAATACCACATCGGAACTCCTTTGAGGTTTACTCTTTTGTGTCCTATAACCGGGTTCTATCGACCCCACATATAGTTTTCTTACTAAAGTCACTCGGGTTTGAGGAGGCAAAAGGGTATGTTCGTTTTCACGATTTAACGAAATGAACTCGATAGACCAAAAGAAAACAATTGTCATTACTACAAGGCTACAAGGCTGATGGACCAAGAAAACGTTTTTATAGGATATGTAAGACGGGAGGAAGGAGAAACCTCGTCAGAGAGTCTCAACTCTACGGTAGAGGTTCCGGACTTCAGGATTCTTACAGGCTGCTTATTTGGCACACAAGCGAGTCACAGACTGAGAAACACTGGGGGTACCTGACATCAGGTAGTCCGAGGAGACAGGGACCTTAAAGGTTCCATTCTTATGACCTCACTTAACGGTAAAGGAGGAGGTCCCCGTTGGGTCCGTACCTTGGACGTCAGGACGTAACCGTCCGTCTAACAAAATGGTCCCTAGGTGGACCCTTCGTACTTATTTTGTGTTACGAGTTGAAAGTCCAACACGAAAGGTGGTGGTGGGGGGAGTGGGGTCAGTTGTCGATATTTCGTTGACATCTACTTCGGTCCCAGAGGGTGTAACGTCCGTCTAAGAAATAGAAGACTCGGTGGTGTCTTCGGTTATCTCCGAAGTGAACACTGGATTCATTTACCGTTCCTTTACGGACTCTTAAACTCCTTAAGGACCGGTTAAAAACGTTAAAGAGGAATAATAGACAACGTTAAATAACATTAGACCCCTACAATTGGAGTAGGAGCGCCTTCTAAGACTGAGAAAGAAGGAGTCAATGTCTAGTCTGTAAGGTGGTCTGAGGAGACACGCCAGATAGAAAGGACGTCTCTTGTGCCACCTTCGCGGAAGGACCGGACCGTCCCCGCCTCGTCGACGGCGCTCGTCCTCCACCCCTCGGGGAGGACGCCGACAAACTTAGCCCGACGGGGCGGATACAGAAGTCTCAAGGCGAAGTCGGAGACAGAATTAGCTCCTTGACCGTAACGATAAACGTGGACACCTTTCACGACGAAAGAGATCTTTCTCGGTCATCGGGATCGGAGGTAGTCGTTGTGGCCAGGTGTCAGACCACCTCCTGCCCCTTTGTCGTCGGGTCTTTGTTGGACCTCGAGCAGAAGTGCGTTAACCTCCTCCTTGAACCTTAGGGTCCAATAGACCCAAGTCACTTTTATTAGACACTCGAGACTACCTGATAAGAAGTTCCTGACCGATATATACGTCGAGGATTTTTTTTTTTTTTCTTCTTCTTCTTCGAGGATTTTTCTTTTCTAAGACAAACTTCTCCTCTTTAACGATTCTTCTTCTAAATCTCTTTTAGGTCTGGTTCCGTCCCCTCTCACTTTCACAATCACTGAGTCAGCAAAGACTAAGAAACGCTGGGATACCTGACATCGGAGACAGGTACCTTAAGAGGTCCGTTCTTATGACCTCATCCAAAGGTAAGGGAAACGGTTCCCTAGTAGGACCGGGTCCTAAGCTTGGGTCCAGAATACGGAACGTCCGTCTAAGAAATGACCGAGTCGGAGGTCCCTTCGGTTTCATCCACTCTATTGTCACTTTAAAGAATTTTCTTCAGTGGACCTCTACCTCCACTTCTTGTTACAAGTTACTTTCTATTTAAGACTTTATCGACAACGGTGAAGGTGTCTTTAGGACCACAACACTAGTGGGGGTGTACGTAACTGCAATGGTCTTTCTCGGGTAGTGTCTCACCCTACTTATAACCACACTCCACCGCTAACGAGTACTTTAATTAGTTAGTTAGATTCTTTATTAATCTTTTAAAATAAATTCCGTTTAAACTCCTAATATTGGACTCTTCTCGTATAGTCTTTCAAGACTCTTGTCAAGACGGTCAATCTTTAGTTCCGTGTCAACACCTTTTAAAAAACTCTGTCACCGACGATGACGATTCAGCGAAGTCAGTACAGGTTGAGGCACGCTGGGGTATGTACCGTCGGGTGGTCCGAGGGGGCAGGGACCCTAAGAGGTCCGTTCTTGTGACCTCACCCAACGGTAAAGGAAGAGGTTACGTACTTTCACTTTTCACTTTCACTGTAGCGAGTCAGTACAGACTGAGGATCGCTGGGGTACCTGACGTCGGGTGGTCCGAGGAGACAGGTACCCTAAAAGGTCCGTTCTCGTGACCTCACCCCACGGTAACTCTGTCACCTGACTTGTAGTTTACTACATAATAACTGACAAATATATTAAGTCGAGATTCGTTGTAGGACCACCCAGTATACTGGGGAATCTTCTAGTTCTTCATTACAATAGAGAATTCCTCAACGGACAACCACGATCCTCTTACAACGGTAAATATGGACGAGTACCCCCTTCAAACCAGTTATGTATTACGTTTATGTGTCACGTATCACACCTCTCTGCCCTCCGATTTCCCGTCTCTTCTTAAAATACAAATATAAAAAGAACAGAACGGTATTTTATACTTAAAACAGAGTGAACCATTTACTGTGACACTCCCACGAACACAGCCAGGACTTAAAACCCTCCGGGTTCTGGTTTTCTATATTCATGACCAACCGGGTCGTTCGACGACTTTCTTACCAGAGGTGGTCGAGGATTTCATAGACTTAGATAAGAGGTTTTTATCGTTTCATCTAAGTCTTCTCGTTACCTCGATTCTACCCGGTCGTGGTACTATAGTGAGGGTCGAAACTGGTTTATGTCTTAAAACCTCTCATATACCTCTATCGTCTGATCTGACGTCCGTGCAACTCGATAGGTGTAGTGGTAGAAGAAGTTGTGAACAATGTAGACCGGAACAACCCAGTTAGGATGGTGTCTTTATGATCCGACATCTATACTATTCGACTTATAATTATCTGGTCTTCTCGGATCTCGGATAAATCGGAGACGGAGGTAACCTTAAGTGACCTCATTTACCATATCGATCAAGTAAGATTAGTAGGTTTGACTTGTCAACATAGAGTTCTTTTTTCTCTAACACAAGAATTTTTTTATATGTACTAGTGACCGAAAATTTGCCTCAGACCTCGTGTATTATATGAACTACTAACTTACTATTTATGTTGAAGAGAAATCTACATGAGGTCCGAATGAGTAGATTCATAACTAAGGTTCCGTTTCTATAATAAGACGAGGTAGACTATATTCTTCTGGTATACTTCTGTTAAGTCAGAATCAAATGTAGTGTCATAAAAAGTTTTCATACCTTCTCAACACACACACACACACACACACACGCACACACACATTATCCTTGTATACTTACACTCCAATTGGAAGTCTTGACGGGAAAATTGGTAACGTAGGTTTCAGAATCGAGTCTCGGACGATACCACTGAGTGAATTTTTAGTGGTAAGAACAGTAGTTGTAGGATCTTTGTCATTTGTGAGATGATATTTCAAATAATAAAACGACAAAATAACAAGAGTGAAGTATCAAACAGGTATATTGTTCCGAACCTCTTCTCATGATGTTTGGGTTTAAATGGGTACCCTTGAGTCTCCGACTCTGTAGTAGGTACCAGTGTTTGAAACTTTTACCGTTTCGGTTTGTAATTTGTGTCTAAACAAATTCTTTTGAGTTCCTCACTTATTGTTTCGGGAAAATCACATTTGATAACGAAAATGATACCGTAAGATCTCTACAACGGTGATAAACGGAAAGGGTTGATGGGAAAATTAGTTGACTCGTGTTACCCCTAAATGACAAGAGGACGAAGACATTGATTTCGAAAACATAGACAAGTTCAAAGAGGAGACAAAATTTCTTTTTTCTGTAGGGTATCCTTAAAGGACGAACTTCGGATAAAAGAGAGACACTGATTTATGTATTAGTATAAATCTTTTGTTTTATTGTGACATCATTCTTTACCTCCTGATAGTCTCTTTTATTCTACGCAGATTTGACTTTTTACGTCTAAGGTGTTTTTTTTGTTTTTGTTTTTTGGGTTGGTGTTAATAAAACATATAAAAATACAATCTTATATGGTACTTTTTATTTTTTATCACTTATAAAAAACTATCGGTAAAAGTTTGTACACGTTAAAAGAGATATTCTATACATTTAATAAACTTATTAAATGTAAAGTAATTTTCGTCAATTCAGTGTGATACTTCTGAATTGAACTTTTCAAAAGGTCTATTGGTAAGACAAGGGTTTAGTTGACAAGAGACGTAAGGTACTTTTTTTTCATGTTATGAAGAGACTAGTTACCTCTTGTATTAGACTTAATTCATCAAAGTAATTATTTCGGAAAGTCAAATATAAATAAATATGATTCATATGATTAAATAATTTAATTCATGTGATTTATGACCCGTACAACGATTTTTAAACTCTATTTTTTTGTGAAAGAATCACTATCACTATTTTTTAAGTGATAAGAAGTATCGACTATTATAACTATTGTGTTGGTAGTTTGATTTAGGATTGTTATCTTTTTATGAAGGGTTCATTAAATCTACTTGAACTCCCTCTTTGAGTTTTATGGAAGATAAAGTTATAAGACTTTTCAAATCCGAAAATGAACTACCGTCATACACCTATTCTGACATTGACTGTATAAATTGTTGTTTTCTCGTAAATATTTTATTAAATTTTAAGGAGATACCAACAATATAATTTGACAAGTAAACAGTTGTATAACGAAATTATACATCCGTAATAACGTAGTTGTTTTATTTCACTTCACCAGAGGTGGTGGTGTAAATATTTCTTGTATGTCTAATAATGACTGTTTAATGTCATATTATTTCTATTAGCTGAGTACGTATTATATCAAAGTAAACAGAAGAGACTAGAGATGAATTTGATTAGAGATACTTTTTTCAGAGGTTATTTGAAATGTATCTGAAGTGAGTCATTCGAGAATGTAGTACTCGTATAGAATCTTTGACGAATATATAACAGGATGAGCAAGGAGTCGTAAAACAAATTCTAAGAGTCTATAGAGGTCTAATATCTGTGGTACTTCCGTTTTTAGTACGACCCTAAGTGAAAGTTCAGTGAAGGTCTTCTTCATCTCCCCTTAGTTCATTTTCTTCACATCTGTGGATAGATATCTTCCGTTTCTACAGTCTTTTTAATTATAAACGTAGTATTTGCTCATTTCCTACTTCTCCACAAACGGTTTGTTTTTACACTGACTCGTACAAGGTGTCTTTTTCTTGTTCACATTCCCCGTTCACCAACTCCCTCCCAACAAGTTACCCTTTATGTCCCAAGGATCTGACTTTTTATCTTCCATTTTATATTTTTCCTTCCAATTTAAGTAACCTGTCTCATACTTGACTACAACAAATATAAAATGGGTCATTTTATTACTATAAGTCCCGATGGGACCACCACGTCATCTATTCTTAGACACACTGTTACATCCCCTGTGCCCAAGGTAAGGAGTAGGCCCTTCTAAGACGTTCGTCGCCTCGTTGACTCGGGTGTGGGATCTCTGGTGTTCAGTGTTGATACTCGGGTGCACGTCGTTGACGACTTCGGGTGTAAGGATCTCGGGTACTAGACGTTGTTCTCTTCGGTGGTGTCACTCTTCGGACACGTGGTGTTGACCTCTCGTCGGGGACGAGCGCCGTTGATCTCCTTTGGGTTCTTCGTTACTTTTTGGTCGTGTCGGTTTTTATTTGTTTATTTTTAAAACAATTTCGTTACCACAAATTTATAAGAAAGTGTCACTTTCATAAATTTTATATCAAATCATGGAATCTATATTTTGTCTATGTACCCTTTGTGGTCATCAACTTTACCACTGGATTTATAGGTTACTAAAACAACAGATAGGAGGATAGTGTCATCGGAGGAATTACGTTCGTCAAGATAGGAGGTTCAAATTCCTTTACTACAATAGAACTCCATCAAGTACCGAAGTGCAAGAACGTTTACCGGAAGTCATTCTCCTCCTCTCCTCTGTTGTGAGATAGTTTTGTTCTGGATTAATCGGGGAGTCAGTCATAGAGGTAGTCCTTCGAAGGTCTTCCGAGAATTGGTAGAGGTTGTCTCCCGTCAGTCTTACTTTTGGTGTTAGTGTCTTTTGATTGGTTAGACTAGTGTACCTGGTGTCGAAACAGACTGAGCTACTTTGGTACTCGGTACGGTATTTCCCGGTGAGCTCCGTCTACCCAGTACCACCTCTCAAGACTGTTTTACGTCAGGTGACCTCTTTCCTTACCGTTTGTTGAAGTCATAAGAACGGAACTCTTTGGGTACTTGTCATCTTTTCCGTTTTTCTATCCTGTAACTTTCTACTTGAGGGGTCTAGTTATCCACGGGTTATACGATGAAATTTAGTCACCTCTTTATTGAGGTCTTTATTACTTCTCTGTCTCGGTTTCGTTTTTGTGGATCAACACGTACACTGACCACTATCTTCGTTTCAGACTTGCCATTTCTCGTTATAACGTATCCTTACAATCCAGGTACTTAGGTCCGTTTAACCTTCACTAGTTTGTCCTCTGTCGTTCTCCCTTGTAGTTGTAAAATCCTTAATCGTTTGATTTTACCTGACCTTACCCACTTAAATTGAGTCTATTGGTAATATAGATGATGATACCCGTTCTTAGGGAATCTTCTTTCTCTAATCGGTAGTATCAGTTGTTTTCTCAGACTTCATGTCATGAACCTACTTTAGAGTTTTTATTGTCTTACTAGAGACAAGTAAAGGTTCCGTTTGGTAAGTTATGGTGTCATTAGGTTCAGAAACGGGACTGGTCATTCTTCTAGTTGTTCTGGTAGTTCTTGATTATGGACTTTCTCTACAAGAAAAGTAATATCCCCTGATCCTTCAGTTCTTTATGGACCTCATTGTCCGTTTAAACCGGAACCCAATGTCTTGTTTCGTCCCGTTTCCGATTATGTCAAAATGGTTCTCTTGCGTGACCAGTATTGTTTGTGGGAGAACGTTGTTGTGTTCTCTTCCGAGATGTGTACGTGTAGTGGTCTACCAGTTGTGACTCCAGTCTAACTAATATAAGAAAAGTCGGTTTCCACCTCTTCGAGATATGTCAGTCGTTTTTGTCCTGGTCCTCAACTGACACCGAGTTTAGTACTTGAGGAATAACGGTTTAAGTCTGAATTTAACTTCTTTCATCCTTTTTGGTGACCTAGTAAGTGTATACTGGATTTAGTTTAGGGAATACTAATATGTCACCTTCACTGTTTATCTAAGTTCCCTAATCTAGACTATCTGTCTCACGGACTTCTTGATACCTACCTCCAAGAAATGTAATATGTCCTCCGTCACTAGTTCTGGTTGGGGTTTCTTTTATTTACGCTTTTCGTTTAACCAACAGACTCAGGAATGTTTATCGACACTTATCTTCTCTTCGATTTCCGTTTCCTCTTTTCCTTTCTATATGGGTAAACTTACGTCTCAAGGTTTCTTATCGTTCTTCTCTATTCTTTCTGAAGGAGTCACTAGGTACGTTTGTTTCTCTCGTTCTGTTATCTTACCCTTCCAGATCTCTAGAGAAGTTCTTTTAATCTCTATAGTTCCCTTGTAAAGTACGTTTCTACCCGTGTTATTTCCTGTCTTTGTCATACCTGGATTGTCTACGTCTTTTTACAATTCTTCTCCACCGTTTCTCATGTGTCTTCTTGTTATGTTTTTTTTAAAAGTACTGGGTCTATTAGTCCTACCACACTAGTGAGTAGATCTCGGTCTGTAGGACCTTATGCTTCAGTTCACCCAGAAACCTTCGTAGTGATGTTTCGATCACCTCCTCTACCTTAAGGTAAACTCGATAAAGTTTATGACTTTCTACTACGATACTTTCACGACGTGAGTTATAGGGTCGTTTAAACCTTTTGAGTTGTCACCGGTGTCCTGACCTTTTCCGGTCAAAAGTAAGATCAGGGGTTTCTCCGTTACGGTTTCTTACGAATTTGATGACGTGTTAACGTGAATAGAGTGTTTGATCGTTTCATTACGAGTTTTTAGAGGCTCGGTTCGTGGTCGTCATGCACTTGACACTTTAAGGTATAGAAGTTCGTCCTAAATCTTTTCCGTCTCCTTGGTCTCTAGTTTACGGTTATAAGTAACCTAGTAGCTTTTTCTCTCTCTCAAGGTCTTTTTGTATATAAAGACGAAACAACTGATACGGTTTCGGAAACTGACACACCTAGTGTTGTTTGACACCTTTTAAGAATTTGTCTATCCTTATGGTCTGGTGGAATGGACGGACGACTCTTTAGACATACGTCCAGTTCTTAGTTGTCAATCTTGACCTGTACCTTGTTGTCTGACCAAAGTCTATCTCTTTCCTCATACAGTTCAGACATATAACAGTGGGACGAATAAATTGAATATACGTCTCATGCAGTACTCTTTACGACCTGACCTAATTCGTGTTCGACATTAGATCTAAACACCCTCTTTATAGTTATTGGAGTCTATCCGTCTACTGTGGTGGGAATACTGTCTTTTACTTCTTCTTGATTTCTCGGAGAACTACTTTTACTTTCTCCTCTCACTTTTTCAACCGAATTTTGAGTTGTCAGTGTTTTGATTCTAGTACCGTAGACCCGGTAGTGAAGTACCGTTTATCTACACCTTTGTCACCTTTGTCACTGTCTCAAATAAAACCCCCCGAGGTTCTAGTGACGTTTACCACTGACGTCTGTACTTTAATTTTCTGTGAACAAAGAACCTTCTTTTCAATACTGGTTGGATCTGTCGTATACTTTTTCGTTTCTGTGATTAAACGGTTGTTTCCAGGTAGATCAGTTTCGAAACCAAAAAGGTTATCGGTACATACCTACACTCTCAACCTGATATTTCTTTCAACTCGTGACTTCTTAACTACAAAAACTTGACTCCACAACCTCTTCTGAGAACTCGCAGGGAACCTGACGTTCCTCCAGTTTGGTCAGTTAGGATTTCCTTTAGTCAGGACTTATAAGTAACCTACCTGACTATGACTTCTACTTTGGAGGTTATGAAACCGGTGGACTACGTTTCTGGACTGAGTAAACTTTTCTGGAACTACGATCCTTACTAACTTCCACCCTCTTCTTCCCCTGTTGTCTCCTACACTACCAACATACTGTAGTGACTGAGTTACCTGCACTCAAAATCATTTGAGTCCCTCAACCACTATCTGCCCCTTCGGACCGCACGACACCAGGTACCCCAGTTTTTCTCAGTTTGCACTGACTCGTTGACTTGACTTGACTCGACTTCTCCTCCGGAACCGAACATACTCAATCTTCACTTCGGACTTTCCAAGAATTTGTCACTCGGACTCCTCAATCTTCGGTTCCAATAAGTCTGTAATTTAATACTGTCCACAACCAAAATTTTTTATGGAATTAGTGAAAACATCGTCTTCAATTCAGTCATCGTGGGTCCTGTTCAAGACACCCCAGGTTCCTCTCTGTAATCAAACGTCTATATAACTTGAACTCCAAACTCCATTTCCATGTGGATCATGAACTCAACCCCACATAACTTCGTTTCACTCACATAACTGTGTGTACATTTACTTAGATCTATACTTCCTATATCAAAATTCAATCCTTTCAAACTTGTATATATATATATATATATATATACATATGTTTCCCATTTTTTGTAACCTCTCCTTCAATTTTTCTCCTAACGACCTCTTACTGAAGTTTCTTTCGTCTGTCCTTCCTTCTTTACTGGAATTTGTGTGACCACAAACGTAGTCGGAACCTTAATCTATCAAACAAAAGAATAGACTTAGAAACTTGGGTACATATCGAGAAAGTCAATGGACTCGGTTTCGCCAGGAAAAGACAATTCCGTTGTGCCCAACTGTGAGACAGCGAACATTAGGGTCGTCAGGACTAATTCTGTTTGCCACTTTATTTAAAAGGAAATTCTACATTCCTACCCCTGATTATTACGACTCTAATACTCTGAGAATCTTCTTCAATCTTCCAAAAAATACTATGTATTTGATAAAGAAACTTGAGCCTTCATTCTAGTAGGTGACTTTCCACACTCACTCCACCCGGACCTAAAGTCCAAACTCTTTTCATCAATATTATATTGTAAACTTTTCCTTTCCTTGACTTTTATCTGATGTTACTCTAACGTCTCGTTATAAATGTGACACACTTTACTAAACTATTTTAAATTGTTGATACATTCTGTTTGACTTAAATCACTTTTTATAAAGAGTCTTGTTTAAAGAATTTAGATCAAAATACAAACAAAAGTATAAAGAACAAAATATTTAACCCTTACATACGTAAGAATGAGACGTACTTGATAAGTTTGAACTTTTTTTTTATCAATGTACTACACGATAGTGACTATTAACAAGTGTAGTTTATAATTAGTCCATTTAGTACAATCTTTTCGAAGAATAATCTTTCCCCTTTTTACTAAAGAAGTTTACAAATGTAATTAAGGGGGGAGAGGGAGTTCCACACAAAAGTTAGGAAAAAATTAATTCTTATTTATTACTTATGTTAAATAGTCACAGAATTTCTCTAGGAATAACCGGAACTAATGTACGTTTAGCTAATGATTATTAGACAAAAATTTGTTTCTCGTAACAAAAAAGTGTACCAAAGACTTTCCACTATCTATATGAAAATCTAGTAAACCACTTCGTAGATATTTAATATATACACACATTTCTATGTATTTATATTGTCTCCTCAGAGACATAAATACAAACGCATACATAAATGTATGTGTATGTGGATTTTATAAACCTCTTCCTTTACCGTTGTGTGAAGTCACAAGAACGGACCTCTTAGGGTCCTTGTCCCCTCGGACGACCCGACGGCAGATACCCCAGTGTGTCTCAGTCTGTGTTTACTTCACTGAATCGTCGTCGTCGTCGTCGTCGTCGTGGATTTTATATCATATACCCACATATATAAGATACGTGTTGAAACATTTTTGTACAAAAATTTTTTAAAAGACTAAAATCTTTAATACTCTCAAGTTTGTGTAGTCATTCACTTTTATTTTTATTTAAGGTACGGACATAAGCAACATAAAGATACATTTTCTGTAATGTGGGGATTCGTTAAAAGATTTTCAGTATAGTTATCTTTCAAAAAATAGATGTATACGTCTTTCCCTTTATTTTTAGTAAATTAAAATAAAAGTAACCATGATAAATTTTCTATACCAAAATTTTTGAAACGACAAGTTGTCAGGGGTTGAAAGTTTATTAAGGAAATGAATTCCACTTGAAAATTTTGTACCGTGAAAAAAATATCTGTATTAGAATGTCTATGTAAGGGTCAAAGGGACATGTGGTATATTTTTGTTACATAAGAAGTTCACCAACTTTAACACATACAACTATTATATTTAATTCAAATACTTTCAGTTACAACAATGTTTGGTTTGTGAGTCGATTTCGAGAAGATATACTTATGAATCCCACACGCACTTGATTCAGCGAAGTCAGCACAGGTTAAGAAACACTGGGATACCTGACGTCGGGTGATCAGAGGTGACAGGTGCCCTAAGAGGTCCGTTCTTATGACCTCACCCCACGGTACGGAAGGAGTTCCCCTAGAAGGATTGTTTCCCTAACTTGGGCGTAGAGGATGTAAAGGATGTAGCCGTCCACCCAAGAAATGGTGATCACGGTGGACCTTTCGGGTAAATTCCAGAGATAGGTCTCTAGCTTGGGTCCAGAGGACGTGACGTCCGTCTAAGGAATACCAGACTCGGTCGTCCCTTCGGATAAATTACAGATCAATCTATTTTAAGTTTAAATTGTAAGTAGGTAATGTATTGAGGATAATTTAGACATGATAACTCCTTTACGTATCAGTCCACTTCTATTCGTGATAAAAAGACTTTTTCATTTTAAACACTTTTTGTCTAAGATTTTACAAAGTGGTAACAGTATTCATATCAGAAAAACCTAAGAGAAAATGAGAATTTATAAGAATTTGACTATTTGGTAAAGATAATAGAAGCACGTCTGAATTGTTAGGTAGAGGAAGAGTTATAAGAAAAGGTTATTCAGAAGGTCATCTTTAAGTTTGTGGTGACTGTAATAATTCAGGTACTTTTCACCAGACTAAGTAAAACTGAAGATCTTCTTTTTAGTAACGATGTCCGTACTATTAGCCTTGGTTGCCTATACAAAAAGTTTATAACAATTTTTCACGATAAATGTCTCCCTGAATAAATTAAGAGGTTGTCAGTCACAAAGAGGTAATGTTACTCAGTAAACCGGTTTTAATCTTAGGTGTATATACCTAAAGTTTCGGGTACAGCGGTAAAATTAATGAAGGTCAAATGATGATCACACAGTCTGTACTCTAAAAAAATTCTATCACGGGTTTCAAAACGAAAAAATTTCATTTTTAAGTTATCCTGTCAGAGATATAGGGAGTATTATGTTTTAATTTAGAATCTGGAGACAGACGTTCTAAATCCTTATTCTCCATATATCTTAGACGTCGTGTTTCACAGAACATTACAAAGAAGAGTGAAGATATTATATTTGTATATATCTATAATGTTATTTTTCATTATACCTACAATGTGAATGATATGTATACAAGTTATTATATTCAAAGTATTCTTAATTTTGTATCTTACACGGTTGTTGGGTCACGTTTTTCAATTTAGTTGACAACGTTTAATGTTTCTTTTTTTGTTTTGTTTTGTCTAACGAATTCACTAAAACGTTTCCGGTGTGTCTAAATTTCATAATAATTTACCTAAAATTGGGTCCGGAAGATTTAAATATTGGATTCAAACTGTGCACATATTTTACGTGACGGACACCTATCAAGTAAAGACGTTGATCCAATGATATACTGAAATTAAGTGTGAGACGTCCCGAACTAAAAGGAGAAGGTGTTTTATACACTTTACTATTTAATTGTAAAGGACTGCAAACATGGAGTTTTGAGAGGAAAACTATACGAGTAAAACATCCTTTTTTTTTCTAAAAACAACAGTTAACATTCCTTATAATCCGACTTGTAGGTAAACAATTTTTACTTGTAAAAATATGAGGAAAAAGAGGGTGGAAGTTAGATCCATTCCCAAGTAACTTACAACTAAATCCTTAAAATCCGTTCCTCTAGAGATTTAGGATAAAGTGAGACCATATGCGGTAGTATACGATCAGATATTATAAAATAAAAGTTATAACACTGGTAGGGTTAGAGTAAAATGTGTCCTCGTACGTACGTGTGTGTGTGTGTGAGTCACATCACACTCTGTATGATAATATCGAACTTTTACACTCTTTTTCATTGTGTTGGATGTTAAATATAGAATTTCAGAAAAATAGTAAAGACTATGAACCTCGTATTCGAAATGAATTTAGTGTTCCGAAACTCCAAATTTACATTCTCCTTAAATACATAGATTTTGATCAAAGAGAAATTTTAAGTCATTCGCTATTTGGATAAAACATGTAAAGATTACTTTATAACAAACGAATTAACCAAGTAAAATAAAATGGAATAAGGTATGATAAATTCCATCGATTGTCGTCCCAAGGAATTCCGTCTTCAATCGAGGGTCGAGATTGTGAGTGATGGGAATATTAATTATCAGTTCATATATTCGAAGAGTCTCAAAGTAGTAGCCATTTACCCAATATTGTTAGTAGAAAAAGTATATTGACAACACTATTGTCCGTGTTATAAACAGTGCACCTTGAGAGTTATTTGTAAATCGAAGGTGACGTCGAAATCTTGATAGAATAAAAACTAAGATTCCGATCAGGAGAAACGAATAGAACCAAACACGATGGAAAACCTAAACATATTTTTAAGCACCATCTCTACGTAAAAATAGTAGAAACAGTCCTTTTCAAAAGGACATTGTGGACGGTCACATTACATCTTCAACGATAAGGGATAGTGATTATTGATCTTTGTAGAATCATCTGACAAGTCTTACATCAACCCCCCTCCCACAACACACAAAAATAAAGATTAGTTTTGAAGGTGACTTGTCTCTTTACGTACACTTAAATAACCTACTCATACGAGGGGGAAGGGTCTTGTATCTTCTAAGAAGGATATTTTAACTCTAACAAAACAGACTGTAGTAAAGGTTGATTTTAAGTTAAGTACTGGGATTAAATCTATACTCTTGACTAAAGTCAGAGGTTCAATTGACGTTATGAAATGGTTCCAGTGTAGTAAAATCGCCATCTTGATCTTATTTTGGGTCGAAATTTATTAAAGTCTCTGTCGTATGACAGGAAATGTGTAACAGACATACATTATAAAGGATGTCATAGTTTCAATTACCTCTCACCAGGATTGGATTACAGATGTAACTCAATATACAAATTTCGGAAATTAACAAAAGTTTAAGTACGACTAATAAAGTCTTTTCTCCGTAAAATCTAATAAAATTAACGTCACAGTCTCGATTAATTGTTAATGCAAAAAGAGTTGTTGATGAAACGTTTAATCATTCACCAAACGAAACGTTTCACGGTTTGTGTCATTTTAAAGGACCTGATCCAACTTATGTGTTCATAGTTACGTAGTGGATGAGTCAAGACTGCCTGAGTCATATTAAAGTTTCACACACTTTCGCCTTCACAATCAGTGAGTAAACACAGACTGAGAAACGCTGGAATACCTGACATCGGGTGGTCCGAGGAGACAGGTACCTTAAGAGGTCCGTTCTTACGATCTCACCCATCGGTAAGGGAAGAGGTCCCTTAGAAGGGATGGGTCCCCAGT
Organism: Capra ibex; assembly: GCA_006410555.1. Lineage (NCBI taxonomy): Eukaryota > Metazoa > Chordata > Mammalia > Artiodactyla > Bovidae > Capra > Capra ibex. Next base: position 41,764,822 of record SJYO01018169.1, on the reverse strand, counting down.
TTGGACCGAGAAGACGTAACTTCCTTCTCAGAAATAACAGACTTGGTATATAAAACACTTTGTTACAAAATTGGGAAGAACAATACTAAAGTTAACATGTAAGATCTTATAGACATGGAAGATCTTATAGACATGTGAGATCTTTGTGGTCTTAAAATCTCGTAAAAATAGAAGTTAAAATTCTGTATAAACAAAGATGAAATGTTTGACTCTAATCCACCTATAAGGTAAGAAAACAAACGTAATATTAAAGTCCTCTTCTATACGGGAAATTCATCTTTTTTTTTTTTTAGAAACAAGTATCAACTATGTTTTCTTTTAGGATTCTCCATGAAAGTGAATTGAACATCGTCAGTCCTATAATTTACAAGTGTTCTGTATGAGAAAGTCATACTTGAGTCCAAAAAAATTCTTAGACAAAAATTATTTGTCCAACAACCAAAGTTCCAAAATTTGTATGTTTTTAAGTGACAAAGAAAATAGAAGGACGGCCACTATTCTTTCTTACACCCACGAAATTTAGGAGACCTACGTAGACGGTGACCGTGTTATTTGAGAGGAGGACACGTCTCCTCCGGGAACAGACAGTGACCCTAGAGAAGCCTCCACTTCTGACGGTACGCCCAAAAGATAGCTGAAGGATTTTACATTGGAGGAGTAGATCCGACGGTAGAGGTCGCACTGTCTAACCCATCTACTAAGGTAGTAGCCTAGTGTGACACAAAATGGTAAACCCCGGTCCACAGTAGAAGCCTCTTTTCTCGATTTCGAAAACTTTGTCTCATAAAGAGAACAAAGTGAATTGTAGATGAGTGGAAAACCATGACTTTCTTATTTTTTATGTTTGGCTATTCGGATAGGGGTCCGCGTCAAAAGTAGGATGGGTTCCGTCAGCGCCGTCAATATTTCTAGGAAGTTATTAGACAGTTTTTGACTGTAGTGACACATTTCTCGACAAGTAAAGATATAGAGTAAAACCTGACTACATGCACGTGAAAATATAGGAAGTCAAGCTATATTGTAAACCGGAAAGTACAAGAGTCAAAGTCGATGTCCCTTAAGTTTCGATAAAGTTTCGTATTAATACGGTTAGACGTATATTTTCCGATATACAGGATGTCTCCCAACCTACCTTTACGTTTGAGAAAGTTTCTTCTTTTAATCTTCATTAAGGGTGTTGATTTTAAGTGATTACAATTATGTAAAAAATAGACTATGCTTCACCCAAAAAAAAAAAAATCCGGAGATCTTCTACTTACGTCTTTGACTACTCCAGAAAAAACACTCCATACCTCTTCCCCTTACCTATGGACTTTTGACTCCTCCTTTCGTTACTCCACCATACTTATATAATATGTTTAATAAATAACTTTTACCGGTATAGTGTTGTCTTTTTAGTTATAAATAGTGACACATCGTCCGTAATCGTAAGAGTGAATATATAACATAATCAATAGATGACGACGTATTTGTATATGGGGGTTTGTGTAATAATAGAGTATTAGTACACACACACACACACACACACATGGTCCATGAGTCAACACAGGTCCCAGAAACGTTTGGGTACCTGGTATCGGGTGTCAACAACCCCAAATTTTTATGAACCACACCGATTCAACCTACGTAGATTGATACCAGAGAGAACTCTCGGAGTCAGTTCGAGAACCGTCCTCGGTACCACAGGAAACTTCTACTTGAGTGAGTTCCCTCTCCCAAGCGACGGTCCGAGTGAGTGTACCACCGACAATCCGGAGTCAGAGAACGGTAGACCCAGAGTGTCTCGACGGAGTTACTGTAGAGGCGTTCGTTAGGTCGTCTCTCACTCTCTCCTATGTCCTTCCAGGCGTTCTACCTTTGGTAGTGGAGAATATTGATTGCAGTCTTCCCTGTAGGGGAGTGAGATGGTGTAAGATAAAGAAGACAGAGGACGTGACCGTCTACTCAAGAAATGGTGATCGCGGTGGACCCTTCGGGAGAAGCTTCACCTAACGAGGGAGGGTAGACGGAAGTTCCTTCCCTATTAGTGTGTGAACACTTGGAGATTTGTGTTCACACACTAATGCCCCACCATCTTTAACAATACCCGGTAGGATCTCCTACGGAAGGGGTGACTCTATATGAGTATAATTCAGTGAAAACCATAGAAAAAAATTATAGTGGCTTCTTAAAGGTTTTATGTTCAGGACTTTTACACCAAAAATTGGATTTCATTAACGATAATGTGTTTAAAACGTTCAAATAAAACAAAACTTATAAACGATTAATATTAGGGCGATCAATGTTTTTCAAAGTGTTGAACTTTTACCACTCATGTCAAGGAATTTATAAATTTTATCGACAGGAAAAAATGATACTTTTTTATTTAGGGAGTGTTTGTATTAACACATTTAAGACCTCGATTGTTTTATGAATCGTGACTTCAATACATCGTATACCAATAGGATCAGGGTTTGTCATTTTACACAGACATACACGGTCGAGAATTAATGGTCGAGTAATTGTGAGTCCACAGTTAACGACCACCGTTTCCGTTATGGGTTTACTGGATCAAAGACAGTACGTGTCACATTAATTTAACTGGAGTTCATGACTTCGAACGTTCAACGGACTATGATAAACCTGTGATTAAAGTCTACGATAAGTTTGATCTTATTACACGACTCATTTGGTTTCATTACTCTCTTTTCGAGACGACGACGACGACGACGACAACGATTCAGCGAAGTCAGCACAGGTTGAGACACGCTGGGGTCTCTACCGTCGGGTGGTCCGAAGGGGTAGGGACCCTAAAAGGTCCGTTTTTGTGACCTCACCCAACGGTAAAGGAAGAGGTTACGTACTTTCACTTTTCACTTTCACTTCAGCGAATCAGCACAGGCTCAGAAGCACTGGGGTACCTGACGTCGGATGGTCCGAGGAGGCAGGTACCCTAAAAGGTCCGTTCTCACGACTTCAGCCCACGGTAGCGGAAGAGACCTGTTTTCGAGATAGCCCGAAATTTAACTTAAAAACATACATTAATATCGGAATTTCTGTTAACATATTCATTAGTGGTAAGATTAGATATAGTTTATATTGTTTACGTATAGTATAAACTATAATATTAATAACTTGATTTTAAGGTGAGTTGAGTTCTATTCCTATTTTACCAAAAATTAGTTTCACTTTTTATTAAATAATATTATCAACGAAACCCCCTTTTAACCTAGAATATAATATAAAACACTAGAGTAAATAACTAAACATTACTTTCTTTATTTTATGAATATAAAACATAAATCTAATAGTTATAGGTTTACACTGGTTTACAGTTTGTATAGTCACGGGAGGTATGTCTGAATCATTGTTGTTTTTTATATGGTAGTTCTTAGGGTATTTCAGAGTGATTAGATCACTTAGAAGTACTGTAGGAGACAGTATGAGTATTCTAAAATCAGTACTTGGGTTTCGAGTAAAGTTCGAAGGTAAATTTCTCTCTCTTTACTACTTAGGTACGTGATTTGAAGTGAGAAGGATTTTGTAGTGATTTTATTTTTTTAATTTCCATTTTGGATTTTCTTGTTTATTTTCTGTTTATTCCTTCTTTTTGCTGTCACTGTTGTAAAACACACATACAATCAGTGAATCAGTACAGGCTCAGAAACGATGGGGTACCTGACATCGGGTGGTCCGAGGAGAAACGTACCTTTAGAGGTCCCTTCGTATGACCTCACTCAACGGTAAGGAAAGAGGTCCCCTAGTAGGACTAGGTCCCTACCTTGGGTCCAAAGGACGTAACGTCTGTCTAAGGAAAGGTAGTCTCGATATGCCTTTAGGGTTATTGTAAAACCTTCAAATCTTCGTCTAGTTATTTAATATTAACTGAGTCACCAAAACTTTTATAAATTAGAAATTGACCTTGAAATCTCACACTTCTTCTTTAGACTAAATAGGGTATCTTTTAAGGTTTCCGAGTCCTTAACTATCTTGTTTAATCAAGACTTCACCCTCACTTATATTTTTATTTTTCTTCCTAGTTTTCACAGTAATTCTTCATAATCTGAAGGTCCAACGACAGTAGCTGTGGTGTGTACGTCCACTAGTTAATAGGAGAGACCAATCTTCTGTCCTCTAAATAAGAAATTCCTCCATTTTTATCTCTAAGAATCCAACCTTCCGTCGTCCTGGTCAAATTACACCCTAATGGTTCTTTTTTGTAACGGACGTACTTTCTCAAGTTTTATCGAAATTTTTCTTTATAAGTCTTTTGTTTTTCTAGAGAATCTAAATTTTATCATTACTTTATTAATTTATTGTTCGAGTTATCTTTGAACCTACTGTTCACACTCCTTTAGAGGGTCTTTCATCTAAAAATTTTATATCGTTTATCCCTTCTTTTTCACTTCTTTTACATGTCCAGTCACTTTCTCAAAGTTGAATGTTTATTCCTTAGTTTTTTTCTGTTTCTTTTATCCCATTTTTTTTTACTACTTTGTTTATTAAGTCTTTTTAAGGGGGTTTGACTTTCTAAACGTAAATTTCTGACTTTCTCAATGATTCATGGATGACTTTCTCAATGATTCATGGACGTTACACCAACCCTTACTAATATGTAGTTTAGTGTACTTAAGTACTTTTCAAATAAATACTTTTATAAGACGAAACCTTCTGTTATACCTTTTGAAAAGTTCCTTAGATTCGCACTGTAGACTGTTTAAACCGAACTTAGTTCGGGTTGGTTTTCGATTTAAGAAACTCCCAAGAACTTCTAAAACCAGAAGAGGTAGGGAGACTGTGATGGGACCCTGAGGGAGGGAATGGTTCTCCTATTGTCCTCCGTTCATACTGCTGAAAACTGTCTTACCAGGTTGGTACTGGTTCCTGTGTGTCAGTTGAACTTGATTGACGACAATCCATCTACTCACCAAAATACCGTGGCCCTTCCGATGGACCCTGGGTTGTCGGTTTCCGACCGTCTCACCTGAACACAAAACCGGACAACCCACAACACAACGGAAAAAGAACACAATGGGAGAGAAGGGTGTAACCTTACTAGAAAAGGAGTTCTCCTCTTAACAATTAACATCGAACCGTACCCCGAGACAGTCTAAGTCAGACAAAAACCGAGAGTGTGTCGATTGTTACGTTGTGTCGTGGAATTGACCAGTCCACCACGGACTCAGGGGGAATGGTTCCTATTCGATCTCGAACGACCAGCGACGTAGATTGAATCATTGGTAGTGATCGACGAACCCTGTCGGTAATACCTATGATAAACACTAACATGTGGGAGTCCACCCTGGATCCATACTAAGTAACACTTAAAACACCTTTCCTTCCTCTAGTGGAAGATACCTCTGAATTCGAACTGTGAGTTTAGTAGACCGTTCTTAGCGACTGCATTCCATCGATGGACACGATGACAAAGGGAATAACGACAGGGTACATAAGAGGACTCGGGTTTCACAAGTATAGACACCATTGAGTGTCGGGTCCGTGACTACTTTTTTGTTATTATTATTACTCTAATTCACCTTCTTCACAACCGATGGTCGAGAAGGGTTCTGTTACCTCTGTCATTGTGTGCACGAAATGACTATTTTTCGGGATTCGTTACGCGGGTCCGAAAAGAATCACGACAGGGAATGGTCATCCGGTTTCCCCCTTATACTAGTGTCCCCAACAAACAGATTAGTTGTGACATCTGTTTTACCGGAATGACCTTCACCAGGGACTGGGGCCCCCTGTAACGAACTACGAGAGACCTCCTCTACTTATAGATGTCCACCCGTTGAACGTTCGACAAAGAGGAGTTGTCGGGTCTTCCAGACGGCGTACCCACTAGTCTATCTCCTTCTGTGACTTTCAGTACTGATAAATTGTACAGATATTTAGCTTTTATATAACTTTTTTTAACATGTTTCCCTTTTCCTTTTTGTTTTGTCTTCCCTCGCGTATCCTTATATCGTTTCCACCTAAACTTTATTAACTTGAGACCTAAACCCCGGACCTTGAGGAGATGACACGGTGAGACAAAAGCGGAAGAGATACCGTTGTTTCTAGGATTAAGAGCCCTACTGTCCCCTTTTTGTAGGTGCCGTGGAGATACCGTTTCGATTCCCCTAGGAACGTAAGACATTACGGAACCCCCTCCGATGTTATGACTACTATCAGTAAACTCCGAAAGACCTCATTTTCTTTTTTTTGTATTTATTCTCGTCCTATCTTTCTTGAGAGGTGGAGGTGGTGGTTGTTTTACTTAGGTCACCGTTTCTTTTTTGTTTGCCCTTTCCTTCCTTCCTTTTTCCTTCCTTCCTTCTTTTCTTCCTTACCCATCCCCTTCTTTGCTTTTTTTAATTTGTTTACATGTGTTAAACCGGAACCTTTAATTTTAAAATGATTTTCTTATATATGTTGTTTTTCTACTCCTGAGATGACTAACCGAAACACACAGATATTACATTCAAGACTTAATTGATTGTAGACAACTTTACATGGTTTACCGTTTTGAAATACTGAAAGTAGTTTTGACCCTGAATGTACCGTCAATATGACCTTTATGGTGGTTTAAATTTATATTATCGTAAATATTAAAATCTCCTTACTGACGGATCTTTTATCTCCTGTTTAACCACTTGAGGCGAAATTAGTAGGTTGGTAATTGAAAGGATTTGAAGGGTACCAACATCGTGAACGACGGGATTAAAATCGTGTGAAGATTTTGACCCGTACCTACCATACTGTGTTACTCTTTATATGACATTAATTTTATTCAGAAACCGTAATTTTAACCGGACTTTTTACCTTGGGGTACCTGGGGTAAGGGTTCAACTTAAAACCGGACAAGAATTTGGACCGTTCTTAATTATCGTAGGGTGACACATGTGGATGGTGTAGAAGTAGGTAAGTAGACACCTCAGATATTTTTACCATGTTTACTTAGATAACCGTCCCGCCCTTGTCTCTACTTCGATATCTCTTACCTGTTCGCCTCCCTTTCCCTCCTCGCTACTTGACCTTTCTGACTCTGACTGTATATAAGATGGTGCACATTTTTATCTGTCGATCACTCTTGGACGACACGATACGTCCCTCGAGGCGAGTCTCGAGACACTACTGGACAACACTTACCCTGTCCCCTCACCCACCCTCCCTTAAGGTTCTCCCTTCCCTATATACACATGTATACCGACTAAACGAACCAACAAGACACCTTTGATTGTGTTGTAACATTTCGTCGGTATGAGGTTAAATTTTATTTATCGTTGAGTACCATCTAACTTCTGCTTCTTCGCTTCAGCGGGTCAGCACAGACTGAGACGTTGAGGTACCTGACAATGTTGTTGGAATTACGACACCAAGTTAGGTTATTCTGGGGATATGAGTTTTGGATTATACACACACACACACACACACGAATTAGTGAGTCAGTACAGGTTGAGAAACACTTGGGTACCTGACATCGGGTGGTCTGAGGAGACAATTACCCTAAGAGGTCCGTTTTTATGACCTCACCCAACGGTAAGGGAAGAGGTACCTTAGAAGGGCTGGTTCCCTAGTTTGTGCCCAGGAGACTTGACGTCTACCTAGGAAATGGCAGACTCGATGTCCCTTGAGGAGTCATGGATAAAAAAAAAAATTAATAACTAAATGAGGTTAGCTGTTGCCTATGGATAAATTGATGATGTCTAAAGCGATAAGTCAAGTCGAGTCAAAGAGTTACCACAGACTGAGAAACGTTGGGGCACCTGTTTTCAATGTCTAAACCGATAAATTACGGACAAAGTTGTTTCGGTGTACGACGGAAGTGGAGATATCATTGTATGGTAATAGTCCGATGGGTACCCTGGGGTCGTCTGAACGATAGTGTGTGTCAGAAACGACGATTCTTTCCTTAACGTACGTCGGAAGAGATCCTCGTGTCCATAACATAATACGACAACTGTATACTGTTGTAAGTTAAGTGTGTATACAAACGACGACGACGACGATTCAGCAAAGTCAGTACAGGCTGAGACACGCTGGGGTCACTACCGTCGGGTGGTCCGAAGGGGGAGGGACCCTAAAAGGTCCGTTCTTGTAACCTCACCCAACGATAAAGGAAAAGTTTCCCTACTTTCACTTTTCACTTTCACTTCAGGAGTCGGTACAGACTAAGAAACGCTGGAATACCTGACGTCTGATGGTCCGAGGGGGTAGGTACCCTAAAAGGTCCGTTCTCATGACCTTACCCCACGGTAACGGAAGAGGCTGTGAATACCAAGTCAAGTCAAGTCAGAGAGTCATCACAGTCTAAGAAAGTCGAGATACTTAACGTCGTGTGGTCCGGAGGGACAGGTAGTGGTTGAGGACCTCAAGTGAGTCTGAGTACAGGTAGCTCAGGCACTACGGTAGGTCGGTAGAGTAGGAGAAAGCAGGGGAAGAGGAGGACGGGGGTTAGGGAGGGTCATAATCTCAGAAAAGGTTACTCAGTTAAGAAGCGTACTCCACCGGTTTCATAACCTCAAAGTCGAAATCGTAGTAAGGAAGGTTTCTTTAGGGTCCCGACTAGAGGAAGTCTTTACCGGACCAACCTAGAGGAACGTCAGGTTCCCTGGGAGTTCTCAGAAGAGGTTGTGGAGTCAAGTTTTCGTAGTCAAGAAGCCGTGAGTCAGAAGAAGTGTCAGGTTGAGAGTGTAGGTATGTACTGATGACCTTTTTGGTATCGGAACTGATCTACCTGGAATCAGCCGTTTCATTACAGAGACGAAAACTTATATGATAGATCAAACCGGTATTGAAAAGAAGGTTCCTCATTCGCAGAAAATCAAAGCACCAACGTTAGTAGTAGACGTCACTAAAACCTCGGTTTTTTTTATTTCAGACTGTGACAAAAGTGACAAAGGGGTAAATAAAGGGTCCTTCACTACCCTGGCCTACGGTACTATAAGCAAAAGACTTACAACTTGAAACTCGGTTAAAAAAGTGAGAGGTGAAAGTGAAAGTAGTTCTCCGAAAAATCAAGGAGAAGTGAAAGACGGTATTCCCACCACGGTAGACGTATAGACTCTAATAACTATAAAGAGGGCCGTCAGAACTAAGGTCGAACAGAAAGAAGGTCAGGTCGCAAAGAGTACTACATGAGACGTATCTTCAATTTATTCGTCCCACTGTTATATGTCGGAACTCATGAGGAAAAGGATAAACCTTGGTCAGACAGCAAGGTACAGGTCAAGATTGACAACGAAGGACTGGACGTATGTCTAAAGAGTTCTCCGTCCAATCCACCAGACCATAAGGGTAGAGAAAGTCTTAAAAGGTGTCAAGTAACACTAGGTGTGTCAGTTTCCGAAACCGTATCAGTTATCTCGTCTTTATCTACAAAGAGACCTTGAAAGAATGAAAAAAGTACTAACTCGCCTACAACCGTTAAACTAGAGACCAAGGAGACGGAAAAGATTTTGGTCGAACTTGTAGTCCTTCAAGTGCCAAGTGTATAACGACTTCGGACCGAACCTCTTAAAACTCGTAATGAAATGATCGTACACTCTACTCACGTTAACACGCCATTAAACTCGTAAGAAGCCGTAACGGAAAGAACCGTAACCTTACTTTTGACTTGAAAAGGTCAAGACACCGGTGACGACTCAAAAGGTTTAAACGACCGTACAACTCACGTCGTGAAAGTGTCGTAGTAGAAAGTCCTAAACTTTCTCGAGTTGACCTTAAGGTAGTGGAGGTGACCGAAACAAGTATCACTACGAAGTTTCCGGGTGAAGTGAAGTGTAAGATCCTACAGACCGAGATCTACTCACTAGTGTGATAACACTAATAGAACCAGCACTTCTAGCAAAAACATGTCAAGAAGGTACATAAGAACGTTGGAGAAGAATTATAGAAGACGAAGACAATCCAGGTATGGTAAAGACAGGAAAGAACTCGGGTAGAAACGTACTTTACAAGGGAACCATAGAGATTAAAAGAACTTCCCGAGAGATCAGAAAGGGTAAGACAACAAAGGGAGATAAAGAAACGTAACTAACGACTCCTTCCGAAAGAATAGAGAGGAACGATAAGAAACCTTGAGACGTAAGTCTACGAATATAGAAAGGAAAAGAGGAAACGAAAAGTGGAGAGAAGAAAAGTGTCGATAAACATTCCGGAAGGGTCTGTCAATAAAACGAAAAAATGTAAAGAAAAGTACCCCTAACAGAACTAGGGACAGAGGCCATGTTACAGTTCTTGGAGTAAGGTATCAAGTAGTCCGTGAGATAGATAGTCTAGATCCGGGAATTTAGATAAAGAGTGAAGGTGACATATTAGTATTCCCTAAACTAAATCCAGTATGGACTTACCAGATCACCAAAAGGGATGAAAGAAGTTAAAGTCAGACTTAAATCGTTATTCCTCAAGTACCAGACTCGGTGTCAGTCGAGGACCAGAACAAAAACAACTGACATATCTCGAAAAGGTAGAAACCGACGTTTTTATATAAGTTAGACTAAAACCACAACTGGTAGACCACTACAGGTACACGTCAGAAGAGAACACAAAAACCTTCTCCCACAAACGATACTGGTCACGTTAAAGAACCGTTTTGAGATGATGAGAAACGGGACGAAGTAAGGTATAAGGTTCCGGTTTAAACGGACAATGAGGTCCACAAAGAACTGAAGGAGGAAAATGCAAGGTCAGGGAATATTAATTTTCCTGTAGAAAAGACCCACAATCAAGATTTTTCAGAACATCCAGAAGTATCTTGGTAAGTTGAAGTCGAAGAAGTCACAATGACCAACCCCGTATCTGAACCTAATGACACTATGACTTACCAAACGGAACCTTTACTTGTCTCTAGTAAGACAGCAAAAACTCTAACGTAGGTTCATGACGTAAAGCCTGAGAAAACAACTGGTACTACCGATGAGGTAAAGAAGACTCCCTAAGGACGGACGTCATCATCTATATTACCAGTAGACTCAATTTAAGTGGGTAAGGTCAGGTAAAATCAGGCGACTAAGGATCTTACAGCTGTAAGTGAGAACGGTAGAGGACAAACTGGTGAAGATTAAACGGAACTAAGTACCTGGACTGTAAGGTCTAAGGATACGTCATAACAAGAAATGTCGTAGCCTGGAACGAAGAAAGTGGTCAGTGTAGGTGTTGACCCATAACGAAAACGAAACCGAGGTAGGGAAGTAAGAAAGACCTCAATAAAGAGGTGACTAGAGGTCATCGTATAACTTGTGGATGATTGGACCCCTCAAGGAGAAAGTTATAGGATAGTAAAACGGAAAGTATGACAAGTACCCCAAGAGTTCCGTTCTTACGACTTCACCAAACAGTAAGGGAAGAGATCACCTGGTGTAAGACAGTCTGGAGAGGTGGCACTGGGTAGGCAGAACCGACTGGAGTGCCCGTACCGAATCAAAGTAACTCAATCTGTTCCGACACCAGGATCACACTAATCTAACTGATCAAACGACACTCATACCAAAGTTACACAAACGGGAGACTACCGGAGAACGTTATGGATGGTAGAATGAACCCAAAGAGAATGGAACCCGTACCCCATAGAGAAGTGCCGACGAGGTCGTTTCGCGTCGACGACGAGGAATGGAACCTGTTCCCCATAAAGGAGTGGTGGCGTAGACAACTGGAACTTGCACCTCATCGAGGAGATCCGAGAGGACGTGGGTGTGTTGGTGGCGAGGAGCCTGCACCCCATCGAGAAGGGCCGGCGACGGGGACTAGAGCCAGACCCTATCGAGGAGAGCCGACAAACACGCGGCAGCGTCGGACCGTGAGAGCCGGCGACGGGGACTGGAGCCTACACCCCATTGAGAAGAACCGGCGGTGGCGACCCCGTACCCCAGGAGGGCCTAAGACGGGGACTGGAACCTACACCCCATCGAATACAAATCCTGTATGTTTAAGAGTGTTTCCTCAAGTGTTTTTCCCCTACACGGTAACGGGAGAGGTCTCACCATCCGGGACCTTGAAGACAATTTAAGGACTTTTAATAGACCGATTGACTCCCGATGGGGTAGGGTTGACTTTTTTTTTTTTTTTTTAAACTAAGAAAAGTCGTGGAAGTTACAAATAGGTAGGTTGTAGAAAGTCCAGAAGTCCTCAAACCCTCCGGTGTATAATGAATAATGAATAGATGTTAAAATACATACGGACAAATACGTCAACGAATGTTTAGTCGGGTTGAAATAACCTCTTGGAATTTTGTTTTTCCGGATCTTAGACAGGTTGAACTTTGGACGTCCATGAGGGAAATCACAGGAAATCACAGGAGTCTCTAAGAAAGTGACATCTCTGAAATCGTTGGAGACGAGTACCGAGGACCTCAGAGACCTGGTACAATGTCTCCGGTGTTCGACGGATACTAGAAGAGTATGTCCTTTGACGGGGGAACCGGAACACGACAAACGGAAACCTCACTACTGACAACCGATGTACGATTCGATAAGTCTTTTGTCAGAGAGCGTCTGGGACCTGTAGATACGGGGGTGAGGTTCGACCGGGAACAAGGAGTGTAATGCCTTCGTCGGTCGTGACATGGTCGAGGCATGTCACAGGTACCGCGGAAAGATGTCGGACCTCGGTTTGAGCCTGGGAGATTGTATAGTGGGACGTCCTTCTTCTCGAAGTGAAGAGGAGTTAGGGAACAGTCTACAGTGTCACGATCTCCTCCAGGTACATGAGGGTCGGGGGAACCGTTGGGCCTCTCAGAGAACCCTCGTTGACTCACCTGTAATTACCCTGAAATATGTCAAATACATGGTATAACAGTGGCAATATACACGACCTCGAGTCACCTTACAACGACGAAGGGTAAGGATTAGGTCATATAAGAATTATTCTATCCCTGGACTCCCAGTCGTGTCAACTGATGTGTGGTCTTCAGTCGAATCCTGGTCTCTGGGTCCGATCATTTATGGGTAAATGACATGTAAAATTTTCATTTGATTATACACGGTGTCCGAAGGGACCATCGAGTCTATCATTTACTAGACGGACGTTACGTCCTCTGGTCCCAAACCAGGGACCCAGTCCTTCAAGGGGACCTCCTCACGTACTGTTGGGTGAGGTCATAAGAACGGATCTCTTAGGGGTACCTGTCTCCTCGGACCCCCTAATGTCAGGTATCCCAACGTGTCTCAGTCTGTACTGACTTCGTTGAATCGTATGTGTGTGTATGCACGATGTACTCTCAACAAGGAAAACCCTGAAGCATCCACCACGGTACCTATCCTTAGGTGGACGGTTACGTCCCTTGTGGGTAAGTTAGGGACCAGACCCTTCCAGGGTGTATTGGTACACTTTGTTGATTCAGACACACGGTGCTGAAAACTCGGACAGGAGGTGAGACGCACGTCGTTGTTTCTAGATCGTGTTGGTTTTTATTTATTTAAAATTTTTTTCTCTCTCTCCATTTCCTGAGACTTTTAGAGAACGGAGTGTCTATGGATTTGAAATTTATTTCCATTTCTACAGTGATAGAGGTGATTCGGGGGTTAAGTTCCGGAGTGGTCTTGTGAGAAATAACGGAAGTCTTAAGGTTACTAGTATCTATCACCAGTTCCGTAAGAAAAGTGAAGAGTTTTATCTACTACAACTCAAAAACTACTTCAGTAAGTTACGTGAAGGTACAGGGGAGATTTGGGGTCCGTCGGTCAAATTGACTCTCTATTTTACGAGGGGGATGGGGGTGGTAAGATTTCCTCTAGTCGGGACCCTAAAGAAACCTTCCTTACTACGATTTCGACTTCGAGGTCACGAAACCTGTTGAGTACGCTTCTCAACTGAGTAACCTTTTCTGACACTACGACCCTCTCTAACCCCCGTCCTCCTCTTCCCCTGCTGGGTCCTACTCTACCGACCTACCGTAGTGTCTAAACTACCTGCACCCAGACTCACTTGAGGTCCTCTACCACTGCCTGTCCCTCCGGACCGCACGACGCTAAGTACCCCAGCGTTTCTAAGCCTGTGCTGACTCGTTGACTTGACTTGACTTGACTTGACTTGACTTGGGGACGGTTTCTCTCGTGTACCTGGGGGACGATAGCGGTGTCCGGACTTCGGTACAGGGGACCCCTGTTCGTGAGAGGTATGTTGCGGTGTCTCCAAGGAGTCAAAGGGAATTACAAGTATTTTCCTTGTGTAGATTTTAAGTACAAAAACTTTTAGTGGAGTGATACACGAGAAGAAGGAGGAGTTCACCGATGAATTGTAGGATTTCTCCGTGAAGATGAGGGACCTTTAGAGTCGATTAGTGGTTATATTTTTAACTACCGTTTAGTACTTCATCAATTAATACCATATTCTTGATTTTAATTCCGGGTCACAATACACGACGAAACTGTCGACCGTATTGGTCCTCACGGTAATTACCGTCTTTGAGTGGAAGGAGTAAAAGGTGAGTTTGTGTTCTAGGGAATCCGTTTCACAAGAGGAATAGTCATTCAAAGTAAAGGAACGGTCAGAGTCACTTAAGTTTATTCGATTAGTGTAGGAGGTCATCCTTGGTTCCTCTTTGGTAAGGAAGATTATAATTTTTTTTTTTTTCAGTTAAAGAGTATCGAAGACCACAAGGAAGATAGGGACTCACATTTTTATGGCTTCAGGACATAAAACATACCATAGGAAGAGAGGGTTTGACACTCTTATATAACAACAGTTATCTAACAACAGTTAAAGTAGACAGACGGGTCGAAGTCCACAATACGCAAGAAGTAAGATATTGGGATCCCACCTTCAGAGAGGGAGTAGTTATCCCACCTAACAGTAACGAGTCAACGATTCAGTACGGATAAACACTGGGGTATCTGCTGTCGTACCAGGTACGAGATCAGGTGCGTCAATCACTTCCTACTACAGGAAGTGGTAGAGGTCCTCGAACGAGTTTGAGGACAGGTATGTCAACCACTACGGTAGGTTGGTAGAGTAGGAGACAGCTGGGGAAGGGGTGGACGGAGTTAGAAAGGGTCGTACTCCTAAGGAAAGGTTACTCAGTCGAGAAGCGTAGTGCACCGGTTTCCTAACACCGAAGTTGAAGTCGAAGTCAGGAAGGTTCCTTATAAGTCCCAACTAAAGGAATTATCCCACCTATCGACTATTAATTTGATGGGAAAAAGATGGAATAAATATAAAGTCATAAACTGATTTAATCAACTTCATTCAACTCGAGTGACCCACTTGAATAATCCACCCTACTACTACTAAAATGTTTTAGTCCAATAAGTCTGGATAAGAACCACTTCGTCGTCAAACAACTTATACTAAAGAGACCCTCTACAAGAGTATAAACACACTGAGATCAAAACGAATAAGTGACGGTTGATCGTACAACAATTCCGCTTATCTTTACGTATATAATTTCGTTGTAAGATTTATATTTAGGATTTTCCTGTCAGTCTTGACAGAAATCAAAGAATCAAGGTTAAAGTACCACAGAATATGTACTCTTAGTATGAATGTCTACTCGTACACCGTCCCTCTCATGACTTTAAAATTTTATATTTAACTTGAAGATCTACGAAATTGAATGAACACATAAAAATTCATATCAACGAGGATCCTAAAGTTGAATTTTATTCTGTGTTCCTGACCTTCATATACAATCGGGTCTGACTCCTGAGACTCAGTTCTCTTTCCCAGCTCCACTCTTCTCAATCCTATCACCAATGCAAGAGGGTAGTTAACTAGACATAAACAGAGTAGAAGTATCCATCCTACACATGTACGTACGAGTCAGTGAGTCAACACAGGTCGAGAAACGATGGGGCACCTGAGATCGGGTGGTTAAAGGAGACAGGTACCCTAAAAGGTCCGTTCTTATAACCTCACCGAACGGTAAGGGAAGAGGTCCCCTAGAATGGTCGGTATCCTAGTTTGGTCGAAGACGTCGAAGACGTAACCATCCGTCTAAGAAATGGTGACTCGGTGGACCCTTCGGGTTGAAAAAGTTTTTATCAACGATTTTTATAAACTTACGTCTACGTTTCCATCCAATGTTTTATTCAAAAAATGTGAATAACAAAGAAAATAAATAAAAATGAATGTAAAGAAAGAGAAGTGACCCATTACCGTACGCACACACAGTGTTTTTTTATTTTTTCCTTCTCGATCTCCTAAACTAAATTGGATATAGGAAAAATTTAACTAGTTCATGTAAAAACCGTTATGTGATCGGTTTCAAGGTGTACTTTTCTTCTCATCAGAAATTTTTATAAGTATTAAATGTATAATATATAAATATCTTACCAAAGGTTTATTTGTATTAATGACTTTTTTAATTGACTCCTTCATGGTAAATTTTTCATTATTATTAGTAGTGAAAAGTGTGTTTCTTATTTTATCTTTTATCATCTCTCTGAAATAAACTGTATTCTCATTTTCAGATTTTAAGAGACCCTTAAAATTATGTATTCTGACTAGTCCAGGGTAAACCTATTGTTCGAATTATTTCGAACTTACTATTTCAATAGTCTGAGAAGATGTTTATTCGAATAGAAGGGGTGTTTGGAAAAAGAAAGAAAAGACAACAGAACAATTTCCGTCTTTCTAGGTGAGTCCGTTTGTTTATCCGAGGTACTATTGAAGAGGAAGAGGGAGTAGTCAGTCGACTGGTAGATTAGACTCTCCTCCAAGTTAGACAGTAAACTGTACAGAGAGTTGAGACAGGAATGTGGAGTAAAAGTGATCCGGTCAGACTTCAATTGACACGAGTAAACAACGGATCGACCTCTATGTGTTGGAACCCAGAGAGAAAAATAAGGGGGTGTCAATACTCAACAGAATGATTTAGATTCGAACTATTATGAATCAATGAACGTCGTAAATAAAAGTAGAAATTGACAACAACGTAGATTGTAACCTTATCTAAGAAGACGTTACTCACGATTTTCTTTACAACGTAGAATTTGATTTTGAGACACGATTCCAGATTTGAACTTTATATGAATTATGTATATGGAGCAAGTGAGGTGTATTGACTAAACGGTAACTTTTGAACGAAAGGTGGAGTCGTCGTTATAGAACTTGACTATTAGTGTCACGTTGTTGAAACAGTATATCTAAATACTTTACTCAACATGGTCATAGTACACTAAGGTGTACTAAACAATTACCATATTAGACAAAAAGGGAAAAGACCAAAAATATTAAAGTTCACGTAATAGGATTCCAGTATCTCTGTGGAAACTAGACTCAGACTCATTACGAACGTTTGTGACTACACACTTAGGTATGTAGAAACAGTTTCTTTGTCACCTTAGGTTCCTTCGTAGATGAGTCCGTAAAATCACTTTCACAAACCATAATGATATAAGATTTATTTTACTTAAATAAATAAGGGAGAAAATGAAGAATGACCCACCCGTATGAGATAGTGAAATAAAGTAAGAAGTATTATAAAATTGATCTTAATGAGTTGTTAGTAAATAAAAATAACGAAAGAGGAACAAAATTGAATGTATCCACATACTGTTGTACCTGAAATCTTTAGTTTTGACGAAAAGTCAGAGAATTTTGAAGGGTATCTTACTTTCTAATAACATAAGAAAAAGAAAAACAGAGAGAGTAAAAAGTGAAAGAGAGAGGTTAAGTTGGAATAAGTCACATGAAATAACATTGGTAACACAACAAAGTAGCACCAGGTATTCGGTTCATTATTTATCGCTACCAAAAGTGTGTTACAGTTTTTTTTTTCTTTTTTTAACTGGTAACCAACGAGTTCCTACCTTTTCGAGTTGGGTCGAACAACTACTAGATTATAATAATAGAAAGTTGGTCCGTAAAGTTATAAGATTTGTGATTAATTCTCTTCCCGAGTTTTAAGACAGAAAAGTACATAAGTAGGTGCACTCAAAGAAACCACAGTCAATTATGGAGATGGGTAGTGTGTGTGTGTGTGTGTGTGTGTGTGTGTGTATAGTTAAAACTCTCTTTATTAACGGTCTTTTAAAACTTTTACCGGTAAGTTAGGTAACAATTAATCCTTTGTATTGACTCTCACTGTCTTCAGAGTGTGAAAGTCTTATTTTAAGTTTTAAAGTTCAAATACGTTAAGTGGGACAGTTGTCAACATAAGAAGGGAAACAGTACTAATTCTCCTCAGTAAGTGCGATTAATCCCCTACCCTCTCTAACCCTTAACACGAGGTCTGATGGACTACCGTCACAATTAATTTACATGGAATGAGGATTCACCTAAGGAACTCCTCAACGGGTTACTAATAGTTGACGAGAGTCTTCACGTATTCAATTCTCCTTTATTCCGTTTTCATAGAATTAGATGTGTTATAAGAGTTATCTTTAAAAATGTACCTGATTATTTAAAAGAAATTTGATATTTACGAGGGAATCTTTGTAATTGAATCAGTTTCTACTTATTCTTAACGGAATAAAATCGACTATTTAAACTTAGGATAAAAAGTGTTCTTGTATTTGGAAGGTTAACTAATTTCTCTTTCACTCTTTTTACAAATTTGAAAAACGTCTGGGTTTCCTGTTGAGACCTCTTGTATCAGACAGATCGATTCTTTCCTGTTGAAGTTCTTCAGATGTTAATCTTACTAATGTTTCTTTAGGTTAAAGGTGACTCGTCTATCACTTATGACGGGTGTAAGTGAAAATATTGTATTCAGTATACGTTTTTTACACTAAGACAGTCTATCCGTCAATTAAGATTGAGTAAATAAACGTACCTTTATATTATTTCTATAAGTCTTTCGTGTGACCCCAGTCCAGTTTTTTAGTTCATATATACCGGATCACGACTCCGTCCTCTATTCCACTGAGGGGTCGGGGGGTCTCTTTTCGCTAACCTCTAACTAAAGGACATCTAGTTTTGACGATCTCCTCTTATCGTCCCGTTAACTCCCTCCTTCAACCAGGACGAATCTGGTATGTAAAGAGTAAGAACTTCAGTCCTCTGGAGGGACTGGTGTGTACGTGTCTTTCGGAAGAAACTCCGGTTTCCTCTTACTACGGTTCCCTACTGGATGGGTGTCCGGAAAAGTCATTTTAGGTAGAACCGATTCTCTATACGTGTGGAGAACCCTGCTGTGATTCTATATGGTTTATACCTGATACTTGTTCCGTTTAGTTTTACTAACTGGTGTCCTTTGGACCTTCTTTACGGGGTATCTTTATTAAGTTTGACAATCCTCCCATACCGAGTCCCTAAGAGGGAGACTCAGAGGGGGTACAGATAGGTGTAAATGACATGAGAAAAGGAGAATTATTTATGAAATGAAAGAAGTAATGAAAGACAGAAATACCTTTAAGAAAAGACGTTTTGGGTTCTCGGTCCCGGGAACAGTGACTGACGACCAGATCACCGATTCGTAACCACGAAAATGGTGACGCTGGGTTGGAGTTAGAGGTCGACCCTTGGACCCGGGAAGAGATTCGATGACGTTCGACCTCGGTGGATTCTAGTCCCGATAGTATGAATATGTGAAAAGTAATCATACATGTCTATCGTTGAACTCTAACAGTTTTTCTCTAATCTCTCCACTGAGTTTCAGTTACCGACACTAACAACTAAAGGACCCGTGGTATAGTGGTTCTTTATTTCTCCGTGGGTACCTGACTCGACTACTCACCCATGGTTTGAATCCATATAAAAGTAGAACTTCAAAACTTTAATCGTAACGAATTTATGTTGAGACTTCGTCAGACCTTAAAATTCTTTCCTTAATAAAGGTAAGAGTCTGACATAAGGTATGAAATCCATTGGTTTTTATTTCATTATCTTTTTATAATTATTATTTTATACGGTGAATAACACACAATCGTATGTAGTTAAGTGGGTTAAGAGAAGATGTCGAACCAATCACATGAAGGGGGATAAAATTTTCCATTTCTAGGTCTACACTTCATTGAAAAGTTTTTCTAGAACGGACAGAAAAGTGTCGATAATTTATTCAAATTTAAACTTTATATTTAGTATGCCACGTCACGAAAAGATTGTAAATCCCGTTACAAGTGTCTTTCTTTATGTAAAGTGTAACACTGGATCAAGTGAGTACATAGACTTTTTTTATAAAGTGTTTCTTGATAACCGAAAATAGTGTTTACTACAAACCTATAAAAAGATACGATGTAAAAAGTAAAAACAGGAAATAATACAGGTAGAAACGTACTTTACAAGGAAACCATAGAGATTAAAAAACCTTCTCTAAAGATCATATGGTTCCATATGGTTCCCTTGTAAAGTACGTTTCTACCCATGTTACTTCCTGTCTTTACCATACCTGGATCGTCTTCGTCTTCTATAATTCTGTTCCACCGTTCTTATGTGTCTTCTTGATATGTTTTTTCTAGAAGTACTGGATCTATTGGTGCTACCACACTAGTGAGGGGATCTCGGTCCGTAGGACCTCACGTTTCAGTTCACCCGGAATCCTCCGTAGTGTTGGTTATTTCGATGACTTCCACTGCCTTACAGTCAACTCGATAAAGTTTAGGATTTTCTACTACGATACTTTCACGACGTGAGTTGTACGGTCGTTTAAACCTTTTGAGTCGTCGTCGGGATTCTGACCTTTTCCAGTCAAAAGTAAGGTTAGGGTTTCTTTCCGTTACGGTTTCTTACAAGTTTGATGGTGTGTTAACGTGAGTAGAGTGTACGATCGTTGTATTACGAGTTTTAAGAGGTTCATTCGGAAGTTATCATACACTTGACTCTTGAAGGTCTACAACTTCAACCTAAATCTTTTCCGTCTCTTTGGTCTCTAGTTTAACAGTTGTTGGTAACCTAGTATCTTTTTCGTTCTCTAAGGTCTTTCTGTGGAAGACGAAATAACTGATGTGGTTTCGGAAACTGACACACCTAGTGTTGTTTGACCTTTTAAGAAGTTCTCTACCCTTATGGTCTAGTGGAATGATATTTCACTCACGTTTTCTTTTTTTCTCACTCGGTTCGTCAGTCCGTTCTTTTCCCTTTAAATAATCTCCCTTTTCTCTCCCACTAACCGAGAATTCCTCTTGGTCACAGGAGGGAAAGACTACCTCAGGAAGAATATGGGGTGGTTACTTTTTAGGAGACTTCTCTACAAGAGGTATATCGACCTCTAGACCTTAGACCACCAGAGTGTCGAGACTCTTCAAAAACTATTAGACTAACTCAATCTTCATCGAGCACCTATCAAACCAACCATTTCCGAACATTCGTTAGGACTTCTTTAAAACTTTTTTCTGTGTAATTTGTACTCGCCTTTCAATCTTAATCCCATTTATCTTCCTCTTCCTGATCTTTTCAATCCTGGGTCCCGTAGGTTAAGGTTAACGAATTGGTCAAAAGGGAACATAACGACTACATAACCGCATAAGAGTTCCGGTAAACAGTCTAAAGAATGACGAAGGAAATGTCACGGACTAAATAACCGTATCTTGGTCGTTCGAAGGAGGTTTTTATCCGTATCCGGAGGAAAAAAGACGACACTCCAGAGTAGGAGAAGACAAAACCTCCTGGTACCGACGGTCCCTTAGATCGACCAAAACTTATGACTATTCCGACAATCGATAAAGAAGATCCGACAGTTACTCCAGAAATCTTTCCGAAACTATCATCAAATTTCTCCAACACTTAGGCCGTCAGGACAGGGTTAGAGTCGTCGATAAGGATTTGACTAATTATCTCCTGACTTAACTTAACGGACAGACCCAGCCAATACTCACTCACCCTATGCTTCCCAGACTAACAATCCTCGTTATCTTTATAGACCCCGGTCTATATGGTCCCACGTACAAGGAGAGGTCAATCAGTCAAGTCAAGTCAAGTCAGCGAGTCAGTACAGGCTGAGAAACGCTGGGGTACTTAACGTCGTGTGGTCCGGAGGGACAGGTAGTAGTTGAGGGCCTCAAGTGAGTCTGAGTCTTCTTATCCTCACCCCGTAAAACCCTCATACTCTTTTCTTACCCTTTACCCTATAGAACTTCACGCGTTCCATCTCCGAGTCAATAAGTACCGTATCTATAATTTGGTAGTTGGGGGTTTGTCTCTGAAATCTCTGGAATCCAAAAAACCTCATCCGTCCGTATCGTTTCATTCACCCGAGGCACAGTTACTCTTTCCTCTGACCGAATGGACGGTGACATTCTCAATGGGACCCGAGGAATCGCCACTACTCTCATCCCCGGAACCCGGGACCCGTAGAAGTCAGAAGTCACGTTCAGGTTCCTCCGATCCGTCCCGACCCAGTCTCCTAAGGAAGAGTCCTGGTCCTCCCCTACAGGCCTAGGGATCTCCCCCTAAACGCGTCAGTTGAAAGGTTACAGGGAAATACGGCGTCGACCCTGTACCTGGACCTTCCCCGTAACCGAAATCCGTATTCTCCCGGGTCACCGGAAGAAACGGTGTGAACTTCGTCCCGGGTCCACGGAAGGAAAGAAACAACCAACTACCGTCGAACCTCAGTAAATCCCGTCACCGATTTTCCACCATAAACCGGATTAGAACAACCCGGAAGAGATCGAAACGGACAAGGAGGACTAATAACTTTTAGAATTTCCGATTTAAATTTTCCAGAGTAACTCCCCAAACTCCCGGAAGAAGACGGAAAAAATCAAAGAAAACTTGTAGACCCCTACTGACCCTCTATTTTACCCACAATTCCTGTTACCACAGGAGACGACTTCACCCTAGATTGGAATATATAAAAACATCGTGAAGATAATTGGACCGATCTTTAACACGGTCCAAAAGTATTTCATAAACTCAATAAAAGGGTCTCGAATAGTTTCAACTACAAAATACCCGAAATACGGGAAGGAAAACTTCTGGATGTTACTCCGTTCATTAGTATACGAGTAGGTCCAAGGGGACGGACTATTAGGGTCAACCATAGTAGAGTCCACTATCGGAAACGGGGATGTCCGAATCACACATAGAGTAGTTCACACGGACTCTCCGAACGGTATGAGTAAGGAAAAGAAGACCCTCTTCTCACCTCCTTCAAGTCAAGTCAGTGAGTCAGCACAGGCTGAGAAACGTTGGGGTACTTGACGTCGTGTGGTCCGGCGGGACAGGTAGTAGTTGAGGACCTCAAGTGAGTCTGAGTACATTTAGCTCAGGCACTACGGTAGGTCGGTAGAGTAGGAGACAACAGGGGAAGAGGAGGACAGGGGTCAGGGAGGGTCGTAGTCAGAAAAGGTTACTCAGTTGAGAAGCGTACTCCACCGGTTTCATGACCTCAAAGTCGAAGTCGTAGTAAGGAAGGTTTCTTTAGGGTCCCGACTAGAGGAAGTCTTACCTGACCAACCTAGAGGAACGTCAGGTTCCCTGAGAGTTCTCAGAAGAGGTTGTGGAGTCAAGTTTTCGTAGTTAAGAAGTCGAGAGTCGGAAGAAGTGTCAGGTTGAGAGTGTAGGTATGTACGGGTGTCCTTTTTTGTATCGGAACTGATCTGTCTGGAATCAGCCGTTTCATTACAGAGACGAAAACTTATATAATAGATCAAACCGGTATTGAAAAGAAGGTTCCTCATTCGGAGAAAATTAAAGTACCGACGTCAGTGGTAGACGTCACTAAGACCTCCGGGGGTTTTATTTCAGACTGTGACAAAGGTGACAAAGGGGTAGATAAAGGGTCCTTCACTACCCTGGCCTACGGTACTAGAAGCAAAAGACTTACAACTCGAAATTCGGTTGAAAAAGTGAGAGGAGAAAGTGAAAGTAGTTCTCCGAAAGCTCAAGGAGAAGTCAAAAAGGGTATTCCTACCACAGTAGACGTATAGACTCCAATAACTATAAAGAGGGCCGTTAGAACTAAGGTCGAACAGAAAGAAGGTCAGGTCACAAAGAGTACTACATGAGACGTATCTTCAATTTATTCGTCCCACTGTTATATGTCGGAACTCATGAGGAAAAGGATAAACCTTAGTCAGACAACAAGGTACAGGTCAAGATTGACAACGAAGGACTGGACGAATATCCACAGAGTTCTCCGTCCAATCCACCAGACCATAAGGGTAGAGAAAGTCTTAAAAGGTGTCAAATAACACTAGGTGTGTCAGTTTCCGAAACCGTATCAGTTATTTCGTCTTTATCTACAAAAAGACCTTGAGAGAACGAAAAAGGTACTAGGTCGTCTACAACCGTTAAACTAGAAACCAAGGAGACAGAAAAGATTTTGGTCGAACTTGTAGTCCTTCAAGTACCAAGTGCATGACGACTTCGGACCGAACCTCTTAAAACTCGAAATGAAATGATCGTACACTCTACTCACGTTAACACGCCATTAAACTCCTAAGGAACCGTAACGGAAAGAAACCCTAACCTTACTTTTGACTAGAAAAGGTCAGGACACCGGTGACGACTCACAAGGTTTAAACAACCATCACTCACATCGTGAAAGTGTCGTAGTAGAAAGTCCTAAACTTTATCGAGGTGACCTTAAGGTAGTGGAGGCGATCGAAACAAGTATCACTACGAAAGATTCCGGGTGGACTGAAGTGTAACGTCCTACAGACCGAGATCTACTCACTAGTGTAGTAGTACTAATAGACCTAGTACTTCTAGAAAAAACATGTCAAGAAGACACATAAGAACGGTGGAGAAGATTATAGAAGACGAAGACAATCCAGGGATGGTAAAGACAGGAAAGAGCTTGGGTAGAAACGTACTTTACAAGGGAACCATAGAGATTAAAAGAACTTCTCTAGAGATCTGAAAGGGTAAGACAAGAAAAGGAGATAAAGAAACGTGACTAACTACTTCATCCGAAAGAATAGAGAAGAACGATAAGAGACCTTGAGACGTAAGTCTACGAAAATAGAAAGGAAAAGAAGAAACGAAAAGCGGAGAGAAGAATAGTGTCGATAAACATTCCGGAGGGGTCTGTCGGTAAAACGAAAAAACGTAAAGAAAAGGTACCCCTACCAGAACTAGGGACGGAGGATATGTTACAGTGCTTGGAGTAAGGTATTAAGTAGTCCGTGGGATAGATAGTCTAGATCCGGGAATTTAGATAAAGAGTGAAGGTGACCTATTAGTATTCCCTAAACTAAATCCAGTATGGACTTACCAGATCACCAAAAGGGATGAAAGAAGTCAAACTCAGACTTAAACCATTATTCCTCAAGCACTAGACTCGGTGTCAGTCGACGACCAGAACAAAAACAACTGACATATCTCGAAGAGGTAGAAACCGACGTTTCTTATATTAGTCAGACATACTACATTTATAGTACGTTCCAATTCAGGATTCTGACCCATTCTATGAACTTAAGAAAATCTATTAATAGACCCAGACTGCTCTACCTCGGTTCTACGAAAAGTTAGACTCTATCTAGGTACTCCCTCTTACCTTGTCCTTGGGATTGTTACAGAAAACGAGGTCGATGAAGTACATTTCCCTCTTGACCCCGTCCTCTGTCTCACCCTAGGACTCCACTTCAAAGGACTAAATTTCAACAAGTCAACATACCCCTTCTCTAGATCCCTCCAGTGCCATTTATTTCGGAACCTTGGGAGTCCCATCTCCCACCCCGACTCCAGAGACTCATATAGAGTCCGTGTCCGACCCCTCCCCACAACCCTCGACGTCGACCACCTCCTCCTGACGACTCTTCCTCCCTCCCTCCGTCTCTGAATTCCACCTCCAACACCTTGACCTCCTAAGGTCAAGTCACCGAGTCAGCACAGGCTGAGAAACGTTGGGGTACTTAGCGTCGTACGGTCCGGAGGGACAGGTAGTGGTAGAGGGCCTCAAGTGAGTCTGGGTGCAGGTAGCTCAGGCACTACGGTAGGTCGGTAGAGTAGGAACCAGCAGGGGAAGAAGAGGACGGGGGTTAGGGAGGGTCGTAGTCTCAGAAAAGGTTACTCAGTTGAGAAACGTACTCCACCGGTTTCATGATCTCGAAGTCGAAATCGTAGTAAGGAAGGTTTCTTTAGGGTCCCGACTAGAGGAAGTCTTACCTGACCAACCTAGAGGAACGTCAGGTTCCCTGAGAGTTCTCAGAAGAGGTTGTGGTGTCAAGTTTTCGTAGTTAAGAAGCCACGAGTCGGAAGAAGTGTCAGGTTGAGAGTGTAGGTATGTACGGGTGTCCTTTTTGGTATCGGATCTGATCTGTCTGGAATCAGTCGTTTCACTATAGAGACGAAAACTTATACGACAGATCCAACCAGTATTGAAAAGAAGGTTCCTCATTCGGAGAAAATTAAAGTACCGACGTCAGTGGTAGACGTCACTAAAACCTCGGGGTTTTTTATTTCAGACTGTGACAAAGATGACAAAGGGGTAGATAAAGGGTACTTCACTACGCTGGTCTACGGTACTAGAATCAAAAGACTTACAACTCGAAATTCGGTTGAAAAAGCGAGAGGAGAAAGTGAAAGTAGTTCTCCGAAAATCGAGGAGAAGTGAAAGACGGTATTCCCACCACAGTAGACGTATAGACTCCAATAACTATAAAGAGGACCGTTAGAACTAAGAGCGAACACAAAGAAGGTCAGGTCGCAAAGAGTACTACATGAGACGTATCTTCAATTTATTCGTCCCACTGTTATATGTCGGAACTCATGAGGAAAAGGATAAACCTTAGTCAGACAACAAGATACAGGTCAAGATTGACAACGAAGGACTTGACGTATGTCTAAAGAGTTCTCCGTCCAATCCACCAGACCATAAGGGTAGAGAAAGTCTTAAAAGGTGTCAAATAACACTAGGTGTGTCAGTTTCCGAAACCGTATCAGTTATTTCGTCTTTATCTACAAAAAGACCTTGAGAGAACGAAAAAGGTACTAGGTCGTCTACAACAGTTAAACTAGAGACCAAGGAGACGGAAAAGACTTTGGTCATCTTGTTCCACCTTAGCTTTTCGCCTAGACCTCGACGACGTCCCCCTAACCCTCGATATCCCACACCCGACACCGGGCTTCCCAGCTTCCTTCTTCTTTTTAGATTTGTCCCTAACCCTTTGTAAAAGAATCCTTCTATACCGGGTCTCACCCGATTCTCATAAACTCTTCATTTTATTCTAAGTGTCTCTCTCGCCTCTCGCTTCTTTTGGACTTGTATTCTCTAAAGATTCGTGAAAGGGAACGTCGTCGTCGACTTCAATAGCTCCAAGGCATCTTATAATATTAGCTCTCAAGATAAAAGACCGGTGACCCTGGACAATAGTTCAGAGATAAATCCGGTCTGTCACAATCTTGTCATTTATTCAGAAAGACCAGAATAGAGGGGAACCTTCGGGTTCCGAAAATCCAAAGGCTCTTCCGCAAAATCTCCTAATCTAAAACTCCCGACCCTAATTCTTAAAGGGTAATACCGGTTTATCCTTGCAATCCGTTTCCACTCCCTTTCACTCCTCTTTTCAGGATCTCTTCTCCGTAGGGGCAGGAGTCCTGAAAAAGTCTCTCATTATTATCAGACGAAACTTTACCCGCGGGGGATAAGGTTTCAGTCTACCCCGTGTTCCGTCTCCCGGGCTCCCGGTACCCCTAGGAAGACGGATCGCGATCCTGAACCCTTTCTCCACTCTCTCTCTCTTAAGCTCCCTTACCCTAAAGTGAGTGGAACGTTGGCTACCTACTTTACACCCGGCCACACACCTACAGTCAACGTTCCGTTCACCTCTCAGCGCAGGGTCTCGAGTGAGTCGTAGAGTCGTTCCAGGTTCGATCCCCTGGTGACCTCGGCCCGAACACTCTCCTCGGTGGGTCGACGCCACCTAGAAGGGAGGGTCCAAAGTCGTGGTCTTACATTCCGTTCACGTCTCCTTTTCTCTCGTTCGGCCCGTCAGTCCGTTCTTTTCCCTTTAAATAATTTCCCTTTTCTCTCCCACTGACCGAGAATTCCTTTGTCCGCAGGAGGGAAAGACTACCTCAGGAGGAATATAGGGTAGTCACTTTTTAAGAGACTTCCCTACCAGTACATCGGTCTCCAGACCTTAGATCACAAGAGTGTCGAAACTCTTCTATCCACGGTCACTCTATTGTCGTACGGTAAACCTGTTAAACCAGTCAGAGTGTCTAGTGATACTAAAATTAGAAACAAACTCTCCAGTTACATTCCTCGGTAGAATAATTACTCTGGGGTACACCCGGGATAGTGAATGGATGAAGAACTCTTTAGCCATAGGTCCAGTTCTTCGTTGTCAATCTTGACCTATACCTTGTTGCCTGACCAAGGTTTATCCCTTTCCTCATGCAGTTCCGACATATAGCAGTGGGATGAGTAAACTGAATATGCGTTTTATGTAGTACACTTTACGGCTCGACCTACTTCGTGTTCGACCTTAGTTCTAACGACCCTCTTTATAATCATTGGAGTATATATGTCTTGGGAATACCGTCTTTCACTTCTTGATTTCTTGGAGAACTACTTTCATTTTCTCCTCTCACTTTTTCGATCGAATTTTAAGTTGTAAGTTTTTGGATTCTGGTACCATAGGTCAGGCTAGTGAAATACCGTTTATCTACCCCTATTGTTAACGTGAGTAGAGTGTGCGATCATTTCATTACGAGTTTTAAGAGGTTCGGTCCGAAGTCGTTATACACTTGGCACTTGAAGGCTACAAGTTCGACCAAAATCTTTTCCGTCTCCTTGGTCTCTAGTTTAACGGTTGTAGGCGACCTAGTACCATTTTCGTTCTCTCAAGGTCTTTTTATAGATAAAGACGAAATAACTGATACGGTTTCGGAAACTGACACACCTAGTGTTATTTGACACCTTTTAAGACTTTCTCTACCCTTATGGTCTGGTGGATTGGACGGAGAACTCTTTAGACATACGTCAAGTCCTTCGTTGTCAATCTTGACCTGTACCTTGTTGTCTGACCAAGGTTTATCCTTTTCCTCATGAGTTCCGACATATAACAGTGGGACGAATAAATTGAAGATACGTCTCATGTAGTACTCTTTGTGACCTGACCTTCTTTCTGTTCGACCTTAGTTCTAACGGCCCTCTTTATAGTTATTGGAGTCCATACGTCTACTGTGGTGGGAATACCGTCTTTCACTTCTCCTTGATTCTTCGGAGAACTACTTTCACTTTCTCCTCTCACTTTTTCAACCGAATTTCGAGTTGTAAGTCTTTTGCTTCTAGTACCGTAGGCCGGGGTAGTGAAGTACCCTTTATTTACCCCTTTGTCACCTTTGTCACAGTCTGAAACAAAACCCCCCCAGGTCTTAGTGACGTCTACCACTGACGTCGGTACTTTAATTTTCTACGAATGAGGAACCTTCTTTTCAATACCGGTTGGATCTATCATATAAGTTTTCGTCTCTGTAATGAAACAGCTGATTCGAGGCAGATCAGTTCCGATACAAAAAAGGACACCCGTACATACCTACACTCTCAACCTGACACTTCTTCCGACTCTCGACTTCTTAACTACGAAAACTTGACTCCACAACCTCTTCTGAGAACTCTCAGGGAACCTGACGTTCCTCTAGGTTGGTCAGGTAAGACTTCCTCTAGTTGGGACCCTAAAGAAACCTTCCTTACTACGACTTCGACTTTGAGGTCATGAAACCGCTCAACTGAGTAACCTTTTCTGAGACTACGACCCTCCCTAACCCCCGTCCTCCTCTTCCCCTGCTGACTCCTACTCTACCGACCTACCGTAGTGTCTGAGTTACCTGTACTCAGACTCACTTGAGACCTCCTACCACTACTTGTCCTCCGGACCGCACGACACTAAGTACCCCAACGTTTCTCAGCCTGTGCTGACTCATTGACTTGACTTGGCTTGTTACCTTTGTGACCTTATAAAATAAAACCCCCCGAAGTTTTAGTAACGTCTACCACTGACGTCGATACTTTAATTTTCTACGAACGAGGAACCTTCTTTTCGATACTGGTTGTATCTGTCTTATAACTTTTCGTCTGTAATGAAACAGTTGTTTACAGGTAGATCAGTTTCGATACCTAAAAAGCTCATCAGTACACACCTAATTTCTCAACCTGATATTTCTCTCGACTCACGACTTCTTAACTACCAAAACTTGACATCACGACCTCTTCTGAGAACTCTCAGGGAACCTGTCGTTCCTCTAGTTTGGTCAGTTAGGGTTTCCTTCCTCACTACGACTTCGACTTTGAGGTTATGAAACCGGTGGACTACACTTCTTGACTGAGTAACCTTTTCTGTGACTATGACCCTTTCTAACTTCCACTTTCCTCTTCCCCAGCTGTCTCCTACTCTACCAACAAACCGTAAGGGCTGAGTTACCTGCACCCAAACCTATTTAAGGCCCTCAACCACTACCTGTCCCTCCGGACCACACGACGTCAGGTACCCAAGCGTTTCTCAGCCTGTGGTGCTGACTCGTTGACTTGACTTGACTGCAAAAAGTCCAGGATTTATGAATAAGAACTAGAATACGATGACGGAATTATATAACTTAACGAGAGTGTTGAGTCACACCCCAAAACTGGTGTTCACACTAGTGACTGAATAAACTAATAAAATAATAAATTATCAGAGAAGAATATAGAAACCAAGGGTTTCGTTTAATAATTATCTTAAAAGAACTTCTGTCTATAATGGTACAATGTAGGGGAGTAACAGTTTGGAATTATATACAACTCTTAGATTATTTTAAATTGAAATGGAGACTTTTAAATATTAGACCTAATTTATCTTCTCAGGTACTACACTAAGTGTTCCGTCTATTATCATTTCCTATCCTCTAGGTCCACGTGTCCCTTGGTTTCGACGAACATCAACATCGACAATTGTAAATTGACTCTTGGTAGTAAGGACGTATAAAATAAATCAAGAAAAGGTAATAGTCTAACCGAAATGATATACAAGTATACGGATCCGAAAAGAAAAACAAAGTATTGTACTTGGAGACAGGTCTACACACATCAAACTTGAGTTCTTTTATTCAATACGTTTGGTGTGTACCCTAATTCTTCGTGTTTAAAAAAGATAATGGTAAATCGATAATTTCTTGTATTTAAAGATATACTTAGTAAGTCTAAGAAAATGTAATGTCTTTTAAGAGATGGAATTAAGCACCAAAGTTGAACCCGTTACTATGGGTATACTAAAAAAATTTACAAAGGTAAGTGAAATTTATACTTTCCCAAACGAAGATTTTAAAGGCTATTTAAAAAAAAGAAAATAACGAACTTCCGTGAATATAGGATGCATATTGAAACAAAATTAGGAACACCCGAAAACATAATGATGTTGAATTTGTTAATTCTTTTATATTGTAATCCACCTTTTTATGTACATATTTTATAAGTAACACCGATAGTACTCTGAGTATACCTTGATTTACGGATGAAAGTTTTGATATTTATATCACTTTAGGAAATTTGGATCGTATACAACGAAGTTTACTCTGAACCAAAACTTGTCTACAGGGGAATCTGGACAATATAATTCTGATTTTAATGATTTAGTCGTAATCAACAAAAATTTGAATCCCGGTGCAAAACGGTGACTAAAAATAAGTTTCGAGGGTGCCCGCATTCACCTTCTGGGTACGTACCTTTTTACCGTATTATACATAGGATCAAAATAAATAAAGTATACATATGTCGTCATATTTTATTATATAATGTAAATGTGAGTAAAATGAATACATAATAATATCGTAAGTGTCATTGTTTGTGATATCAATTCTAAATTTGAGTAGAAAACAATATTATGGGACAAAAGTGAGTGTCTATTGACAGAGTTTTTACACAAAACTCGACTTTAAGGGACGAATGAAAGTCGAGTTCGTACATACTTACATAACCTTCAGACTCAAGACAGTGAGTCTTTAAAAACTCAGAGTACACTTTTAAATTAAAAAAACGTAATAATTACGTAATATAAGTACGTTGAGTTTTTGTAGAGCTCACATTTTGAAGTTTGATTCGTACACTGTTCAAAAGTTCTTTATTTTCGGTAAAAAGATTAAAATGTTTATGAATTTTTATCGTCACCAATCTTTATGTACGTACGTGTGATTTCCATAATCTTAAAATCAGTATAATAACGGACGTTATGAGACCGCCGTGGGTCGTTGGGTGTCTGAAGGGACCACCGAGTCACCTTTTCTTGGGCGGACTTTTACGTCCTCTGACTCCAAGTTAGGGACCCAGTCCTTCTAGGGGACCTCTTCCTTTACCGTTGGGTGGGGTCATCAGAACCGACCCTTTAGGGTGACTGTCTCCTCGGATCGTCCGATGTCAGGGACCCCAGCGTTTCTCAACCTGTGTTGAATCACTGATTTGTTGTTTGTTGTTGGTGGTGGGTAAGAGTATCTTGCAATATTAGATTTTGGATACGGTTCAAAATCTTCTTTTATTTTTATGCATTGTCATCAAAGTGTTTAATGACAGAATCCCAAAACACCAAAACATACTCCCTATAAGGCACTTTACGATTGTTATATATTTCATTAAAATGATGAAGTACCGTATTTTTTATACCTTAAAACATTAAAAGACAAAAAGGAACAATTTTTCCTTGTATTTTTCCTACAATTCACGTTTCGGAAATGGTGATGTTTTAGACTCAACTTTTTCTATTGGATTCTTTAACATTATACTTTTTATATTCTAAAAGTCTTTTTAATAGTTCATATAGTTACAAAAGTCATAAAAACTTAAGGAACCTATAATTTATGTGTGTCTTTATATTTCCCCTCCTTTTTTTGTGTACGTTACTGTTTCTTGTCACGATAATAGTACTTGATAAAATAGAGCGGCTTGTGAACGCTGTAAGACTGACTTATTAACGTGATTTCTACTTGAAAAGAGGTCATTTATTGCAGACCTTCAATTTACAATGTTAATTACGTGTCGATAACTTCAAATACCGTTTTGGACATTCCTAAAAGAAAGAAGGAGAATGACCTCTACGTCCTCCCAAAGATGTAATGTTTTCTATACTGTCTTTTAATATTGTGATACTTCTTTACTTTGTCCTCTTTTTTATTAATTTTATAAATTTAGAAGATGACATCGTGAATTAAACGTTACAAACTATTTCCGTAACGTAAATTATAGAAGTATTTTATTTATATGTATAAAGGAATCATAAATGACTCTATCTACTATACGAACATTACTATATATGCCGAATATAGACATTTCATTAAGACTACGTTATAAATTTATAGACTAAATTTTACTAAAGTGTTTTAATACAAGTGTTCAATTTTTAGTCTCAAAATATATACCTACTTTATAAAGATTTTTAACAGTAAACTGTATGGAAACTTTGTAGTTCTGTGACAAAGGTGTCCTTTTATAACTGAAAGATGATGAGATTTTGATTGGTACAATTGTTCCTCATTTACAGTACTAATAAGAAAAGACTTTATTAAGTAACTACCTTATAACAGATTATTAAACCTATAACAAAACGTACCTATACGTATTTTAATAACCTATATTCCTACCGATCTAATTTATCTTTTGAATAAGATTAAAAAGAAAAGTATGTTTGGATCATTTACAAGTAAACCTTTTGAAGTAATAACCAACCAACTTAGAAAGGTAGAATTTTATGGGGAGTGACCATCGATTGTAAAACCGGTTAAATTATTTCAGTATACGAATGACACAACATTGAAGACTAAATACGACCAACGTTACTTATCTAATTATTGATTAGTAAATTATAAAGTACAAATTTAGTAAGATCAAAAAGTGTCTAATCCGTTTTTTAAATCACACACAAATGATGTTAGATAATTTTTTATCTGTTTGTATGCTATACTCTTCAACTAAGTTCCCCCTAATATAAGTTACTATACTTTCTGATTTATTAATTTATTTAAAAACCGGTCTACTTAATTATATTAAGAGTCTCATATTGTATAAAAGTTACGCACATTATTCAGACTACCTACACCCGAAGGGGGGTATAAACATTTTAACACTCACTTTACAAAATTAATTTCGTCTCACTAAGTTGTTCTTTTATTAAAACAACAAATATTTCGTTAATGTTACTTGTCTGAAAAAAAGGTCAATTTAATAAAATTTTGTATATCAAAGAATGATTTTCTCAGATAGTAGGTTTTATAATTACATCCTTACGTTTTCAAAACTCTTTTGAAATGACGACGGAGATCACTCACACACACGAAAAACACAGTATACACTACCTAATCGAAGTCTATAAAAATTTTCCAGGGGTTTTCGGACCTTGTAATGTGTCTAATAAAACAATGTATTTGACTAACCCTAACACTGTATGGATTATAGATAAAACTATTCTGTTTATTCACTATGGTTCTATAGTGAGTTTATATGTGTCGTTACTGGGTCCTTATATATACGTATAAATATACGTAAAATAACAATTTAGATCCTTTTATAAGGGTAAGTTTACTGTATTTTAATCCACCTTTGTAAACAATACACAGTTCAAATCAGACAAGAAATTATTGTCTGGGTTTGATAGTAACTTACACGTTAGTCAATTTTAATTCCTTTTATAAAGTTTTAGTCAGACGTTAAACCCAACCCTTTCATAAATCTCCATTACAACTTCCTCAAAAAATCTCTCCTTGACACTGTTTCGACCAAAAACGAATCTTCTAATAGAGTGTAGACTAAAAGGGAAAGAATAAACATGAAATTGTTCGTTATTTGTCGTCATATTATTTTCCTTATATACATTTTCTCCTTTTACGTCTAATGATTTAAATTATTAGTTGAACTGTATTTGTATTTTTCTTTTGAAGTGAAAAGTTCCGACTGAGTACTTCTTAAAATAGAACTTATTTTATTACTGATGTAAATTTGATATTAAGAGTGTGTATTCTATTACGACTTTGTCATTACATGGTACAAAGATAGGGTTTAAATAAACGAAATTTAAATCTCTAGGAAATATAAAATGTCAATAAGAAATGGTCAAATCTATAAATACATAGAGATATATGAGTATATCTCAATATCTAAAATATACACATCGTACACAATAATCTTCAGTATTTCGATACGTTTTGATACATTTTATTTTAAGACACACTCAACATACTAACTCCTGAAGTAAATTTTATCATTAAAAGTCGATGTATAAAATGTGGTGTTTTACATGTCTGTGGTCACAACAACAACAACAAAAAAAAAAAACGATTGTTCTTTATGTCCATTTACATATCTAAGAAATATTTTCGAAATTTACTAAGATTTAAGTTTCGGTATCTTCATCTTAACTTTAATCTAACAATCTATAAAACTCTCATGTACAAGTCGCGAGAAAACTATTGTAGCTGTCGATATAGAAACCGTAACTTTTAAGTCATGTTCAAGAACTGTTTTAAAACATCGAACCTCGAAGTAAAAAAAAAAAATTTGTTCCTTTTTGTCCCAACTTTTTCTATACTTTTGACCCTCCTTTGATAATTACTAAAAGAAAAGGAAGCATACAAATAGAAACCCTGGGACTTAATGGAAAATAAAATAATATACTACGCCTAACATGCTTAGGTAAATTTTTGGTTGACTCAACATGGTGTAAAATCCTTTTAATATATTATATTATATATATAAAATATAAATAAATCTTCGAAACTTTATCATGTCATTTGTGAAACGTTGTGCCACATATTTGATGTCTTACAGAAACTATAAAACACCCAGAAGTCTTATGTTGTAAAAAATATTGGGTGTCCACTTTTCTTGTATTAGTGTTAGAAAGAACATTTCAACCTTATCAAACCCCTTGTGAACTAGTGTGTTTTTATTATATTTTGTCAGTTCAAATTTTGTCACTATAACGTAAATATTACGTGTTTAAAGGAAATAGAAATACTGACCGAAGAGCACCACTTATATTTGTAGATTTCCCGAGTCACTGTAAACCTCTCTCTTTCTATATATCACGACATTTGTCCGTGTGTGACTAGCCTCTCCGTTTTAGTCAACGGATTTCAAAGATGTCAAGACGTGTAAAGTTGAGTAAAGAGTCCGGACGACTCTCGTTAATCCAGGATATTAACCGGTACTATGAGACGGCCGTTAGATTATGAGTCAATGTGTGCTGATTGACCTACCGGTTCTATTTACTTCAACTTTTCAACTACGAAAACAACCAGCTGAAACACGTTTAGTACGACGAAGTCCATTCAGGACATCTTAACTGATCGTATAGGAAAAGGCACGACACTTTTTCTTTTCTTTTTATGAGATTCTTTTTGTCGGACTGAAAACCACCAATCTTAACATGTAATAACATTTTCTTTGTTTATGTCATTCTTTGTTCGACATAGGGACATTTTCTGGGGACACTACCGTTTTATAAAGACACAGGGAAACCGAAGATCATCAGTATCAGTAAGACGACAAACTGAAAGACTTTTACTGTTAAAACTGTAAATATGTTTAGTCAAAACGTTCACTTTATACTCGAAATTTATGGTTGGGGGTAATACAATAATTGAAAAATTCCAATATATGTTTTGTTAAGGGTGAAGTGATAGATACGTGTCAGTCTTATCTCCTTTTTAAACATCAGGAATGTAAAGGTCTTATTCAGAAGTCCTATAGATACTTATTGATCTATATATAAATTAAATTATTCGAGATATAAAGTATGTGAATTAGATGTATATTACTCTCTTGATATGGTTCTTCACAAATACATCACTTTTTAATTTCGTACTAAGTGTAAAAATTCCAAACAAAATAAACTTAAAAATCTTAATATATTTCTAGTTTAGAAAAATACCGGATATTAAAAAATTCCATTTACATTGGGGAGTTTCCTTAGTCAAAAGAGGATTTCACCCTTCTCCGTCTCCCCTCTTTTTCTATAATAACTTACACGATAACTCAAAACTTCATCTTATAGGTCTAAGTTAGTACATCTAAATACTTGAATTCAAAAATAAATAAATATTTTTTATTTCCGATAAAGAAAGGTCAATAAGCAATAAAAACATGATAAACTGGAGCTCGTGTTACTCTTCTCTTTGACACAGAAATCGAGTCATAGACCGTGTATTCTATATATTATTTTTACACGACTTTTAGTTCTATCAAATTAGCACTGATTTTTTGTATACATACAGATGGAGTAATCTTTAATACTCGATACGATTTATTGTATTGACTTGACGAAGTTAGGTCACTTATCAATACAAAAATGACAAAGAATGTCATAAAGATGAGTAAAGATCATCTAAAAGTTCGATATACAATAAGAATTAAATAAAAACAACTGATAGAATAAATAAAGAGGAGTTTTTAAGTCAAGGACTGGTCTAGTAGTTCGTAAAGAAGTAAACAAGGGGATAATCTTTTCTGTAGTTTATTTTAACATTTTTAGTCCATGGTGGTGACTGTCTTTACTTTCACTTTTGTTCGTATATGAATAAGACACATCATTGACCATAACTTTTATTAGTTTTACATAAAATATCATATATTGTAATAATTAATATTTTACTCAATCGACATTGTCCACTGGTGTACCATCGATAATATTGAGTGGACCAGTATTACGATGTGTATCATGAGATCTCGTTTATCTTTGAAACGAAAAAAGCTTTTTAGTTTAGGATGAAAGGGTATACGGGAACACAAGTTTAAGAGACGAAGTACTATTTGAACTATTTATGCTTACTTACGAAATAAAACATATATAATTCTTTCTAAATTTTAAGAGGTCCTTTAATTTTATAAATCGGTAGTATCTTTGAACCCGAATATTTTACTTAATCTTGTATATCAACGACACTAGTTTATTGAATGACAGATTTGACTTGTTGACACACCCACTTTCTCTCGTGATAATTATTGATGTGTTCTGTATGAGAACGTGAAAAGGTTGTTGGGTATTATATGGTAGTAGAATGTTTATTGTATAAAAAACAAAAGTTTTATTCAACCTCTATAATGAATGTCCAACTTCAAAAAAGAATTTGTCATATTTAGTCTTTGATAACTAAATATTCTTGGTAGTAAGATGTTTCAAGTTTTTGTTTTCTTTCAGTACTTATTGGATAAAGTTGGATATTCGGTTGTGAAATACACTTTTTTTACTTAATATGACTTTTATACTTTAATCTCTTCGATTGTATCCAAATTGAGTCATTTTATAAAGATTAATCCAATTTTCTAGTGAATACTTTTTTCGATAATCGTATCTATAATATACAAATAAACTAAATCTCATGGTTTTCCTTATCACAATACTTTTATCAAGTGTCAATATTAATTATAGACTTTATATTTGTTTTTGAATTTTCCGAATAAAATAACAACGAATCCCAATGTACACACTACGAAAATAAATTTCACGTGGATAAGGTCGTCACGAGACTTATTATATTAGGTGGAAAGTAATTTAAATGGAAAAGGGTGTATACACAATCAAGTCCTTACGTTTACACTTATTCTGTTCACATTTCTGACTCCAACTACCAGTCTTCTTTAATCTTACCTCTCCCTTCTAAAGAAAATGAAGTTTTCAATTAAGGGATTTACAACCCGAAGAGACCACCGAGTCTCCAATTTCGTAGACGGACTTTACACCCTCTGGGCCCAAACTAAGGACTC
Source organism: Capra ibex (assembly GCA_006410555.1). Classification (NCBI taxonomy): domain Eukaryota; kingdom Metazoa; phylum Chordata; class Mammalia; order Artiodactyla; family Bovidae; genus Capra; species Capra ibex. The sequence continues at coordinate 41,726,370 of SJYO01018169.1, read as the reverse complement.
AGTCCTTCTAGGGGACCTCTTCCTTTACCGTTTGGGTGAGGTCATGAGAAAGGACCTCTTAGGGTACCTCCCTTCTCGGACCATCCGATGTCGGGTGCCCCAGCGTTTCTCAGTCTGTGCTGACTCGCTGAACTGAAGTGAAGTGAAATCTGTTCGATCTCCTTTTTCAATGTCAATATATATGTAGAACAAAGTTTTGAAAATTCTTCAAACTTATGTCTTATTACTAATAAGAAATCCACCACATACCTAATTCCAACTTGTTCGTCGTGTGTTACTTTTTCTTTTTAGTTAGAAAAATGTAAAATCCGAGACACGGTTCCTGTCAACAAGGTGTCATAATTGATAATACGGTTTCGTAAACAATGTAAAGTCCGATCTCTGATACCCAGTTTATGTAACTTAGAGATACGAAAGACTACATAAGATATATACAAAACCTTAATAGTTTCGTATCAACTTCTTAAAGACGAAAAAGAAAAGTAAAGTGTTTACGTAAAAAGGAATCGACAAGTAATCGTATACACCCCTAAATTGGTGAACTATACTTACTTTATAAAATGAAAGTCAGTTTAGTTTTCATTATCCTTTTCCTACTAACGGTAAGGAAAAATGGAGCTAAGTAAGTGACGTAAATAAGAAGTATTACTCAGTATTTTTACAATGTAAATTCTGTCGATAAAATGTCAGAATTGATGTATACTTTTAATAATAATTACATCTTCTCTAAGTTTATGGGTGGAAGAGTATTAAATCGTATATACATACACATATAAATGGTACATATATACATATAAAAATCGTATATACATGTTAAAATTACTTTCAAGGTACTACGTTTAAAAAAGAATATAACCTCTTAGCACAACAACGGAAATCATTGAATATTTCATTAATTTGACAACCTGTGAATTTTTAAGATTACTGAATTCTTGTTACTGACATTTATACATACAACGTTTTTATTAACTTTTTTAGTGATCACCATAAGACAAGTAAGTCGTATGATAGTAAATTATTATCAGACCACTTTTTATTAAAACATACTATATAATTTTACTGTTAAATTAGTAAACCTATCAGTGTAAGGAGACGAACGTATCGTTCTTCGTATTATGGGAAAATATGAAATACTGTCACATCTAGTGTCTTCGATTTCGTTATTTATTTCGAATGCTTCACTAGATTAGATAAAGACGGTGACTTTCTTTCTTGTCGGAAGTTTATGAGGTGTACTAACTCTGAGAGGTGATGTCACTTTTTGAAGATCTTCGACTCTAGTCATTCGCTGAACCCTCCAGTAAGTTTACAAAGTACTCAGAGTGCCAGTCCTGTGAAGAAATACATATTTCAGTTGGATCGTGTGTTCTCAAATTCGGACGATGGGGAACATCCTCAGACTTTGTGGACGAGAGACAAGGGACACACTTTCGGATACTATTTGACTTTCTCGTAAATTTTCGTTCGGGGGTAATCTCTAAAAAGTTCGACTTATTAGTCAAGAAAATTGAAAGGAGACAGAGTAAGAGTTTGGTAAAAACTTCTAAGAGAAGTTTTTACAGAGATTTCTTAAAAAAAAGAGAAATTGGGACTTCAAGACTTTACTCGTATTAACGTAATTGATAATTTTCAACGACAAAACAAAAAATAGAAGGGTGAAAGGGTATAAACGAAAAGAAAAAGTTATATCAACGTATAAAAGTATAATACAAAGGGGGAGAGTTTTTAATGTTTTTATAAAATTTAATCTATACATATATTAATTTTGGTAATGTATGATACGAAATAATACTTAATATTTCTGGTTTTCGGAAGACAATCATATTATATCTAACAGAAAGATTGATATGATCGAGTCTCGTTACATTAGAACTCAAGAATATAAATAAAGTATAACAAGTGTGGTGGGAGTACAATTTAAATAAAAAAAAGGAAAGTAGTTTGTTATATGGAGAAATAAGATGAAACTGTCTCAATTCTCTAATATCTTATATAGATCTTTCTCAAGTAAACCCCTTCCACTAAAGGTGGACATTTGGACTAATTAGAAAATATTTCCTTTGACTTTATTTACTGAGTTTTCTCGGAAGTCTTGTAAGTATAAAGAATACTTTATTAAGTTTTTGGTTTACAAAATAAAAATCAAATTAGATATATCCGTACGTTCCGAATGTTATATGAAACATCAATAATTTATAGATAATTTAATTTTCTATTTGGGTTCCCATAAAATTCTCTATTCTTTAGTTGTTCATATCAAAACACCTAATGTTTACATGTAGTTATTCACTCATTTTACTTAGTAAAGATTTTATTCTCTATTTGTAACTGTGAATTCAGATCGTTGAGACTGTGGGGATTTATCAGTGGTAGAATGGATTCTTAGATTGATGGTTATGTAAATAAAAAATCAATACTACATCTGGTATATAGTTAAATTCTATTCTTTTATTTTTATTTAACCTGAAGTAAACGAAAAATTCTTACCAAACACGTTTCTACCTTAATTTAAGTATTCGACCTTCAATGGGAACTCTACTTCGTCTCAAGTACGTGATACGTTTCAGGACTTAAATGATGGACACTTTTAAAGTCTTAAATCATGACGAACCTTAAATAAAAATTTCGGACAAAACAACAATTAATTTTCTAAATTATCGGAACTTTTATGCCCGAAGATAAACAGATGTTCGTGTCAGGTTTTCATACTCTCTTATGGTAATGGAAGTGTATCGAAACTCCTTCTCTTAGAGGTCTTTGTGGTACTTAAAGAAGAACTATCTCCTAGGTGTCCGAAGATCTTCAAAGATGTATGAACAGACATAAACACACATACACTACATATACACTACACATACACATACATATGAAATTTTGATATAAGAATAATTTCCACTACGTCTACGACAGCGATTCAGCGTAGGATGAGAAACTCTGAGGTACCTGACATCGGACGGTCTGCCGACACAGGTGCCACAAAGGGTCCGTTCTTATATCCTCAACCAACGGTAAAGGAAGAGGTTCCCTAGAAGGGCTGGGTCCTTTGTTTGGACTCAGAAGACAAACTGTCCACCCAAAAAATGGTGACTTGGTGGACCCTTCGGATGATACCGTCATTCTATAAAGTAGTTCTTTATAGATAAGATACCCAATGATGTTGAACCAGTTGATAGTAATTATGAAAATTGTCCCATCCCCATTAATATCATTGAGTTAAAACAAAACAAATTTTTAGAAACAGAGATTAATTAACATAATTTATTCTCACGAAAATTTAGATGTTCTTTTTTAGAACTATCATTAATTGAACAAATTAATCTGTTATATAAAATAGTAATAAACTTGACTAAATTCGTTCTATAAATTTTTGTGTACCATTAGTAGATCTGTGTTTTTAACAGTTATAAAATTTATAGAAAAAATTTGTGATTTCTTAATTTGAAACTGTAATTTTATATACGAATTTTTAAAATAGTATTAATACATGAACGTATTTTAAGATATCTAAGTTACCTACATAATGTTTGAATAGATCTTTACAGTCTTTAAAACGGAACATTCGAATTGCTTATAAGGGACTCCTCCTTTTTCATTATCCTGTACAGGGGTGGGTCTATAGAAACCAGTAGTAGAGAAACTGTTTGTTTTGGGAGAACGGAGTTACCATAGAGTGTTAATTCAGACTTCTATCTTAATAAAAAATTTAGAGACTTCGATGTATCCGTGTATAAATCCTTTAATTTGAGATTACAAAGGTACAAGTATTACAGTAACTTTGTTAAAGACCTTTTGAAATAGTGTTACATGATTCTATTGTTGGTTGTAGTGACATAGTGTTACAATTTGGTTGGCAATCACTGTACGTGTTGAAGTAGAAAATACACCTTTGGTTCTTCTTTAAGGTCGTTAGTTTCTGCCCTTTTGAAATTCTTATTTACGTATTCTAGAATTAAAATCTTTATATGTCGGTACATAGATTAAATAATTGGTGATTATCGGATGAATTTGTCCCTATTCTGAAGATTTATTAAATTGTAAAATCTATCGATTCGATACTTTTATTCACCTTTTAGAAACCCGATCATTTATTTTATAATATGATTATCGTACTGAAAATGTCCCAATAATAGTTTTTTTTATCTCTGTCGTGTGTACTGAATCTTTGACACACATTTTCATACCGATAAATAAATTATATGAACTTAAGGGGATTGTAGTAAGTCAACGAAGATACAGTTTTGTTTGTTGTTTAATTATTGTCCTTAATGTACCAGTCTTCTCCTAACTTTACGATTGTGAGACTTTTCACTTTCGATTGGTGATCAAAAGACATAGATCCCCTTTTTTTTGTTTTTGTTTTGTGATTTGTCCAATCCTTAGATTCTTATATCTGTAGTCGTAGTTATTGAATAACTCACCCCGACGGTTTATTTATGTCTACCAGATCAATATAAACTTAAAGTCTTTTTTGTTACTTACTAACAATTATGTGGGGTACGTCATAAACCCATAGTACATAAAAATAAACGATTTAGACCGTTGGGATCAGAGTTTCATAGTCAATGTTCTAGGGTATATACTATGATCAATAGTGAATCCTTTTATATGACACAGAGGATCTTTTTATAATATGATATCAGAGATTAATAAGGTATCGTGACACAGTATATTATTTAAAACATGTATAAAGGTAGCTTTTACTAAAATTTCAATTTTACCGTCTTAAGTTTTCCTCTATTTTTATTTTATATTCTTATTCAATAGATACTAGTATGTACTTATGTTAGAACAGTAAATTTTAAAAAACATAATATTAATTTAAAATTGAGACTAAAACTCAGTCTATGAACATGACACTCCATCGATATCGTATGAACTAATTTACAAGAAAGAAGAAAGGCATTCTTCATATTAAAAATTAATAAATAAGATTTTAAATTTGGATTTATATGTAAGAGTAAAGTCAAGATAAGACCTTTGAGTAATTTGATGGAGGGAGAACCGGAAAGTATAATTAGATCTTATCCTATTAATCTCTAAACTTTGGACTATTCGTCACTTAGTTTGGGTCGAAATTTTGTAGTGTTTTTACGATTTGACGATTTTATTCTAATAATAGTACGAACAATTTGTAATTTTTAGTAAAATCAATACAAGATTAATTTACTGTTCCAAATTTAGGAATTTGTCAATATAATGTAAGGTATTGATATTTGAAACACAAACTAATTCCAAATAGGATTAATGACGTTTATAAATTGATGGGTTATTTTTATTTTTTATTTTCCTTTTCAGTACATCATGTAAATGGTAGATACCTTTCATAGTGTTATTTAGATCCTTGTTCAAGTTTAAAATTTATTAATTGGAAACAATTCCGGTCATTCTCTAAGACCAATTTACCATAATTATTACATATAAATATACATTGTATGGATATAGTAATTATTTTATACCGATCTCATACTTACATGGATGTATAGACTATGATTTCAAGAGTATTTTTAAAACGTAGAAACAAATTTTTTTTCGTAGACTCTATAAGAAATCAACGGGGTTACGGTGTTTCTTTTTTAAACTCTTATTGAATACACTTTTACTACTTTTCGTTTTTATGGTTTCTAATTTTTTAAGTGTGTTTTTGGGGTTTTTGGATGTCCTTTCGGTCTTTTTAACAGAGATCGGTATCAACAGGACTTAATAGTTGTTAAAGAACGAGTATGAACAAAGAGACATCACCTAACACAAAATACAAGTACATATTCTAATGAAATAAAAATGAATTACAAATATATATACAAACACTTAATATACACTGTCTGTTAATTTTTCTATATCTGATCACTGTAATCGTCAACCACTATGACTTGATACTCCTAATTCTCCAATAATTAGGTTAGTCTTTTATTATTTATGCATTCCTGTCTTATTTTCTTGTACTTTTAGTATCTTCCAACTTTCTACTACTTTAGGTCCTGTCACATACAATCCTTGCCTTTACCAATACAACCCTCCTCAACAAAAGGGTAGGTCTCTAATGACATTAATATAATTAAATACAATTGACCTCTCTATAAATTTATTGATTCCTCTTTTTTTACGTGAACGAAAGAACCAAAGTCCTACAAAGTAGATAACTAAGTAACAACATCAGAATATTCGGAAATACCCATAAATGAAGTGAGGTCTGTTTCAAGACCCAAAACTCTGGAATTTTATCCTTGTGTACCTAAGAATGGATTCTGTAGATGGGAAGGTTAGCGAATTGATCAAAATGTCCTATAAAATTTTTGTCGTTAATGTATATTTTGGATATTCTTCAATGTTCCTCTTGTATATATATAGAGCAACAGACTCTTCTGAAGGGTAAATTCATTTTCCTCAACTTAGAACTAACTACTCATCTACAGGTTCGTCTGTACTACCCCTCACCTAAACATCTACTCTCTCGTAAGGTCTTCCTCTTTCCTTACGGTTTCATATTCCCGGACCCTTTTCACCACATATTTCCTCGGTCGTTAGTAACTTACCGTGCTTTCTTTTTTACGTCCGTCCCAAATTTGTCTTTTCGGGAATTTCGATTATTTTTACACTTAACGACGTCGGTTTTGTCTTACGGAGAGTTGTAAGAATTTCACCTCTTATAATGTCAGTTTATAAATACCTACATTTATATAAGAGATTAATAAACTGTTATCTTCAGTTTTGTCTTTTCATCTCCCCAAAAGTAATTAAAACTACTTAATCCTTCTTTACGAACCTAAGTCCCTTACGTTTCCTTTCGTATAAACACAGAAGAGTGTCTCTTTTTCGTTCCTAGGTCTCAAATATGAAGTGTGTAGACCTTTATCAAACGTAAGGTAGTGGGATTTAGAAGGTTTTCACTGTTTTACAAAACGTCGGTTTTACTGACGGACCTACAAAGCACCGACTATTGAGTTAAGATTCGTATTAACACTGTCTTTTTTCGTCAAAATACTCGACGATTTTCTTCAGTAAGATAGGGTTGTTGGAGTTCGAAGCCCAAGATAGTCGTCGTTATTTTTGGTCCTTGGAGATCTTTTCGTAGCCTATAAAAAAAAAAGAGTGTTTAAAACTGTTTCTGTTTGATCCGAATATTCCTAGTGTCTGACTATAATTAGTATATATTCCAAATATATACTAAATGTATTTCTAAAACCACTTATAAAAAATTTTATTTTATGACGAAGTCCCAAAAAAAAAAAAAAAAAAAAAAAGGTGTCTCTCTGTAAGTGTTCATTTCATTTAGTGAGGGATCTTCGTAGACCAGACGTTGAGTGTCCTTAGCACTACTGTGTCCCTGGTAAAATTAGTACCGCAAATTTTATTGTGTAAATTTCACCAATTTCAAGAGTAACAACGACGACAACAAATGACCCCTTCAACACAGGTTGAGAAGCCCTGGGATACCTGACATCAGGTGGTTTGAGGAGACAGGTACCCTAAAGGGTCCATTTTTACGACCTCACCCAACGGTAAAGGAAGAGGTCCCCTACAAGACCTGTGTCCTTAGTTTGGGTACAGAGGACGTAACCATCCGTCTAAGAAATGGTGACTCGGTAGAATTTCCTATGTATGTAATCTAGTTTATAAAGGATACGTTTTTATTCAACACAATATAGAGTTGGATGATCATAAAAGTCAATAGTAGAAAGTGTCACAGATGAAAAGTACAGATTCATAGAATTAAATTTTTTCTTTTGTGTAAACAAAAAGTGTGGTAGAGTGTTGACACTCTAACGTCTACGTTAGAAGAAGGTTAGTAGGTCAGAGTTCTGAACTCTGGATGGGAAATCAAATCAGTGAGTCAGTACAGTCTGAGAAACACTGGGGTACCTGACACATCGAGTGGTCCGAGGAAACAGGTATCCCTAAGAGGTCCGTTCTTATGACCTCACCGAACGATACGGGAGGAGGTCCCCTAGAAGGGTTGAGTCCCTATCTTTGGGTCCAGAGGGTGTAACGTCCGTCTAAGAAATGGAAGAAATGACAGACTCGGTGATCCCTTCGGGACTCTTGATAGGGACTATTGATAATTATGAAGGAAATGGACAATAACAATGTAAATCTTAAGCTTACGATAGGAAAAAAAAGGGGTTTTAAAGAGATTAGGAAAGTAAAAGTAAGAGGTAACCCGAGTATAATGGTGTTTCAATCTCTGACGTTATTGAGAGACAATCATATTGTGCTTTTTAATTTGGAGTACGTCGTTTAGGTACGACTGAAACAAGATCACAGGTTAAAGATTTCGGTCCCTAAATTGTCACTTAACCAATCTCTACAAATGTGATCTTAGTCTACGGTTGTATGTGGTACCCGACCGAGGGGTGGTAGAGAAAAAAGAATTAAAATATTAGATATTTTACCCCTGTCATTCGTATGGATAAAATCAACCGACAACATCCTAAATTTACGTAATTACAGACTTTTCAAGAATCTTATTACGGTCCCTGTATACTTCAAGAATTGTTAACAATCGATGATAATGTTAGTCATAATAGTAAGTTTAGTACAGATTTAAATAGGTTTTGTACTGAAAGTTTAAATTGAAGGTTATAAGTAAGACCTAATATAAATTTCTAAATCTTTGGATCTTATAAGTCAAGTATTAAAAAACGAGAGATTAGGGTATGAAAAGAAGTACTTTCAGACATGAAAAACAGATAGTCAATTTTTAGTGTATCACGAGGTTATAACCGGGGTTTTCTCTTAAGATATTTAAGAAGAAACTAATGTGAGATTCTATCGTCAGGGGTTGTAAAAACCGTAGTTCTTAACCAAAACACCTTCTGTTTAAAAGGTACCTGATCCCACCTCCTCCTACAAAATGTAAATAACACGTGAAATAAAGATAATAATAATGTAGAGGTGGAGTTTAGTGGTCTGTAATTTGGGACCTCCAACCCCTGGGGACGAGAATCCCTAGAAAGGGTTTCTATTGGTTTCGGTAAAATAAGATCGTTTCATTTGAATCTTGTATCCTAGTAACTCTTGGTAACGTAAAACTCTCTGCTACGAATTATGTCAACTATGAAATTATAGTAAGTGCTTATGTAATCCACTTTTTTTCGATTGAGATAAAATTCTACAGTGAAGAAAGTATCGACCCTTCGTCGTGATATTTACGTCCTTTTAAAGTGATAAAATATTTTTTTATTTTTTTAAAATAAAAGTATCTTCGGTTTGTATTTTTCTTTATTCGTGTATACCACGTACGTTGACCCGTGGATTGTTGTTGAATCAACAATCCGGAGAACGAAAGATCCTTTTATTACCCGGAGGGACCACCAAGTCTACTATTTCTTAGAAGGACGTTACGTTCTCTGGGTCCAAGTTTAGGACTCAGTCCGTCTAGGGGATCTTTTCCCTTATCGATGGATGAGGTCATAGGAACGGACCTCTCTCCTCGGACCACCCGATGTCTTGTACCCCAGAATCTCTCAGACTGTGGTTGTTCGTTGATTGTGAAAGTGAAAGTGCGTTTTGACTTCACCTTCCGTCTTCTGTTATTTGTGTCTCTTAATATTTTAGTACTCTTAATATGACCTCTCTCAGGTCACTTATTCGGTATTTGTTTTTCATTTTAAACCCGTCGAAAAAGTCCGTAATCAGTTTTCCCGAATACTGTAGTAAAAGATCAAGAAAGACTGAAACTTTCTGTTTTCATATTTTTGTATTTATATTCCGACTGACTCTCTTAGTCCAAATGGTCTATTGTCCTAAAATTTCTTCTTTTTACTCCATCCTTTTTGAAACTCGAAGACACACATTTCTGACTAAATACCGTCTGTATCTATGGATCATATAGAATATCTTTCTGTGTTAAAAGGTATGATTATCTGAGAAATATAAATGAAATACACTATCAAAATCCCGTAAACACAGAGAGTGGGTCTCGATAGTCTTGAGAAACCTTATTGTTATAGGACGGGTTCCGGTCTTAAATGGGATTTCCCAATCATGTTAACAGTTTTAAGTCTATTTCAGTTTGACCTATGCCAGTAGGCAAACACAGTAAAATTTTAAAAAAACTGAACTTTTTATACAAGAAATAAAAAGATGTTATAGTTTATATAAGACGACGAAAGACATACTTTATGTTTAGGCAACAAGGTTTTTTCTCATAAGAAACAGTCTAATAAAAATGACAAATAACATGTATTAGTTATAGAAGTGAGTGACCTTTACGTCTTCAAGTCATTTTATTAGTCTTATACTTCATAATTTTCAATATTGGTACGAAACACTGATTGTAGTAATACTTTGTTTATTTGAAATCATAAACGACACGTAATACGGAAACCAAGGGAAGATGCGTAAAGTAACCAAAGTGTCTACTTTTTCTTTTTATCAGTATGACATGAAAAGTTCGTATACATAATACACTTTCTTATATATGACGTCTACATTTTATCACTATATAGTACTTTTCTTGTAAACCTCAGACTAAAAAGAGACCCTCATTTTCTTTCGTATTAATCAAGATAAATTTGGGTCTTAAATTTAAAAGAGGTATGAGTCCGACTACAGTAACAAGGTTAAAATTGACTTATATACCAACGGAACTTGTGAATTACTCACGAAGGAAACCCGGCCCGTGAGTGACGAAATTATACAATTTATTAAATTAGAGGTGTTACTCGAAAATTCCTAGATACAGTGTCTACTCCTTTTACTCAAGGTCCTTCCAATTTCTTTAATATCTCCAGTGTGTCGATCATTGTCTGACCCAGTCATACACTTGGAACCGTCTGACCGAGAGATTGACCTCGATAATTCGTGTGGAGTGAAGAAACTGTACTCCTAGTCTTATTTCTAGGCGAGAACATTAAAACATCTTTCGATTCCCAGGTTTCCTTTATGTACGTATGAAACTCTTGTTTTAGTCTCTTACTACAGAACACTTTAATTGGTAAGGTTTGATAGTGTATCAGTTTACTTATTTTAATCACTACGAATCTTTTGGGACAGGACTTTTATTACTGATATCATAAAAATTTCATGAATGATTCCTGTGGTGTCCGAAATGACCTCCGAGTCCCCATTTATTAGGTGGACGGTTACGTCTTCTGTGTCCAAGATATGGACCCAGCCCTTCTAGGGGACCTCTTTCTTTGCCATTGGGTGAGGTCGTAGGAACGGACCCTTTAGCGTGCCTGTCTCCTCAAACCACCCAATCTCAGGTACCTCAGTGTTTTCTCAGTCGGTGTCGAATCGTTGATTTGTTGTTGTTCCTGTGGTGTCAAGTTGATCCACTTGTCGAAGTATTTCTTTCTTCTTTTGAAAAGTAACCGTAACATCATACGGACTCTAACCAAGTAAGTAAAAAAGTTTTAATAAAGTTTCTTCCAAACATACTCCATAATACTCCATACCTCACCTCCCTATAGTTATTAATTTTTACGACAACGCACAAAGATTGTGGCGGGTCTCATTCACAGTGACTCTACTAGGTTTGAGTCAAAAAACTAGACACGTACTCTGTATCACAGGACTGTCTCACTCCTACGGGTTCTGACACTAGTGGTCATTATTTCGACTAGCCTCCGGGAAATGTATAAAAAGTTGGTCTCAAGAGTATTATAAAGGGGACCTATAGAAGGTCCTCATGAAGTCAACTAAGTCAATGATGTATAAAATTTAATACTATAGCTAGGATAAAAGTGTAGTGAGACTACTCAAGTGTTCGGTTTTAGTAGAAGTATAAACCGGTCAGAAGTCTTGTAAGTATATTAGATCTAGATCCCGTTTGTTTTGACTTCTGGTGGTACGGGTATTATGTCATCCAGAAGTTGTCATTCAAAAGGACTTACACCCAGTGTGACAAACCCTTCTGGACAGATTTTGTCGACCAATTTTTGGAAAAATGTCAAAATTTACCGACACCGTAATTTCTTGTCATAATGTTTGTTTTCCTGGATACCTACAGATGGGGAGTCTTAATCTTTCATCAACTTTATACTTTTTGAAATTTTCTAAAAAATTTTCTGTATCTAAATTTTAATTAAAGTTTCGTTATCTTATACGGGAAACATTTGATGTCATTTACAAAAACAAATTTCACTTCCGTTATAAGGGATTTTGATCTATGAAATCCTGTGAAAAATACTCGTAAATCTTTAGTGTTAAAGATACTTTTTAAGGATGTTTGTAAGGATGTTTTAAGGAGGTTTGAGTTTTATTAAATTCAAGAGGTCCTACCTCAAAGATCTAAAGCCCGAGTCAAAATTCATGTTCTACTTTTACTTTAATAAGTTACAGTTCATAAAAGGATTTTGGTTAAGATTTCATTTGGACGTAAATTTTTACATATGAAAAGGGTCATTGTAAATTTATCAGTTATAAAACAATATTACCTCTTTATTAAGAGAAACGTAGTAAAGTATTACATTAAAATTTTACATATAAAGAGTTTAGAAGTCAAATTAAGTTCAAGTTTCCTCAATTTTAAGTGAGGTAAAATGGTTTTTTTCAGTAACGATGTAACAGATTACGATTTGAGGGAATTGGATATATTTTGACTCACCTAAATATATTAGTACTTTATAAAATTTTATTAAAATTTTAATACATGATATTAGACTTTAAATATCTCGAATAAAATAGTGGGAACTCACTACTCTTATTGATAGTGGAATAAAGTAGAAGAGTACGGATATAATTTATCCGTAAGTCATCATCGACGATGATAATAATTTAGATCGTAATTACAAATCGATTGTGTTAAGAGGAAATAAAAAGGAAATTCACACATTACTTAAGTACAGAGATGTAATGGTACGATCAAGATGTAAAATTAAATGAGAGGTTTTATTAGTTGGGTTCTATATTACTAGTATATATCGGACACACGATATAGAAGATTTTATTAATTCTTTCGTATATAGTGATGATCCGAATTCCTCTCATCCGTTGAACTAGAACTTAGTGATTACGACCGACAAAGTAAAATTAACACTTGGTGAAGTATCATTGATTGTGGTTCCCAAAAGGAATTTTAACGAGTTGTCTCCTTTTATATTATTGGATTGCATTTTTTAAGAATAATATTCTCTTTGTTCGGTTGAGTCACTTCTTTTCTAGTTATAAACTACTTCATTCTCTAAATTTTATAGAAGTATATAAACTTTAGATATCGGTACCCAAGAAAAATTTTTTATAATAATATATTATACTTCAGAATTTAGAAATTCAGTATTATGTATGTAAATTATCTGTTTGGGTTACCATAAATAACGTGTATGTATTTTATATGATCTGTAGAAGTATGAGTCTACGACGTAATAAAAGGTTTCAAAGGAAGACTTTGATACTAAAGAATTAAAGACAAGGATCTGTAAATTAGTAAGTAACGTTAAGGTCCACACTCTCCCCTTTTTTTCCTAAATTCTTTGGTTTATAAAGGGAAGGTTTTAAGGTTTCATCTTTTCTTCAGTAGGTGCATCTTTGTCCTTTCCTTCCTTTATATATTTTCGTGTTCCGAAAGAGTTGACGGAAAGAAAAGAGGGGATCATTTTAACTCGGAGTACGGGAGTGAGGAAAGATGATCCGGGTCACAATCTTTTCGTAAGACGCCCTTATGTAGTGTCCTGATCTTTCACGATAAGGTGGTTTAGTGTCAACCGTATACGCATGCAAACATCAAACATTTCGAAAGATCCATTACACAAAGGTATAGAGAGTCCTCGTTTATGGTTACAGTCGCAGTCCTATAAATGGTATTGTACAGTAAATTTAGAGAGTCCAAAGTTATATCTAGGAAAAAAAAAAAGAGAAGACGAGAGTTATTTCTGTCTAATTGACTAGCGATAGAGTAGACACAGTATAAACAAATTTGTGAATTGTAAACGAAACAATGGCTAGGAGAAAAGAAGAGTTAAACATCAAGAAGTTTGGAAAATCTGAGAGAAGTCTATACGATAAAAGGTTTTACAATTAGAAAAATGAAATAAGTCTTAGCGGAAATTCGTAGAACCAGAGGTTAAACGGTGCTAGAAGATTAACTCTGAGTTTCTTTACACTTTGTCTCTGTAAAGTTAAAAAGATGAAACAATAATATTAGACCATAAGTTCAGTTGTATAAATTTATAAACAAAGACATTTTGTGACGTTTCAATTGTTTTCTAATACAAAGTTATTCTTCTATATTGCTCTATATAGTTCCTGAAATTTTTATAATCTACACCATTCTTGAGGCTTCTATCATTCTCTTTATAGGTTCCTCTTATATGGGATTCATTTAACAGATAAATCGAATATGTGACTATATAAAATCGATATAAACGAAAGGGATACAATAGTCTCTCTTTTTGGTCGATAATATAAGATCAATTGAATTCATATGACGTGATAAATAAATTTGATATATTTTAAAATATTGATCTTTTTAGTTAGAAACCGATGTCGGGTCCTGTTTTTGATTAGAAACCGATCCATTGGGGCACTCACCATCACTGACTTTCCCCTGTCTTACCACCTGAAAAATTCTACGATCACTACAAGACCGATGATCACAGTCATGAGTCAATTACACGAAGGTCCACTGTGTCCACACGAGGGAAAGACTTTCGAAGAACTCAATAGGTAAACACTAAAAACATGAAAAGATATACCCATACTACACGTACGGCACAGACAGGTTATATGTATAGTATATAATTAGTTTCAATTTTTATTTCTACCCAAAGGTAGTTGTTTGAACTGAAATTAGTACTTATTTTAATTAATATTTACGTTTATTCTCAATACTCTTTTAATATCTTCAAACTTGTTACTGGTCTGTTACTTGTTGTCGTTCTTTTAAAAATTCCTCTCTCTTATAAGAACACCAATACGATTTGAAATTATTTAGACGACTTTATCAATACCTAATTTGTCATCCCAAAGACCTAAACAAAATGTTTTAGACTTACTTCTCTTCATATAATTGAAAACCTACTTTGTTTAAACCGACTCTTAACCATTAACAAATTCGACCTCTTACACCTCTCAAATCATTTGATAAGAGAAAAAACTTATTCGAACTTTAATAGGTAGTTAAGTTTGCAAATTTTTGTATTGAACCATCTCACATACCCAAGATGTATTATAACAAGAGACAATGGTAACAAGAATAGTTTTACTGACTTGATTCAGTTCTTGGTTATATATAGGGGGGTCCTGTCTAGATCCAAGTACTAGAGGCCACGTTAACAGACTACTTGTCAAGATACCATTGATTTTGAATTTCGGTGTAATGATCAGTGATCGTTCCCCTGATCAAGACCGTAGTCGAAATAATTTCTACATTTCATGTTATTAAGATATCCAGTTAGAAGTCCAAAAGATGTATAAAGATTTTTATTTGCCTATCGTTGACAGTTTGATATTGTAATTGAAAGAATAGACTCCTGGATGGTGGTAAAGTTAATTTGGATGTACTCTTCATAAAATAGAATTTATGTGGTAGTTCACATGTAGTAGTTCTGTAGAACGATACATATGAAATAGATGACAACGGTAAAAACTGAGTTTTTGAAGGATGGTATACAACGGGAAACTCTGTTTCGGGTTGTCACAAAACAATCCATACTCTCTTCAAAGAAAAGGGTCCTACTAATTGTTATATTGGGTCCTTTATATGTAAACTATAACTCAAATAAAATACATAATGAAGATCCGAATTCAAAAAGAATAGAAAGTTTTGTGAATAAAACCTTTAAAGACTGTTTTTGTAAATGTTTATAAGAAAAATACCTTATTATGTCATTAATAGGTTTAAAGTCGACTTTGTATCAATGACCGTATATGTACTTAGAACCTTATAAACTACTGTTTGATTACAGTTAAAAGATGAAACACATTTTGTACGTCAATTTGTAGGTCGTGTTCACTATAATCTTAGAACACACCCTAAGATCAGCCGTAGTTGTAATTTTTTCTTTTTTTCGGGATGACTAATGTGGTAAAAATGTTCGTCATTTTTATTACAGAAGGAATATTATATCTGTAGTTAAAAGAGATGTCTCAGTACCAATTAAAACGATGTACTATATTATACTTGACCAGAAGTTTGATCGTTTTTTTATTTCCTTGTTGGTTTGAACTAACATAGTGAGTAGACAAGGAGTTTTTCGTGATGCGATAGTACAATTTGCCGAAGACTATTACTTCATCGTCAATCAATTTATTTAAATGAGAATAGAATTCGTATTAGGAACAAATAAGAAAGAGACCTTTGACTATCTATGTTAATTTTTAATTTGATTTTAATTTTTATATTACGAAGAGATACCCTATGTATATACGTATTGACATAGGTATGTTGTCTTAGTACTTTTATCCTGTGTCTTCTATATAAATATTAGTGAACACCTTGAGTTACTGAATTTTCGATACGAATTACTAAATCTATCGTGAAATTTCATTTCCAATATTTTGAAAATAACTTTATTTCAAGTGTATATTAGAAAATTAGGGATGTCAATTTTTATTAGATAGAGATCCTCTTTCTTCACGGATCTTCAATTCACGGATCTATATTACATATGTGTATTTCAATACATAACATAGTTTCTTATTCTTTATTTCTGGACTAAAAAAAGGACATTTAAAATATGGAATACTGGACAAAAATAAGTACAGTAAAACATACACTAATGTAAAAACCCAACTTAGAAAGTTTAGAAGATATGGCAGGGGTGGATTTGACTACATCCAATAATCTTTAGTAATTACGTCATTAATCCCTTAGAATAACCTGAAATTATATTTTGAAGGTTCTAATAGTAATAATTACAATAAACCCTTCGTAATTCACCTAGGTGTAATACGACTCAAATCAGAACTGAGTCATCATAATAGATTAGAACTTGTTACTTGGAATACCAGGTTTTGTCAAAGATTTGATGTAACAGATTTACTACGATAGATTAAGGATAATTTTCCTAAAGTCTTCTGCGTCTGAGTGAGTTTTTTTCAGACCGTGTAACTCATAACTTGTTACAAATTACTATAAATATTCGTTAACTTCAACATTTAAGGTCTGAATATATGTTATAGAAATATTTAATTACGTAAATTCAAAACTGGGTACTAGAAGTCTTACTACTCCGTCCTTTTTAAGGGTTCATCTATAAGGAAAACTAACTATTAAGATAAATATAAAATTAACTATTAGAAGGAAACAATCCGAGTGCATTACCTGTTTACGAATACACCTAAATGAAGGTTACATGTTTTATTCTTTTTCTTACTTTTACTAGACATTATATTTTACTCCATATATTTATTATAATTATGCGATTTACAATTAAGTTATTTTACGTTTCACACGTGTTTTTCTTACCAAAATACATCTATTTCTTAGTGATTAGTCACATTTTGAAACTTATTTATATATTTAATCAAAATAATTAACAGAGAAGACATACTGGAAGTTATAAAATAAATTGGTACATAGTTACTTAATTTTTTACATTAATTATTGTGTGTTTATTTGTGGAGGATGGACCCTTGATTCATTCTTCTTATTCATTGACATTGTCTCGTTTCTTTCCTTGTATATGATCGAAATTTTTTACACTTTCTACTCTCGAATACATGCTTTCAACGATCATTCATTTTACATTTCATAACAAAATGTCTGTCTTTCCTCTCGTTAATTTTAAGATTCTCTCAATTCTTTATTTTTGTTTGTATAAAGAAGGAATCCTATACTTAAGTTAAGAAGTTTATTTAGTTTTCTTTAGACTTTAGAATTCCATAATTTTTATGTAGTATAAAGTGTTTTGTGAAAACAATCCACGTAAAGTCATAAAACTTACTCAAGTTTGAGACAGAAGGGAGTATTTTCGAATGTCTGTGATAAATCTCTCTTTATATTCGTTAAATTTTGTACAAAATAATTAACTTATTTCTCTCAACGGACAACAACAAGTCAGCGATTTAACATAGGTTTAGAAAACACTGGGGAACTTGACACTGGGTGGTTCGAAGAGACAGGTACCCTAAAGGGTCCGTTCTTATGACCTCACCCAATGGTAAAGGAAGAGGTCCCCTAGAAGGGTTGGGTCCCTAGATTGGGGGTAGAACACGTAACCGTCCGTCTAAGAAATGGCGGCTCGATGGTCTATTAAACGGATCTCTATAGTTTTGACACACATCGACAACAAATCAACGAGTCAGCACAGACTGAGACAACACAGGAGTACCTGACATCGGACGGTCCGAGGAGACAGATACCCTAAAGGGTCCGTTCTAATGACCTTACCCAACGGTAAAGGAAGAGGTTCTCTATAGTTTTAACACACATCTGCACACACATTTAATTTTATGCTACTGTCGTAATTTCTTTTAAACCAATGAAATTATTGTGAATAAGTAGGTAATTAAGTAAAGGGTAGTGTATTAATGAAACGTGAATATTATACATATCAACGTATTACTCAGATTTATACGGTTCTTTCATAGCCGATGATTGATCAAAGTGGGTTTCCGTGTTTAAAAATTTACTGTATAACATTCTCTTCGTGACGACAGATTTACTCATTTTACGTTTGACAGGTGTCTTTAACGGTCTACATATCTAAATTCTACTTGACGAGACAAAGTATAGACGTGGAGTCTTCTAAAAACGTAGAAAGTGAAATTTAGTATAATCAATGTCTTCTAGTAATGAGTTGTTGATTTCCTCTTCTTTGTTGTATTAGAATATTGTAGAGTGAATAGATCTCATATCCTTCCAAGGTCAGTCGACGACGTAGTCAATTGACCTTATTACTATACTTAACACTTATCTAATGGTGAAAAGTTTTGTCACATTATAACATTTTAAGTCACTTGTAACTTAAGATTGTCATCTACATATCTCTTATGCTTGATCCCAGTCCAAAGAAGACTAGAACTCAACAGTATGCAAAGGACGAGTGTCTCAACTCCACTCATTTGAAAAAACTGATACTCTCTAATTAAATATTAATGTTTTATTTTCTTAAATTACCTTTTTATCTTTCTGGCCACACTAAGTTTCTGGTCTCCAAACAGTGTTTCTCTATTTGATTTTTTTCATTATTTAATCAATCCGAGTGTTTAGATCTACATAAAAATACTTCTAATCACTCTCTTGTTTTTAGAGTCTTTATCCTATAAAAAAAATTTTTCGTCATGTTGAACTTCTTTTTCACTTGTCTTTTTGTGTAGGTAAAATTTTTTTCCTTTTTTTTATAACTTTTTCTACAGGTAAGTAAATCATTACATACCTGGATTTTTGGTTTTTACAATTTTTCCGGTGTAAATTTTTATGGGAAACACCTTAAATTATAAACCATTTCACTACGATACAAATACTGTAATCTCCTTATATGTTTAGGGTTTCTTTTGTGGTATGTACCTATATTCCCATTAGACGTGACGATTCCTTTCAGTAAAATAAAACTTAAGATATATACGAGGATATGTTAGAACTGAAGTTGTGAACCGTCTGACTTTATTACTTTCCTAACCTTTTCCACCCTGAGTTGTTTTATATGAGATGTTAAAATTCTTCAAGATTCATCTTTATTATGTCTATATTTTTTCTTAAAAAGGATTTTACTACCAGTGGTTACTTTTCAGATTCAATTTCACCGTCGTCATAAAATTTACGTTACAAAGGCTTAAGACTGTAGAAAAGAATTGTGATTACAATATATACTAAACCCAACTTTAAAGTTTTCCCGAGGTTTCATCCGTTTTTGTTTCAATCCAGTCCTCTGTCGATCTCATTAAAAAACTGTGTGGACCTGGTGATATTTACAATAAACTATGCTTTTGTGTTAGTTAACGTTGTGAAAAGTTATCTACCAAAGGATGTCAGGATCCTGACATCTTTTAAAGTACCTAAATCCTAAAAATTTTTTAGTATAGTTACATCCGAAAAAGTGAGATAAGTTATATTAAATAAAACATACTAAGGAATTTGTTTATTTTCTTTATAAAGTGCTTATGTAAAATCTACTTTGAAGTAATCAGTAAATAGAATATTAATAGAAGTTAAGAATCCCTTGCTAATACAAAAACTGTTCTTTAGTTGTCCAAAGGTTTTGTGTTTAGAAATATAGAAATCATGACATAACAAATCCGACTAAATTTGACTTTCTATATGAACGAAGGTCTGTTTTTTTAAGACTTCTCTATTACAAGTTTTACACTTCGGTTTTAGTACTCATTCTTTCTAATGTTTTTATTACAATTTACTTTCACTTCAGTAAGTCAGCACAGGCTGAGAAACGCTGAAGAGAAACATCGGACGGTCCGAGGATACTGAGTAAACTTTTCTGGGACTACGACCCTTTCTAACTTTCACCCTCCTCTTCGCCTGCTGTCTCCTAGTCTACCAACCTACCGTAGTTTCTGAGTTACTTGTACTCAAACTCATTTGGGGTCCTCAATCACTACCTGTCCCTTCGGACCTCACAACGTCAGGTACCCCAACGTCTCAGGCTGTCCTGATTCGCTGACTTGACTTGACTTGACTCCGAGGAGACAGGTACCCATAAGAGGTCAGTTCTTATGACTTCACCCAACGGTAAAGAAAGAGGTCCCCTAAAAGGGTTGGGTCCCTAGCTTGGACCCAGAGTACGTGACGTCCGTCTGAGTTGCCAGACTCGGTGGTCCCTTCAGGGGTCATAATTTATATGATAAAATTTATAACCCTAAAAGATTTGATGTAATTACTATATTGAAAATGATCAATATAAGAACTTGAATTTAATAAAAATACAAGGAATAAACGAACCTGATCGATCTAACGAAATACAAATTGAATAGTACAGTGAACCTTGTGCAATGAAAATTTATTGTACAAATATCAAAATTTCTTTAATGACTTAAGGTATGCTTTCTTATATTCCTTAAAATTTGAGGTCTCTTATAAAAATAAAGTAAAATCGTTCACAACTTTGTTAATAATTGAAAATAATTTTCTACCAATATAAAATAAACAATAATAAGATCATTTTTAATTTCCATTTCGATTCGATTTTAAATGGTTGTAAAATTTTATTTTAGATTTGTGACATACTGGTACAAATTTAAATAAAAGAGTTAGAAAGTCACATAAGGAAACTAGGAATGATCTCATAATCTTTAGATGTTGTATTGTGTTTATTCTCTGCCGTACCAGCATTTCACGAGTACTGATTACTACAATTCATAATTGTCTATTCAAGTTTTAATGAGGACCAATTTTTTTCATTCAAGATAAAGTAATTCACGTAACATATATGAGAAGTACCTAGAAAAGAATATGTAACTTTTTCCTTCTTTATTTTAACTTATTTCCATCAATAAATCTTTGTGTTTCATATAAAAATTTTGTACATATATGTGTGAAACCACATTTTCAACAAAAGGAGGTTAAAAATTAAAATTGAGAGCGTTAGTCTCCACATCTTTACCTTTCAAGAACCCACGTCTGCTACTGGAGTAAACATAATAATTCGCATAGTGGACCCTAGTAAAGATTCACTATCATGATCGGAGTATTCCCACAAAAAATCCCGAAGTGTTTTCATTGATTTATATGTCGATGTAAAGAATTGTATTTTTACATGTAATACAAGTAAATTTTTGATTTACATACAAATCGTTTTCATTTTGACGAAAGAGTTCTTAATAAATTTGTGAGACTAAATTTTTTTCCATAAATCACGATTAAAAATCAACGAAATCATTGTATTCCCTGCACGAAAAGTTAAATCTTCTACTCTTATAAAAGTAAAGACTACTATTTACTATCTGTATAATTGTCGATGGTGATACACTTAAACCCCTGTTTTATGAGTCCTTACCTACCAAGACTATATCAAACATATCAATCTAATTCGTATTTTAACTGATGCGAATAATTCAGTCTCCGTGTTCCATTAAAATTTCTATTGACACACAGATTCTACTGTCATTTGTGACCTTCAATTTTTTTCAAGTCTATACTGATTTCAATATACTTCTTGACTCCTCTCATATTTATTTTTGTCGTTTTATCGATTAAAAGACGACGCAAAAGTAGGATCAGTGTGAAATGGAGTTTAGGATTTAAAACTCGTTACACTCGACTCGACTGATTTTGTCTTCTGTATTTAACGATGAGTTTTAATTAACTAATATTTTGTGCAGACCTTTTATACGTTTTTTTAGAATTAAAAGAAACATTTTATTATGTACGTAAGAAACTAAAGATCGTCATGTATATTGACTATTGTGTAAAGTATTAGGGACTTTAGTTCCTAGATTCACTTTTATGATCTGAGGATTTCATCTCTGTAACCGTAATATTATATACGTCGTAATTTTAAAAATAGTTGTTTTTTACAATGGTACTAAAAATTTTTATTTTTCTTGATCAGTCATCTCTTTCTGAAAATATCTACAAGTTTTAAAGTCAAGATATTACATTTACTTCGAAGTAGTTCCAACCATAAGTGATTCTCAATTTCTCCCACTTCACTAAAGAGTGATATAAATTACATCTTAATGGTCCATTATATACGATTGTCTTTTATAACATATAAATAAATCTTTGTGTGTAAACTTAATGAGACTTAGTATATGTGAAACTTAAAAACGGAACTGTAATGACCATTATATAAAGACATCACATATAAGAATGAAATTCTATTTGTGATCACTCTTATACACCAAAATTTAAACCTTTTGAAACCATTCATTTTAAAATTTAGGTTTTAAATCAAACTCCCCGTTTCTCACTTAGTATCAGGAATAAATAATTATAAACTAAAATTCGAGGAAATTTAGTATCACATACGCCTACACATTCAATTTGTAATCCTGAAATCGTAGGTTTAATGTAGATATTCTATAAAACAATCTATCAAGTTGTTTTATGGAAGAAATTTATAAACACGAGAGTATAAAGTATTGAAATATTTTACTTCGTTTTGTTTATAGTTATTAAGTATCTCTCCGTATTAATAAACTAAGACTTTACGATTATACAGTAAGGATTCATTAAACTTTTTGACTTACGTTAGGAAGATTTATGTGTTAAACTAGTAACAACGATAGTCTTACGTACATAAGTTACCGTTTAAGTGTAAAAATTAGTATTCTATTATTGAGTAATAGTTATAGATCTCAACATCAGTATAGGAATAGGAGGAACATAAATTAGGTACTGAAAGTATAGATGTATTTTCCCGATTTAAGAAGACCAAAAAAGAAAGTATATTCATAAAAAAGTAGGGTGAAGTATTCAGTATTTTCTTTACTATATAGACGTCACCGAGTAAAAACAAAGATTAAATGTCATTGTAATAAAAATAAAAAACGTGACCTTCTACTTTCATGCTTTTACTGTACATGTAACCTAAACGACATGTTCTATTTTTAGTAAAAAACTAATTCAAAAATATTAAAGGTAAGAATA
This sequence comes from Capra ibex, assembly GCA_006410555.1. NCBI lineage: Eukaryota > Metazoa > Chordata > Mammalia > Artiodactyla > Bovidae > Capra > Capra ibex. The sequence goes on along the minus strand of SJYO01018169.1, from coordinate 41,702,945 downwards.
GTTTATAATCAACTACACCAAACTAGTTTTATAACTTAGTAGTCACCATAAATTGGTAATTGATTTTTCATTTCTAAGGAAATGTCGTCTCTTATTTACCTTATTAAAGGAATGGTTCTGGGAGTTTATTTTATATTATTTATTAGGATTTCGTAAACAAAAAGTCGACTAACATATTTTATTAGGTGAATCTCTGATCCCAGGGGTTTAGCTTTCTCGACTCATGTTAATAGTTTCAGAGTTATAATCTTCTTCTTGGATAACAACATTTATTTACTTATTATAACGACATAACTATACGAAAGTAGTACATCAAGGAGACTAACACTATTCACTGAACTTAGGTACGGTTGTATAATGATTTGATACGTTTTAATAGTTTGACTACCGACGTCACATAAGACTTGAATCGGATTGTACAAATTACAGAAATACCCTTTTCCTACTGATTCGTTATTACGACCATAGTTATTCTTTTGTTTTAAAGAGACACTTAACACAGCTCTGCAAAAAGGTGGAATGTGTTCGGGAAGTTTTGTGTACCTTTAGTTCATTTGTCCACTCGTTATGAGTTTCCTTTATACTTCTAGTAAACTTTTTACAAAAGTTGTTGTAGTCTTCAATACAAACTAAATTATATGATTGGGTCCTTGGACAGAACGCCAATTCATATAAGCAAAAACATAACATTTCACGATGGACGTAGGACCTCAGTGAAAATAGAAACAAAAACTTTTGTTGGACTTAAGATAAAAATGATTCTTCTTCCCGTACAACTTGAAATAAAGGACTTTCCCTTCTGAAACTATGTCGGAAAATACATTATGAATGAGTTTATACCACCAAACATTCCGCGAGCACATAATCTGTCGTCAGGTAGGTCGAGAAAGGAGAGGTCCCACGACACTTCCCGGAAGAGAAACGGCTTCCACCTCTTCCTGGAGAGGCGGGGCCCGACCCGAAGACCTCAAAGTTTGTGAAGTCACAGACCTTGTCTCAGGTACGGTCCTTGTACGTCTAACGATGCTATTAGTCGTCGGACCGCAGGTAGTCTTCCCTGTTTCCTCCCGTAGGTCGTGGCTAGACTCACCGGTTCACGAAATGTAAGGAGCCACGTCAACCTCTTCTCTAGGTATGGACACTCGTCTTTTGTCTCTTCGATGCTTACCTCTGAAATAGTTGTGCTGGTCGACGAACACAGACACGAGTCGGCGCGTTAGTACAGGCTGAGGAACACTGGGATACTTAACATCGGGTGGTCCGAGGAGACAGGCACTCTAAGAGGTCCGTTCTTATGACCTCACCCGACGGTATGGGAGGAGGTCCCTTAGAAGGGACGAATCTTCACTTTTTAATGTCCGTTACATTTCTCATTACCCATTTCCATAGAATTGTCTAAAAAGAACACAATTGGACTGTCCTCGGGGTTTAGTGAAATATAATAAAAGATCTCCCATCCTGAGAACCGTTTGTCCCAAAACTCTATCTACAAAGACTTGACCAGTCCTACAACTCCCTTTTATAACTGAGCTTTAATAAATTTATTAATCTTTTATCACTCTTACTTATAATTTTTTTTCTTTTAGACTTTAAGCATTGTCTTTTTTATTTTGGGTTCACCTTTCGGAAGTAATGGACATTAAAGATTACTACTATTCAGTATAAAAAAAGGAATCTCTGTTTTTACCTTCTTTATACCCTTCGCGCTCACTACTATAAATCTATTATTCTAGATCTGTACTTTATTTTTCACTTTAAGTTGTCTTTGTCCCGTATGTATAGTTATGTCGTTATTTACTATTCTTATTTTATTCTCACCGGTTCTCGTACGAAAAAATCTAAGAATCTTTTACTGAAGGATGTTCAATAAAAAGTCACTGTGAGAACATCAGGTATAATGATGTTTGACGAATAGTAAATGGTGAATCTGTTCGGGTCTTGTTTACTGACATTAATCACTTTGGTTCCATTGGTTCACGTTCCACTCAGTCGACGTCTGCGATAACTGCTTATGGAATAATGAACAAGATATAACCTTTTGTGAACAGGGTCTGTTGTGTCTTTACAAACGAATGACTAGGATCTTATGGTTCTAAAGTTTACTGTAGAAGTTCAAAGTAACAGAGGACATCTGACTGTTCTTATGATTTGTACTATAAATACTGGGTTCTTTCGAGTGAGTCAGAGAATTCGTTTTATAGTAAAACCCCGTGATGTCTTATGATAGACAATAAGTTAAACTATTGATCGTAATACATTTTTTTATTCGTGTGTTTGTTTTTAGTGTAAAATCACACAAAGATCTGTCTCGTTACGTAAATAATTTATACAAATTTTTATCCTAGTTAATCTTTATTGGTTTCTCACTAATAAGACATGCAGTCTTTGAGAGTTTACGTACTTTACGGACCACACTTTTTTGGTACCTAATAAAAAAATTAGTTCTCTCACATTACTTTTGTGAACTAACAAAGAAGATGTTTATAATACTCACTAAACTCGAGAACTCGTTCAAAATCAAACATTTTAGGACTGTGTGTTATTAAATGAAAAAATATACGTATACAATTGTCGAGAAATACATTATGTTTCTTTATTAAAAACGTATTAATGATTCGGGGGTCTAATAGGAGTTCATAAGACCTCAAATTTTGTTAATTAATACATTTAACAAATTTCTATATTGTGGTTTGAAGAATAGTATATAATTAGAGTGTAATATTACTGAAAAATTTAAAATTTAATTTGACACATATTACGACCCCGAAAGGTCCACCGAATAACCATTTCTTAGACGGACGGTTCGTCCTCTACGTTCTCTCCCCTCAAACTAGGAACGTGACTCTAGATGACCTCTTCGTTCACCGTTGAGTAAGGTCGAAAGAACGGACCCTTTAGGATACCCATCTCCTCGGACCGTCCGATGTCACGTGCTCCAGTGTGACTCAGACTGTACTAAATCGCTGATTTGTCGTCGTCGCCGTCGTACATATTACGATTTAGACTGAAGCTAATATTATTATGTAACTATTAACAGTACGTATTTGGCTCTTGATTTAATGACTAGTCACGTAATAACTCCTTGTATTTGCTCTCAACTTCGACCCTATTCCTTAGTCTGATTCTAGTCGTTCATTTTGTCCAGTTGATAAAAGATCTGTGGTCCCTTCAATTCAATAGAATAAGGATATTCCTCTATTCATAATCTTTTTTTTTTTTTCTCCTTCCCTTCTTCTTATAGGGACTACGTGTGACTGTGTCGTCCATTGATCTTCGATATCTTGGTCTCTCTAGACATAAAACTAAGTGACATGAGATTTGTGAGGGATAAATATCAGACTATTCCTTATTTTCCAGAAAAACTATCTATCTCCATGGTAATTTTCAGTTAATACCCGTTAATAAAATTTTTATTTAAATATAGTATAATTTAAACTTCAACTACCTTTTTAAGTTTATAATTCTATCTTAATATAATGGTCTAGGACTATTTCTACACATGATCACGTTTTAAACCTTAATTGTTAAAAAGTAGTGTATTGATTATTTTGGGAAAGTTTATGTGGAGTACTCTGGCAATTATCATAAAGTGTAGAAAAACTCGTGACATGGGTTCCTAAGAATATTAAGACTTATACTATTAGTGTGTCTTTTCAAAATTACTAGATCAGAGACGGAATAGAAATTCTATAAACTTCCATGAAAATACTCTACAATCTTCCATGAAAATAATCTTAAACAAAAGTACCGATCAACTATAAGTTAACACGATTTAAAGAAGAGAACTTCACATACCAAAAGACGGAGAAACGGAATAATCTGCGATCAATTTTAAGGGAATCTACTACTTTATTTCAAGAGACTGAACTTTGGACATGCTTTTTTAATAGTACACGTATTGTTCTTTTCACTCTTTATACTATTTCAAAAGAGAACCTATTTATCACAATGGACGGACTTTCCCCTTGTTGTGAACATGTATTACAAGGACTATTTAAATACTCGATGAGGAAAATTTCACCCTAGGGATATCACTATTGTGTCAAAATACATTGATGTTCCTCTACCTTCTACCGTGTGGAACACGTACTTATACAGAGTGTACAAATTGGTTGTTTTGTTCACATGATTAAAGAGTACTCCTTTTATAGTCTACATCTTTGTTAAAAAAATTAGTGTATTTTACATATAGTCATTTAAAGTTTATTCAAAATCTTTATAAGTAACTTTTTTTTAAAAAAAAGCAGAGTTTGCATATCAAACTCTTGGTTTATTTAACACGGGTAATGGACCGGAGTGGAATCCCTCGGTGACTTTCTACTTTTACTGAAATAGAAAAAAGTATATAGTGATCAAGTACGTAACCTCTTCCTTTACCGTTGGGTGAGGTCGCAGAACGGACCTCTTAGGGTCTCTGTCACCCGGGGGTAGATCCCCAGCGTGTCTCAGCCTGTGCTGACTTCGCTGAATCGTCTTCGTCGTCGTCGTCGTCTGGGGTAATTCATATGACAAAATTACTGGTCTGTTCGTCTCCGTACAAATTCAAAACACCACCAGTTACTGACGTGTTTCCTGGCCTTACGGTTCATAAAGTCATGTACCCTGTAAATTTTTACGCAATAGAAAGTGTGACGAAAACCTTTAAAAATTGTAGAGTCCAACTTCCGGGTTCTCTTTTATTGAAGTTGTGGTAAATAAAAAGAGTAAGTTTACGGGAATAAAATCTTGGACACTCTGAACATATCGTCTTTTGATGTCCGGTGTGGACTCAATACTTTAAAACCAGTAAGGATTACTTTGTAAAGTTGTATGTCTAAAATAAACGTTAAATAAAAAAAGGTGAAGAACCTTTACCAGACAAGATGTACCGTGCTGTCGACTTCACTATCTGACGGACAATATATCTCTATATAAATCTGTTTAAAATTTTATGTAGAAAAATATGATCGTTCATTGAACTAGGGAACTATAATGGTGACTCTTGTTTGACACTAAATTTTTTACATTAATATCAGTTAAACAAGACAAAGGACTACTTAAGTTATGTTATTTTAATGTACCTGGAAAGAGTACATTGTTCGGAAGTTTTTTACATAAAAAGGGATTTATACTATTTAATCAAATTTTTTAGTTGTGTGTATAAAAACTACTTTAACATTTAGAAGAAAATTAATAAATTGTGACCTCTTTAATCTCTATAATTTTTATTAGTGGTTTTAAAGACATCAAAAACCAAACCAAGCCCTTGTCTCTAAAATGTTGTATTAAGTAGATACATTTTTAGTTTTGTACGTGTAGTTTTAAAAGAGTGATAGATTGTATAAAGTTATACAAATATAAAAAGAAATAAAATACAATTATAAACAGAATATAGAAAAAGTTAACATTTACAGAGACGTAATGGATCAACATCGAGTATAAAAGTGGTCTTTGGACTCGTTTTTCGAAAACGAATAAGTCTGATACCATATTTAAGTGGAATAAATATTTCGGTCTTCGATTGACGGTTATAGATTTAAGAATAACCTCAACTCTTTCCCTTTGAAAATTGAAATACTATCCGGCTTTTAAGAATAACTATAACGTCATCATCATGTTACCGAATTAAATAAAGTACTATATACAAAAAGATGATCATACTTCTGTGACTGTTATATTTAGTGAAAAATTTAAATATCAGTTCAAAACTGGTACACAGTACATGTTCAGAGTATTATTAATCAATTCTTTATTTGTGAAAATCTTCGATTGTACGGAAAATTTATTTTATTTTTCAATCTTCTCTTTAAACTTTTAAAAGTCCATTTGATATTGTTCATTGTAATTGAATACTCCCAAAAAAAGTTATATGTAAAATTGTTCCAGTTAATAATTTTTCTTTAAGTTTAAATTAGAATCACACGTGTAACATTCATGAATTATTTACCCGCTCCCCTTTGTTGATGAATGTCGATTTGTCTAGAGGAATTTAGATGGAGGTTATTATGATTTTACAAATTCTGATATGTCGATTTTTACAACATAGTCATAAATTTAGTCTGTTTTTTTTAGATAGAAAATTAGATTACCATAATATTTTAACTTGTATATGATCAAAATTCAAGTGAAACCGAAAAAAAGAAAGAAAAAAAAAAAACCGATAAATTCGACACTAATTAGTCAAAGAGGGGAACACTACCAAATACGTTCGTAAATGGTGTAGAGGAACCTGAAGACGGTATGGATTGGCTATGTAGTTATCACGTGACTTTTTTTGCCTTTCGTGGAACTGTTCCGATATCTTTCTTTCACGGTGTCTGGTCACCAGTTCAGCTTCTTAAGGTGTGTACCTCGGTCCACGTCACCTTTTGACTTTTTCGAATACACTAAGAGACACGTCGACGGAGGCACAAATTTCGGGAAGATACTTGTTTTAACCACTGACGTTTACCGAATCTCTCCTCTTTTCGTTCACCCCGTCTCCCTCTTTCTTGTTTTTTCTTTTGACAAGTATCTTCTTATTTGCCTTCGGTATAGGTTTATTTATTTATGTTTAATTACAATTGTGCCTTTTACTTTCACCCTTATTTATTTCTGAACCCTTCGAATTTGTCCACTTCTTGATTCGATTTGTCACATATGATACATTGTACTTTACTCCAAATTTGATCTCTTAAGTCTTAAGCACAGAAAAGTCACAACAAAAAGGTACTATCTGATTGAAAGGGCAAATTTTGGATTTCAACTCACCCTAAACGAATAATCGAGTTTTCAAAAAGTATAGGATTGGGACCTTTGTCTACACATTACTTCTTATAAGAGATTTATAACCCTTTAACCTTCTAGTAGTTATCGACCAACATGTTCCTTTATTTCGTCTACATTGACAAACGGACTCTATCCGAATTGAAAATCCTTTAATTGAGATCGATGAACCACACTTCAAATATCATGTGTTGTTTCTTACCTGACCTTTTTTCAGTAATTCATTTCCGTAGAGTTAAGAGACGTAAATCCCAAAATATGAAATTTTCCATTTGTTACGACTTGGTAAAATCGTTACTTTGATCTATATAATTTAGACTGACGTTAAGTCGTGTGTTTACACATTAATAAAGAATTATGTTCACACAATTATGTTAAGTTTTTGTCGATAGTGATACGGGTCATACAACACCGTTGGGATATTTACGATTACTTTATCTAGGTGTCTAACAATTGAGACATTATAAGAGTGTACAATTTTTGGATTTCTGTCTTTTTTTCTTAAACGGTAAAATTATTCTTTTTACTTTTGATGGGACGAAAATTTGTACAAAAGGTTTGTGTTAAATCGTAAATTGTAAAAGTTTACAAAACTGTAGAGTTTATTAAACATTCATTACGATGGTTTTACCGTTGTAACTCACGAACCCTTTATTTTCTCGGCGACCCTTCCGTGTAACTATTCTTGTATAAGGGTAGGTAGAAGGTTTAAATCGTGAAAAACGTCTACAAATAAAGAAAGAGAAAGAAGTCAATTCAATAATACCGAGTAATACAGACTCCTTGATTTGATTAACTTTACAAGTAACTCTGACCTCACGATGTCTTTTTTTTTTTTTCTTCATTCCCCCTCACCCTTTCCTTATTTTATGTGGGTGTTCCTTTGTACGTCGCCCCTTAAAAGAGAAAAAAAAAAAAAATTACAATTTGTAAAACAAAGTTTTCGAAATTTTCCGACTGATACTTTATTCTTTGACTTTTTTCTTATCCTTACTCGTTAAGGTTTGCATGTGGAAAATTTTCTATTGTTATTTAGTATACAGTATATATCCGGTTTTTACTTTCCCTGAAACATGAGTTTATATTTGAAGACCGTTCTAGACNGGGTGTTCCTTTGTACGTCGCCCCTTAAAAGAGAGAAAAAAAAAAAATTACAATTTGTAAAACAAAGTTTTCGAAATTTTCCGACTGATATTTTATTCTTTGACTTTTTTCTTATCCTTACTCGTTAAGGTTTGCATGTGGAAAATTTTCTATTGTTATTTAGTATACAGTATATATCCGGTTTTTACTTTCCCTGAAACATGAGTTTATATTTGAAGACCGTTCTAGACCAAACAACAGTCCAAGGGTCTGTGATTTATCTACGAGACAAGTGAATCGCACTTCCGGGCGTTCCCCGTCCCTGGAGGCCCCTAAGAACCGTCAAGAGTTCAGAGTAATCCAGACGTATAATTACTGAACGTCGTTATATTTCTCTGGGAACTCGTCAGAAAAGAGGGGGAGGAGGACGGACGCAAAGGGTTCCGGTTCCGTCGGAGTCTGTGTGGTGTGTACTCGGTTCTCTCTCCGGACGTCGGTGGTACCGACGGTCCGCTGCCACCCCGCCCATGACGGGAAACTGTGTGACGGAGTTGTGGAAAGTCTCCAGGTACCTCACACAATTCCCTGCCCACGAGAGCTCCTAGTTACAATGGAACTTTTACTCTTGGGGTAGAGGGATACCGAATTAGTGATTCGTTTTGTTTGGAATTTTCGAGTTCACTTACTTCAACTTGGAGGTTTGTCTACGCGCAAAAAATCTTCACTGTGTTCAGTCGAACGGAAACGTAACGACATACACAGTCTCTTTGTGTTTTGAGTCAACTTTCTCTTTTTCAAATTTTTTTTTAAGTTTTTCGTAGGAAGTAGCAACTTTACGTTTCATCTTTCTTTTAGGTTTGGAACACTTTAACAAGAGTAATAAAATTCCATGTATAAAATAAAGAAAAGTCACTGAAATTAATAATCATTGATCTTAATAGTCCTAGATATTTTGAATTTCCCCTGTACATATGTCCTTTTTTCATTTCATTTTATTTCATTTTGTTTCATTTTTTATACATAGTGTAACATTGAGGGTAGTCCCTTATGGAAGTTCGAAATGTACGTTTATGTGGGTCTCTAGTTGAAAACTTGTACCTAGGACAACTTTTATACTCCTTACGAAGTCTTTTACATGTAATAGTTTACAAATGATTACAGAGTTTCGGATTCTTAGGTCGAAACCTTTAGGACGAAAGTTAGATAAGTACTGAAAATTAGTGGTAAGGAAGAGAGTAAGTCATAAGTCACTATACATTTTACGTAACGAGACCTTTACTCTTTTAAACCTAAAACCAAGGGTCAGTAGGTGAATAGGAGAACACTGGAACACGTCCAGTTGGTTAAAGTAGGTAGAAGACAATAAAGTAGGTATTCGTTCAGATTATTATCGAATTAACTGACTTCTGACCCCTGACCTGGTCCACTCTTTAGATACAGGAGACATACGTTATATTAAGGGCCTTTCTTGTACTGTATTTTTTCTTTTCAAAGCACTAAAGTGCATAAGGTGTTACTTAAAGATTGAAAGTAAGAGATTTCCTTGTGATCTGACATAATGTTCAGGGAAACTCATATGTTGACAGTTGTATCCTACTGTGGTCAAAAGACATCCAAATGATTGTGATTTTTGATGGATTTTGCAGCACGAGAGTCCTAAATAAAAATTTTTTAGGTGATATTTTCAGTCGTAGCGGGAAATTAGTGTGAATGGTCGACTGACCGGCGCCAACCACCGCAGTACTAGTGATAGAGGGACAAGTGACAGAGGTACTGGTGACAGGAATCTCGAATGATACAGCCGAAGGACCTTACGTCTTGATCTTCATGTTTTTACACTTATAATCTTATTTTTTCTAACTTCTTTGTGTCTTTTGTAAGAAGACGGTGGTGTACCAGTGGATACCACGACGTCTACGAATATCGAGAACTAAAGATGAATTTCGATCAAAAATTTTGGACTTCGGATTGAGAGGTTGTGAATCGTAGTCGTCAGTCAAACTCGGGAATTCCGTACATTTCAAGTTAGTAATAAGATACTAACCTCGATTCGTATACGAATATAGTAAAAGTATCCTGTCTATATATACATATACAGACCTTATCAATCTTTCTAATAGTCTTCGTCACATCCTCACATTTGACTGTTTTATAAGTTTATATGAGTCACCAACATATATTTTCTTTGTGTGGTTATAAAAAATTAAATAACAGATCTTTTGGATTATATTAGTTATGAATACAGGACAGGATTAACCTTTATAAAATAGTATAAGATAAAAATATAACTTATTCTATGGATTAAGGATGAAAATCATCCAGCATTAAACAGATATATGGTTCGATCCTTCTTTTTTCCTCAGGTATGGACAATTGAGCCGCTCCAGACAGTTGATCTATCGACTCGAGACGAGCGACCACAAATCAGATCTTTTTTTTATTTATTTAGTTCTCGTAAGCTTCCGATACCCAAATTGATTGTCAGACTAAAACTCCGATCCTTGATAAACATCAAATTCATTAACACATGTAAAAATTCCTTAAAGATTCGACAAGATTCTGGAGTCTGATCAAAAATATTTCTGATCACGATCATTTCCGTTCTTCTATACGTCTAAAACGTATAGATCTAAAAGTCATTTCCAATTTTTTTATGTGTTTATTTTCCGGTTAAAATTCACACACACACACACACACACACAGACACACAAAATTCCTCTCTTACGATTATTGGAGTATCGACCGGGAGTATTTGATAACAGAGGTTATCTCAGTTGGATCTATATGCGACGTCAGAAAGAAGGTCACCGGATTTTTTCACAAATCCACGTATGACCAACTGTGTTCTTTTTGTCGTGCGAGTTATTCGTTTTTCCAACCTATAAAATACCTTAATAAAACAACAAATAAAAGTTTTACACGAATTCTATGTTTACTCGACATGTTTATAAGTACTTTCAGTTACTTATTATAGATTCTGAGTTTTATTTATTTTATTGGACGGTTTTTTCCTCAAGTATTATGGGCGAAGGGAAGACCGGGGTTAAGAAAGGGGGAGTCTTGTGTGACGTAAGAGGAGGGGCGGAGGTGGTGGGGTGTGTGTGGAAAAGGCCAGGTTTGAAAGAAAATGTCTTTAGTTGAGACAAGAGGGAGAGGGAGGGAGGAAAGTTGAAACGGTGAAGAGGTATAATTTTTTCCTTTAGCCTTAACTGTTCGGTTTAAGAAACTATTTCTTTCGGTTGTCGTCACTAAGTAGTTTTTGCTACCGTTCTTCCACTAATAATCGATTTTCCTTATACATTCTGTTCTTGACAACTTCGGAAAGGCACTCAAATGCGAATGTCCCCAAACACGGTTTCGTTGAAGTAAGTTTAAGTGTGACACACCCGCAACCCGAAGTTCTTTTGCAGACATTTACGACAGGTCTCATCTTGACTTCCGAAAAAAAACGTTGGGCTCAAGTCTCTTGTTCCTAGACTATTGAGTAAGTGATTTTGTACGTAAGCTCAAATCTGTTGACACGTTTCAATTTGTTAGATATCGAATGAAAAATGTGCGCTGACTTCCGTAGCTATTTGTTTCGATTTGTTAATTGAAATAATACGATCCCTGTTTACGTTTCTCTTTTTTTCTGGAAACGGTCACGGTCTTCCAGGGAGGGACGTAAAGGGAGAGGGGAGCCCGTGAAAGAGGAAATGGAGGTCGAAAGATTCTTCCCTTTCCTGACCTCACCCCACCCCACCCCACTCCCCCGATCCTAAAATTTCCTTTCTACGGTCTCCCTTCTTCTTCCCAGGTTCCACCGTTTCGTGGTCTCTTCCCCCTACTTTTATTTACACCTTCCCACCTCGCGTCTTTTAATCCCTGTTGTGCTTCAAATTCAATGTGTCCTTTCCCACCCTCTCCGCCGAAAGGTAAGGACGGGGGTGTTTCTATGTTTATTCGATTATAGGAATTTTATTTATGTGTCACGTGGTCTCTATGTTCCCGGCCCGATCTCCTCCGAAAGCCTACCTCCTCTACTCTCTACCACCAGGAAAGCGAAGTCGGAATGGAGCAACCTGTTTTACGAAGGCAACCTCTACTACAGCCCGACGACCAGACACATTGGCCACTGCTACCGGGGCGTCCCCAACACGAGTCACAGGCATGAGGCGCTACCCGACGTCCCGAATTCCTTGTAGTCCAGCCAAAACCGCCTGAGCCCCCAGTCCGTCTGGACCATCGTCATTAAGACCAACACCACTACCCTCGGTTTCGGGGGCCTGAGGAGGTGGCCGTGGACCCGGCCTAATGACCCATGCAACCTCGAAACTTGGTCGTACTACAGACTGAACGACTCAAAGAAGAACGCGCGGGCCCGAACCGCCGGTGTCGTCCAGCTGGGGGGCGACGGTGTCGTCGTCGTATCCGTCGTCAGCGACCGGTCTGTGCACATCTATAAGTCGAAAAAGAGAAAGACCGTTGCGTGCCGTTCGTGCTAGTACCGGTCTTCCTTCTACTTCCTATGGCTCGGGTCGCGCTACTACTCCTATTCCCACTCCAGGTCGCTGCAGAGGGGCGGCGGCCTCGCCGACCCCGCGACCACGAGAGGACTGGGGGGCGGGGGCGGGGGCGGGGGCGGGACCCCGAGCTGTCGCGGTAGGTGGTCGACGTGGTGGTTCCACCGCCACCTCCTGTCCCCTCCAACGGGCACCAGCGCGTGGAGCTAGTGGTCAAGCATTCCGGCGACCCCCAGCGCGAACCGACCGTGGGCCGCGCGACATGCCTCGAGGGGCCACGCGGTCAGGTACGCCTTCTCCAAGTAAAGCAATGGGGAGTGTTACGACATCCACTCGGCCCGCAAGAGCGGCAGTAGACGCAGGTGGCGCCGGTGCGCCCAGTCGTCCATTGGCCCGAGTCGGCTCGCCCCGTCGTGGAGCGCGCGGCCTCAGGGCAACGCGGGGCCTTCCCCCCGATGCTACCGTCCTCGCAACAGCAAGACTAGGTGCTACTCCTACAACTGGCACCGCAACGGTCGGTCGCGGACCCCCGATGGCCGCAGGGCGCGAAGGTGAACCTTCGACTTCAGGAACTCGACAAGTATCAGTTTCCTCGCGTCCCGCATGTCCATCGGCAAGAGCCTCAACTACCTGTGCATTCACTTCTGCGAGTACGGGACCTAGACCGTGAGGTCCTATCTCATCCGATCGACCCGCAACCGCGGGAGTAGTGCCAGACACCGCGAGTGGCGCATCTACATCCGCGGACCGTGCAACAAAAGCCAGTGTATGTGCAGCATCTGGCCGACCGACTTCGCGCCACGCAACAGCAAGTGTAGACTGTGAACGTGGACCTACCTGAATGACCACCTCTCACGTCCGAGCGGGGCCAGCGCTCGGTGGTGCCAGTCCCACATCCTCAGGGGGCGGAGAGCCAGGTCTCCCCGGAGCCAGTGCTACCATATCATCAAGAACTTCCTTCTGAACTCCGCCTTGCCGTGTAGGGGGTCGTCGAGCGTGACGTGGACGGGTAAGAGGAGACTCAGCGCCAGCCAATGCGACTTGTTCCGGTGGTGGCACGGCCCGCGGCGCGGGAGCGAGTGGCGGAGGAAGTGCCACGACTTCGACTAGAGGCCGCGCAACAGTAACCGTAGTTCGTGGGAGTGATAGTGGAACGTCACGCGTCCGTGCCGCAACCCCGGGTCCAGGAACCGAACTTGCATGTGAACCATGTGGCCCGAGAGAAGCATCAGGTCGAGCGGCGAGTGGAGGTCGGCCGGCCACGCTCCCCTCTCAGGCTTCTCGAGCGCACGGGCCCCGCTTTACACCGACGACTTCCTCATGTGCTGGAGAGGTAAGACCGGGAGTAGACCCAGACACCGCAATTCGACCTAGTGCTCGCATGGTCCGCCGCTCAAGAGACCATCCCTGTGTCACATCTGCCCAACCAGCTTCCGCCCGTGTAACAGCAACCTCAGGTCGTGAGCCTACCACTCATCCCGTCACGGCCACGCGACGACGACCCCCTCGTCCGGGGGAGGGGGCGGCGGCGGAGGAGGAGGAAGAGGCGGAGGGGGAGGAGGGGGCAGGTGGCGCCAGTCGTGCATCGCCACGTGGCGAACGACGAGAGCCAGGTCTCCGAAGAGGTCGTGGTCGAGCCGCTTAGCCAACGGTAGGGGGACCCAGACGTGCAGGTCCCTCTTCATCGACAACCCCCACTAGAGCATCAGCGCGTTCCTCAACCATGGGTGCAGACCCAGCTTACGCGAGAGGTTCCCCTTCGCCCACGGGCCGCACCGCGAGAGTCTCTAGAGATGCCAGTTCAGGCCGAGGCCCTTCCTCCCCCCTAACAGCAACTACAGGTCGTGGAGCTAGAGGTGGGCCTTGTCGAGGTTCCCCAAGAGGTTCTTCTGGAGGTCCACGTCCTGCGTCCTGCCCGAGACGAACGTCTAAACGAGCGCCAGTTAGAAGAGTAAGTGCATGTTGTGGGGCCAGAGGTCCAACTCCAGGTTCATTCCCCAGGCTCTCAACCCGCGGCAAACTTTCGGCGCTCGGCTTTCAAAACATTACAGGTTCGGGTCTAGAAGTCGCTATAAGGGGTGCTTTCACGGTACAAGGACGAGGAGAACGTGGCACATCACTTCGACCCTTTTCTGAGGAAGGTGGTAGGTCTCGTTCCGTTTCTTATTATCGTGTTAGTAGAGGTTTCCCTTTCCTTCGTCGAAGGGCGTCGGTCAGTCGGTGGGTTAGTGGAGGGGGTGGTGGTGCTTTTTTTTTTTTTTTTTTTTTTTTTGGGAGTTTTTTATGTTTATTTTCACGCGATACACCCCCCCGAGGACACCGAAAGACAGGAATGTTTAGAATAAAGAAAACGAAGTAAAATCCCAAAGGGGGTTAAGTTGGAGTAATAAATTAGAATCTCGTCCTTCCCACTGTCCGCAGGGGAAAGGAGTAGACATTAGAAGGATGACTGGTTAATTATTTTATTATTATGTTATCAGTCGCAGGAAATAAGGCTGTCAGAACCGCGTTGCGCCGCGACCGTTTAGGGTTCCTCCTTTAAAGCCATAAAGTTCTGACAGGAGCCAAACAGAAGAGCGACTACCCTCCTCTTCTTCCTCCTCCTTTTCCTTTTCCTCCTCCTCCTTCTACTTCTCCTTCTCCTCTTCCTTCTCCTCTACGACAACCGTGGCGACTTGTACGGAGAATGACAGTTGCCGACCGTTTACGTTTTCCCGAATTTTTGTCGCTCCCTTAAAACACGGCCTTTTCGTATCTTACCGAGACGTCGTATTTTGAAAGTAAGAGAAGTAAAGAGGCCTACCTACAAGAACGGTAAAAAAGGAGAAAGCGAGATAAACAGACAAAACCGACAGTCTCAGAACGGAGAGAGACAGGAGTAGAGGTGGCAGCAAACGGAGAGTCATTGACACTCCTCGTCAAAGAAAAAACGACAAAGGAAGGGTTCGGAGAAGAAAGGAGATTGGACAGAGACGAAAAGTCAAGAAGGGAGGAGGAGGACGGAGTCGGGATTCGGACGCTAGAGCCGACTGTCAAAGACTCGAGGCTCGCGAGGCGAAGAGACAAAAACGCGTCGCGGGAGTAAGACGGTTGGTTAGCGGCTCCTCGTGGTGGGTGGCTCAGTCTCGATTAACCTGTTTGGCCGGCAGTTCTTCCGCGCAGTGCGTCATTGGCCCGGCCCGCCCTACCTTGGGCGCGGACCCGACGGACCCACTCACACTCACACTCTCGCTCTTGTCGGGCCGTCCAGGGCTCCACGATCGACCCCTGAGACGGCGCCTTTCAAGGGTCAGGGGTCGGCGTCCATTGCCTCTCCCTTATCTCTCCAAAGGGACAAACGTAGTCGTTTACGCTTTTGTATTATCGTCGTCGCCATAGGAGAGGGCCCTCGCCCCAAAGGTTACTGCGATTATAAGAAAAAGGAAATTCCATAAAAGGAACGACGACTAGCACTTTTATTCAGTGGCTCTTTTTGTCCTTTTTCAACGTCTCCCCGGTGATTAACCGACCCCAATGGTTAAATTTCCTGAGACCGCCTCTAATCGTCCTGTAAATTTTTGTCTATACCGCATCCGACACAGTTTGATTCACACTTCCAGACTTCCCCGACGCCCCTTTCCCCCAATCTGTCGACCTCACACCTCGCCTCCACCCAGGGTTTGTCGGTCCCCTACGTTCGGGTCCCTACTTGGGACCGCCGAGGATATCTGCACGTCTGCGAAATATGAGCGGAGAAGGGAAGGATTTGCATGTAGGTGTCATAGAATGGTTTTCTAATTAAGCGAATCCCTGGACCAAACTCCACTCTCGAAAAACTAGCTGCTGACTCCTCAAAGTAAGCTCGAGACGAAAGGTCGGGCGGTCGGATCGCGACTGAGAGACCGGAGCCCGTGTCTCGAGAGGGCAAGCGACGTTCCGCGGAGCTTATAGGGACGCGGAGGGGGACGGTTCACGCTGCGTCGCCGCCGCGCGTGTCCGAAAAAAGACGAAAAAGACTGTTAACCGCTAGAGGGGGAGGAGGGATGTGATCTGGGCTCGTGGCTAAGAACGGGTCGGACCTCGCTCTGGCGTCCTACTCCCGTCGCCCCGCCGATACTTGCGCACACGCCCGCCCCCACTCCCATCCACGCCCCCGACCCCGGCACGTGCGCGCCCCGGGGTCACACACACTCCGACGCTCATAGACGCTTGCGCGAACGTGTGGGTAGGTGCCGCGAGCGTAAGTAGGGCGGACCAAGGCGAGTGGCGAGACATATTCGGGGTTGCCTCGCAGGGGTGTTGTGGAGGCCCCGGGGCTTCCTACGCGAACTCCTCGAGGCTCACGAGTGAGAGCCGCTTCGCGGCCCCGTTTCGCCGCGCATTTGCGTGGGTCAAGAACACTTCAATTTTATATCGCGTTTGAGAAGTTACGATCTCACCTAACTTACAATTAAGAGGTTTTTATAAAAAATTTCGCATTACACATAATTAATTACCCGACATCCCCTAACAAATAAGTTGGTTACGTCGGGAACAAGTCAACGGAAGAATACGATGTTCTATCTTTCTAGGGAACCCCGAAGGACCATTACTTACTAGGCCCTCATTGTGGCGGTGTTGGACGCCCTTTTCCTCTCAGCAAATAGGCTAGGACTCCATACAACAGTAAGGGAGGACCGTCCCTTAATTCTTCCCGCTCACCGGTGTCGGCCCTTATATCTGACTCCGAACGGAGACGCTCAGGGCTCTCACGGACAGACGACGAGATCGGCGAGGGGGGTGGGGGGCGGGGGTAACCGAGAAAGTACCTCTATCCAGGTCGGAAACTTGCCAACCTTCCTTTCCTACGGTCGTTTTTACCGATTAGGAAAAGGTCGACGTCATTTGACTGCTAACCGGTTTCGGTTCGCTTTTGGCGGCGTCAATTTTACTAAAATCGCAGTGCAGACGTCGACTCTTACCTCGCAGTCAAAGATTTTCCTGGACACCTAGTTACTTTTCCTCTAATATCACATAGACTTATAATTATTACCGTATCGTAGACATAAAAGAGGGGGAGGAGAAAGGACTAAAAAGGAATCTAGACGTCCTAACTTTACTTTACAAAACTCCAGAAGTTCGACTGAGCAGCCTTATTAGGACCTCGTAAAAATTTTACTGCCATTAAAAGATTATAAAGTAAACATGCATACCTTTGTGAACACACGCACACGCACAAACGCACACTCTTCGTACGCCGACTTACTGTTACGTCTAGGTCTTTGACAAACGCCCTCCCCCCGACACAAGAGTTTTGTATCTACTTCAAACTCGTCTGAAACCTGCAAGCGAATCTCGGTCTCTCGAAGGTCTCCACCTCTACTCTTGCACCTCTCTACCGGTCTAAACGGACATTTATTAGTGATGTAGGTGACAATTATGAACTCGACGTAAAAAAAAAAAAAAAACTATCGCCAACACAAACTTTCCCTTTGAGAGAGGTGTTTGCACCCAATGTCCGCAGAGGATCGCCGCTTTCGCCGTGTCCTGTTCGGTCTCTTAAAACGAAACCCCGAGACCAAGCCGACCCGGCCGGACAACCCCCGAGACGTCCTAAAGAACCCAGCGTCTCCGATCCTAGGCGCGGCCGCTTCGGCCGGCCCCAGGAGATCTCCAGAGCGGACAGACTGAAGATCAGAGGTTCCGCGGGACCTTAGCCGCCCCACTGCTGCCCCAGAAGGAGAACATTCTTGTTCGTGCTCGGGAGCCAGCCGGAGGGAGATGCAGCGAGGTCGGTTCCCATTAACGTTGTCGTACAACAGGGCCCGGTGCTAAGTCTGTAACCGCAATCGTTGGAAGAGACGGAGGAATGGGACCTTAGTAATTTGTCGGGGTGGGGCAGTGGGTTCCTTGTTTTGTTGTGAAATTGAGATAGAAATTTTTTACGAAGAATTTATTTTGGGCACATGAAAGAAGGAACGACACAGTTACCTCGTGTAAGGGGAGAAACGAAAAAGTGAGCCGCCTGGGGTCTTAAATCACACCGGCACTAATGTATTTATTGTCGGGCCCACCACCCCGACTGCTGGAGAAACTTCATGTCTTATAGAATATACGTCGCAGGAAGTGGGGGAGGGGCGAGTATTGACTTTGGTCGCCCCTCTTCGTTAGGAATTGTATTGGGAGGAGGGAGAGGTGCGGGGGAGGTCCTCGCGGTTGAGAGACCCGGTTGCGTTTGACATAGGATTTTGTCTACCCCAATTCGTCGATAAGGATAATAAACCTCCCAACCAACAGTTTTAGTCAGAAGAATCTTCAGGAACAACCACACACTCACTATTTGGAGCAATTAAAGTAACAGGAGATTCCCGTCGTCCGCTCCCACCCACGATTCTTAGAGTGTCAGTGCAAAAGACATGTGTCGTCAATGTTTGAAACTTTGATTGATTGCGCCGACGAAAGGAGGGACGGGAAAAGTCCCTTTCCGCCTTCCCTTTGTTCAAACAATTGATCGTAAACCTACTTACTCACAAACGTCACTAAATTGAACTGAACTTTCGTTAAACAAAGATTTAGGAGAATAATAACGTCACACGGGTCTCGAAACTCTCTTAAAAAAAATTTCTTTATCCTCTTTTTTTTTAATTTAACAGTCATTCCTCGGAAAGTTTACGGTTTGGGGACGGTCCCAACTCGACCCACCAAGTGACGTGAATAATAAGGGTCGTTCGTGTCACGTCTCTCGTTTCCGTTTCCTGGACCTGACATACCGCCGAGAATACCCATTGGCACTTTAGCCAAATAAACAACGTCACATTGGATTGAAGTCTCCACCCTTCCGTTCCGAAAGCTTGGTTACGGTATGACAAACAAAACCAAGTAGAGGTCCTCTCACTCACAACTACTCTCAACGACCTTTTTTAAATATCGTATATGTACGATATACAATATTCGTAAGTCCATTGAGAAATCAACGACACAAGATTACGAAACTTGGGTTACCCCTGGTTTGGTTGGACAAACCCCCTGACTCTTATGATCGATAATTCACAATGAACTCTCAGTTACATCTTTGCAAAAGAGGTAAAACAAATTGGAACAATTATAACTACACCGAAGTGTAAAGTCCCAGAAAGTCAATAGTCTGTCCCGGTCGTAAAACAATTTGAGATTTGTCACTTAATTTTCGTGACTACTCGACTTCGTCGGGAAATTACGTCTTACTGTTTAACGTGAATTCGTTATGTACTTGTTCTTTTACTAAATACCTAAAAAATGTTATCAGACTCGTTTACTTTCGTTGTACTTAATATATAGGATTACGAGTTTTATAGTAAAAGATTATTATGATAAAGTCAAGTATACGATATGAGAATAGGAAAGAGATTCTCCATAACTAGTCATTCTTCAGGTCCTCATAAAATTTTAGTCCGTTATCACAAACTATGACAAAGGTTTACATAAAGGACTCATACCCCACCCACTAGTTGTAACTCATGTGAGTGTAAGAACAGTCGAGGAAGTCTATAACACAGAATATCACTTTTTATCTATTAGGAAACCTTTGAATACGAAACACGGTGTGGAAGAAAGTCTTACATTTATTTCTCTAGACTATACCTTACTGTTAGAAATAATGTAGTACTGGAGAAAAAGACTTTTAGTTTTACGTAATGGAATAGAATAGGAAGGTATTTTTAACGGAACCTATAAATTTTTAGACTAAAGAAGTTTTATAGAGTAGAGAAATATAACCAAATAGGACAAAAAATAAAAATTTAAAAAGAATCACAGGAATTCTGTGTGGAGTCAATCATTTTCAAAGTGTCCGGAATCAAACCCCCCGTAATCATCTGTTCTATCAAAATAACAACAGAATTTAATGTCTTTTTATGAGTTAGTCTATCTTAAACCACCCCACGGATATACTTTTTCTTTTAATCAATGAAGACACAATACTCACTGATGAGGATCGTAAAAAAATTGGTAAACACCGAGCATATTCATAAAACCCCATACACATCTTCAAATTCACTTCTGTAATAGAAACGACATAATGTATCAGTTAGTATCCTTTGAACTCAAAGGAGATCTCAGTGCAATGATTCGAATTATAATTAATAGGTCCAAAAAAAAAAAAATTCTTTTTCTTTTTTTAACTTAAGGTTGGAGACGAAAACTGTCGTAATTATTAATGAGAATGACTTCTAATGACTTTAGTTACTACACTAATCCTAACATTTATTTTGATATTCTGTAGTGTAAAATTTTTCGGTCGATTGTCCCTACTATACACCCAAAATGAATGACTACCCCGGGTCTCCATCTTTACTTTGAAATTTGTAATTCCTACTATATCTTGTTAAAGCTTTTAAATTAACGTTCGGGACTAATTCAAATATACTCATCGTCTTTTCTACAGATCTTAAGACAAAAGAAGGGGTCACTCAAACGAAGAAAAAACTGAGAGTATGTCAGTCGTTTTACGATCACAAACGGACCGTTCATATGTAACAAAAGTAGTTCCCCTTCGGGGAACTAAAAATACTTATGTCTTACTCTAATGAGTTTAACACTAATCCCAATGTTCAGTATCGTAAGAAAAGATTTCCTAAACTTTTACAATAACCTCTGTCCGTGGTGTCTCTGTGATAGTGTACATCTCACTCTTAATGTAACCATTAATCTTAATATTATCATTTGTCTGGTTTATCATCTTGTCTATACAGGCAAATTCTTTTTTATAGAAAGAGTCAAACCGACCAATGATATTAAGAAAGATATTCTTTGGACTAAAGGTACTACAGAATAAATTTATCCGGACAGACACGCTATGACATTTTACGAAATAAACTAACGTTAAAGAACAAAAAGAAAAAAAATCCAGTTTCACCAAAAATTTATCGGTCATATACAGTTCGTAAGAATCTATTCAACATCATAAAAACGGGTACAGATGTCCATTATAGTAGGGTTGTAATATCTTTTTACTGTGAGTCCTACAAGTTGTAAGTTCATTGAGTCGTTTGATCATGTTTTAAGTTTAGGTCCGGAAGACTACGAGAGTCCAACTCCGAGGTGACACTACAAGGAGACCAGATAGACTAACCTAAATGAAACCTCCATTTTGTTTTTTACTTAATTGAATGTCAAATTTTTACCTCAAGTTAGAAATTTCAAGTAGAAATTAGGTCTAAAACATTTTGTTTTCATGACTAAAATCTGGTCAGTTTTACCGATCATTGAGTAACTCAACTCGGTTCCTCAAGTATTTGTATAAACTCCTCCGAAAAAAATTTTAAAAAACTCTAAATAATCCTCTGATTTTGAAAGAATGTTCACTCCAATACTTCGTAGGTAGAGAAAGAGTGTAAACTTCACACAGCGTACCCTTAGTACCTAAAATCACTGACTTTTATCTTTGCCTATTATGTTGGTACAGGTTTTCCTTCCGTGAAGATGAAGTAGGTAAGGACTTTGTATATGATTCAACTAGTTACCAGGTTCTTCATGACCGAACAAGTGAATCAAATAATCTCTAACAATTTTCGATCCTTCTTGATTCTGTACATGGTTAAAATGTGTCGCGTTTATAAGAAAAAAAAAAAACATACATAAAGACTTGACTAAAAATTTTCCCTTTCTCACAAAACAATTCGTTTTAAAGTTGGTAGTAAAAATATGATTAAAGAAGTTACAATGAGGTTTTTCTAACAAATTTAAACTTTAAAGACTTTTAGTTTGTTACTTTAAATAAACTATTAGAACAAGGATGTCCTTTACTTTCCTTTACTGAATTTTTGTTAAAATTTACATCCTTCTTTAGTGGTCTCCTTCTTCTACTACCTTAAAATAAATGAATGACATTCATATTTTATACATAATAAAACCATTATTCATGACTATCTTCTTTTTATGACATAAAGAAAATCTTCACACGGGTTATTGAGTCTCATACACATTACATCCGGGAGATTCCTTCCAAGATATACAATGAATAAAGACTTCCGTGAATTGACACCACTCACTACTATGTCATTTACTACTTTTTAATGTGGTTTAACCCGAGTTTAGGGACGAAGACCTTTATAGACTCGACCCAGTTTAATAAATTGAGGAAACTTTATAATAGTTTCACACAATTTGTAGGATTTGTAGACAATTTTATACTATTTTTAACTGGAACAACTCAGTAACACTCTGAATTTAACTTTACTATATACATTTTGAGAATCGGGTGTCATCTGAAAATTATTTAAAATTGATTATAATATCGTTCTACAAAACTTACTCTATCAGGAATTTATAAATAACTCTTATTAATCATAACTAAAAGAACTACAAAAAGAGGAAGTACTTTAGGTATGATTTCATAAATGAAACTCCTGTTAAAACGTAACAGGAACAAAACGTCCTATAATATTAAAATTTCTCTTACGTTTAGTATTTACTTCTACTAGTTTGATCGATTTACAATTAATTTGTAGTTTTGTATTTTTAGTCACTTGAAGAGAAGTATTAGTACAACAAAATTGTGAAATTAAAAGAAGATCTATTCAAATTTAAAAGATATACAAAATCAAATATACTATTTTGTATACATATCTAAGTCTTTTAGTAAATTTACTTTTGTACCACAAAGTAATATTTTATAACAACAAAATAAAGATATTAATAGTTGTAAAATCCTAACACACTTTCACAAACAATGAGTCAGTACAAACTGAGAAACACTGGGGTACCTGACATCGGACGGTCCGAGGAAACAGGCACCCTAAAAGGTCCGTTCTTATGACCTCACCCAACGATATGGGAAGACGTCCCTTAGGAGGACTGACTCCCTAGATTGGGTACAGAGGACGTAACGTCCGTCTAAGAAATGACAGACTCGGTGGTCTTTCAGGTGTAAAATCCTAATTTTTTGAGAATAAACTATATCAGTGATAAAATGGAGATTAAGGAATTATGTATGATGATATAAGAACACTCGCTGATTTGACTTGACTTGACTATAAGTACAGTTACCCATGTTTTTAAGAGGTCTAATTTTTGTTTAACCATTTTTAGTGAATTCTATCTTACTTGAATAATCTTACTGGTTAAAACTCGGAGTTCGGAAAGAGAAATAGTAAGAGGAGAAAACGATAAAGACACAGATCGTAACGATAACATTCATAAGAGGAATCATTGAGTAATATGAAAATCTTTTGTTTTTACGTAACCACGACCACACTATCCTCGTCTCGGTATGATTATGGATTTCTTATCTTTTATTTACCTATATAAAGAGGTCCTAAGTAGTGTTAAACTATTTACTTACGTATATTTTATAAATCTGTTTGAGTAATTTACCGTATTTTTATGTAAATTTGTAGATTACTGATACTTACGACTCACGTACCCTTTATATCTTTTCTGATCTTATTTTTGTTAATGCGTTTCTAAAGATCTTTTCCCGTCAGACACAATACTAAAATTTCCGTTGTCATGATATGTCTAATCGTCTTTTTTTGTATAGATTTCGTCCACTCTCCCTGAACGTGTCATTTCTTCACTTTTATCACTATCGTTTTTCGAAAACATACCTCTAGTATTTTTGTCGTTTAACTCGAAAAATTAATGTCCGGTTGTAGGACTGAAACCTGGGTCAATGAATATAGATACTACGGTTCCGTCGAAGTTAAAACTAAGTAACCTAAATAAGGAGAAATAGGGGTGGGTGTTCTTAAACCGGTTTAAATTCCAGTCGTCTCAACCCACTCTCGGAGTAAATCGAAAGTGTGGACTCATTACGAAAACCATACCTAACCCGATTATCGGTCACGAGTTGGAATCTTAATATTATTTTGGATTATAATAACGAATAAGTAATTGTATATATAAACTCTTAGGACCGACGACGAAGATTAAATTATCACTGCACTACTACCGACCAAAAGAGTTTTATGGAATTTTTAGAACAGACCAATCTGATGGATTGGTTCATAGATTAAATTGTTTTTGTATCAAAGTAAGACGATCCGCTTATTCCCTCTGTACATAACGTATTCGGGTTCCTTGGATTGTTTGTAAGTCGACTTACCAGGGTGAAAACTATCTCACCAACCGACGTAATGGTTACGAATTATTTCTACACGACTGATTTACTTACTTACGAACTGGAAAATTGAAAGGTGAAATAAGTAGAAATTTTATTTAGATTCTACAATATGAGTTAAGGTGTCCGATATAAAAATTATTAGGCATAAACTCTTTCCAGAAATTTCACCCAATAAAGTCTTCTTTGGGTTTAATTTTACTTTTAGGTGACCTGTTCACACAAGTTTTGTGAACTAGAGAGTAAATTTTGAGTACTTTACGCAAGGAAGAGAGAGTCTTGACGATGATGAGTTTTCACTACAATAGTTGAATATTACAAGACAAAAGATCAAAAGTAGAATAAAACATATATGATACAACTGACATATTGATACTGATCTTATTCACGTTACCAATCATAAGACTTAACAAAATAACAAAAATATTCCAGTCTTACCGTTCGATTCTTCGTCAGGGGGTGCTAATCGTACACTTCTGTAATTTTCATTTATACTGACTCTATCCTCCTGTAAACGACGGTATCCATCTTAGTCCTCTATAATATTCACAAAACCCCAATTCAAATTTTCTTTCCAACTAACTGAACTATCTAAGTTTCGTTACTTACAGGACTTAAAATTCAGTCTCCCCTGTGACAGAACGAAAATCGAAGACAAGAAGTCAGAGGACTTTACTTCCCTACGGTCAAGGTTTTTCTTGATAACTAATGGTATCATACACATAAAAAAAAAGAAAAGAATAAGGCGTCGAAGGAAAAAGTATTGACTGTCTGGACATAACAAACACCAAATCTATACTACCTGGAATCTTTGTTAAGACATTAATCCAGTATTAATAAAATATGTACTTCCTAATTCTTATTAGACTCTCCAAAAAGTGTCCGATTATCTTGGTCCTAATCGACTGGTCTTACTTTCCCAAATTCACATTTATATGTCATGTGTGTATATTCTTTCTTTTTCCCGCGTCATCTATGTTGGCATAAAAAGGTATATTCTTTTGTAATTTTACATAGTCACTTTGTCCTACCTAGTCTCAACCTCATATGATATACAAACGAACTAAATGTCACCTTTTCAAGGTACAGACACTACTTTCCTTTCTAAATGAAAAAGTAGAATGTGTTAAATGTTTTTACTTGAGGCCCACCTAAACTCGTAATTAAGTTTATATTTTGGTACCTTATTGATCTAGATGTCATCATAGATAGTCGGACTTATTACTTCATTTGACTCAGTTCGAACTTAATAGTCTTTAACTCAAGTAAGGTCTTGTCGTCTTCTTAATGTTAACCCTTTACGGTTGACGTCGCTGGATCCGAGTTCAGACATCTCCCAGGCGGCGCCCTCGCATCGACCTCAGGTTCGTCATTCAAGTAACCGAACTCGTCCTAACTACCGTCGACAAGTAACCAGTCAAAGGCAGAATACATTTAGTCCATAAATGTTTTGAGCGTCATAGGTTCAAAACAAAAGGACTCCCTTCAACCACTCCAATAGGAAAAGTATGGCGAAAAAGTAAATCTTAACTTTTGGTGGCAAGTGTATACCTCCTAAATGTAGGGAGGTCAACAAAGAAATTTCACAAATTACAGGACAAGTCTAAATGAGGTCTTTCGTCCTCTTTTTTTTTTTTTTTTTTTTNTTTTTTTTTTTTTCGGCGTTTATAGATTCCCTGTCGTTGTCCTTCGCGAAGATCTCGTCTCGACAATAGGAGAAGACCTTCGACGACGAGTCATCGGACAGAGGTGGCTTTGACGACTACCACTGCTGTCTCCGTCTAAGACCTTCCCTTGACGTCCTAAGTGTTCAGTCTGTACAGACAATTGTCGTACCACTCAGGGAAAACTGTAACCTTTCTCTTCCTTAATCCTAACAATTGGAAATATATATAAGAAGTGGCGACGATGACGATTCAGCGAAGTCAGCACAGACTGAGACACGCTGGGGTATCTGCCGTCGGGTGGTCCGAGGCGACAGGGACCCTAAGAGGTCAGTTCTTGTGACCTCACCCAACGGTAAAGGAAGAGGTGATCGACCTAAATTTTTTATTTTTATTTTTTAGGGTCAGAAACTATGACTCCAAGATCTTTGAGATCCTTCTCCGAAGAAAGTCGACACACGAGTTAGCACAAGATGAGACACTGTTGTACCTGACATCGGGTGCTCCGAGGAGACAGGTACCCTAACAGGTCTGTCCTTATGACCTCACCCAACGGTAAAGGAAGAGGTTCCCTAGAGGGTTAGGTCTTTAGGTCCCTAGATTGACCACAGAGAACACAGAAGACGTAACCGTCCGTCTATGAAATGATGATCCGGTGGACCCTTCGGGAGAGAGTCAACCTCTTAGGAATGTATTACTGGACAAAAAGTCTAAGGATCACCTCTCAGGAAAACCTTACGACTCTTACGAAGATTGTATGTATCTATCAAAACTGTTAAGTCTTTTTTGATCCAACATACCAATAAAGAATGTCTTAAGTGTAAGCTTAAAAAGATTTTCAAAGACAAAGAAGTAAATAAACATAAAATCACATAATAAGGAACAGTCTAATTGATATAAAGAAGACAGGTATCTTGACTTTATTAAATTCTGACACAAATAGAGTCTTTCCGTCCTTACTCATCTATAGTAGGATCTTGTATACTAAATATACTAAATAAATAAAATTTCTAGATAACAAGAAATAGTACTAAGAAAAATTATTATGAATACTTTATTCAAGACAACGCTACCCTTTAAAATTAATGTTAAATTTTTATTTCCGGGGAGATTTTTGGACGAGAAGAAGGAGGAATTCACTGATCGAACCTAAATCGACCGTCAGAGTATTGATACATTACAAAAACACAAATTTTATTCCTATATGTACGTACCTTTGTACTCTAGACTAAGTATCTACCTTTAACATTATCCTTAAGGAGAAAAATAAAGATACGAGAATTTAAAATGGTTGTATACTTCTACTCAAAATCTACATTTCCGTCTTTATAATAATCAATCTCAAAATAAAGTTGACATTATTAATTCTTATTTTACCTATCTCTTTTTTTCCGATACGGTAAATTCCTGTACTAAAATTATACCACGACAGAATTTAACGACTACCAGTGTGTCAGTGACGTCTTAAAAATAACACAAGTTCTCGTAAACACGTAAAGGAAGAAAATAAACTCTCTTTACACAATATCAAACCACTTAATATCCACCGTCATATGTGTCGATTTAAGGTACAAAATAACGTCCATATATCTTCTATAAAGTCAACCAATTGTTAAAATAAAAAATCGAAAAACAGAGAAATCGGGGTAAATTTTGGGGAGGAAGGAAGAAAAAAACAGTGATATTCTCGTACTTTATTTGAGGTAATCTAATTTTTTTTTCACAAAATTCATAGTCCAAATAAGACTTTGTAAAAATTCTTCAAATAAAAACAATAGTTTATTTCCATGTGATCTTTCTCATATTATAAGTGGATCGTCAACTAAATTATAATTTTAGTCTTAAAATTACGACTTTCCTAAAAAATCTTAATATATAGTTTGGTTTCTGTCTCTTTAAAAATAACAGAGAAATGTAAAAGACAATATTTTCAATATCCGTTTATGCTAAACTTACGATTCAACATTTTTACGTCATAAAAGAACTAAATGACAGGACTCCACCCTATCGATAGAAACTCGTACAATCCATGTGTTAACAATAAGAAATACGGACGATAGGTGAGATTTACGTAATATAAGTACTCTTGTTATTATGTTAATACTTACTACATCGTTTTGTCTTATTCGAATTTGACTACTAGATATCGGTATGACACCGTGGAGTACCTCTCATTCTTTCAATCGTCAGGTAAAGAAGGTCTCTAAAAGTGTTTCATGTAGATCCCAAAGGACTTTCAATGGGTGTCTGTTTACCCCATCCTCACCGCCCTCTTCCCGTCCCTATCACCTTCACTCTCGGATTCTCCATTCGTCCAGACTGCACCATAGAACGTCAAAAGGACAACAAAATTAAATGAATGACTTTAAACACTTTATGGTGTGGGGAAAGGGAAAATTTGATTTTAGAAAAATAGATTAAGTTTAACAAGTACATATCTCTTCTTGTAACTCTCGACTCATCTACCCTGTCAATGGGTCCTAGTTCTATCATTAATAGTCACATCCCGACTGTAATGTGTGATGATGTACCTCTTTATTCGTTAGGATTGAAACTTAAATACAAAAGAGGTCATAAAGGATAAACAAACAACCGAAACAGGAGAAACGGTGGTATTAAACAAATAAATAGAATTACGTGAGTTAATGAGACGTTAATAACCGGGTATAGATCGAATATTAAAAGTTCTTCTACGCGAAGGAACGTTTACGAGTGAAATGACGACCGGTCAACAAACTCCTAGTAAACCAAGAGAGTTCGACTATATATTCGTACTACTTAAGGTTTTACTTTATTCGTATGTTTCTTTAAGTCTTTGGTGAAGAAGTCTAAAAAAAAAAGTGACGGGAAAAGGTTCCAGTCATTCTATTTAAGAGATTTGAACTCATAAAAGTTTCATGAAGGGTTACTTTAAATAACAAAAAACTACTGCATATTCAAGAGGTCGTAAGACTTCATACTCACGAGAATCCATAAACCTCAAACTTTATCTTTGTTTGGAGATCTTTGGGTTCCTCTACAACCGATTTACATAATTCAAGTAAAAATTTTATTTTACTTCCGTACTTGTAGACGATTTTATCCTCCGATTGGGTATCAGAGGAAAAACCCAACCTCTTTACTGTACCCGGGGTCCAAAACAGAAGGGATAAAAACTTGTTAAATGAAAGGACCTATCGAAGACTCACTTTATCGTTCAATTCATACTCATAGAAAAGTGAACTTTGTCTATACGAATCACGATTGGATCAGGGTGACCTATACAGAGGGATTCTTTCAAAACCAACTCTAGAGTTAGGAAAGGTGATAACTACGAATCCAAATTATTTTTTATTTATTTGTAGAAATTCTACACCTATAACGTTATATTCATGTCGACTGAATAAAACGTATAAATCGATCTCGGATTCTCTTTTGTTTTTCTAGTAAAGAAATCCAACACAAATGTATCACGAATGTACCTCGACATAATATTAGATCTAAATCTAGAAAATACTTGAGTTTAAATAGTTGATATCCCAGGAAGGTTTCAATTATTGTACATTACACGGTATACTGACCTTAAACTTTACTTTTTAACGTTCTGTAAAACCAAGCAACTAATTAAGTAAATAAGTAAGTCCTTTATGTATGCCTCGTGGATGGCACATGAGCCCCGAAGAGACGGACGGTCACGTCGTCTACGCCAAAACTAGGGACCAGGTCATTCTAGGGGACCCCTTCCTTTATCTTTGGGTGAGGTCATAAGAACCGACTTTTAGGGGTGCCTGTCTCCTCGGACCACCGATGTCAGGTACCCCAGTGTTTCTCAGTCTGTGACGAACCGTTGAGCGGTGGAGGCACTACATGATCTCACAAACCTTATGTAATACTTATTTTATCTGTCTACAAGAGTTGACGACCAAAAAAAAAAAAAAAAACCACACACACACACATTATTTATTTATTTGACCACACAACCTTTCACTTTTCACGGTACCTCTTATCCTTTTCTTGTCCAGTTCTCCTAGAGAATTAAATTTTAATTCCTCTAGTTAAAAAGGAAGAATTTAAACACTCCTATTATCTTGAGTCTGTACTTCATCTAACCCAAGAATCATTGACCGATACCAACAAAATGGTACTGTTCTCTTTTGTTTGTCTTGAACTCTACAAGAAAAAATTCCAAAGGAAATCCTCAACGAAGTTTCATCTAAAGAGTAATAGGTGATTTAACTTACAAAAGGGTGATCCGTTAAACGGGGATTGTGATTTAATCCCCCTTGTGGTGATTTTGTTGAGACAGTAAATTACTGCTCCTCCAAAATTTTCATTTCCCTACAGATGTACCCTACATCTCATCCAAAGTTAAAAAACTATCAACGAAAAAAAGAAGGGGGTAGTCTTTGTTTTCCCTCATAAATTTCTACACAACCACCTCCCCTTTTAACCCAAATCCTATAATTCAGGGGTCGTCCTCTGAAATCTTAAAGAACCAACGGAGTTGTTTTGGAAATAGAAGGTACCCCTTACCAATTTGTTACTATTGTTTCCTTTAATTTTCGTTTTGTTACAGATCACTGACAGTAAACTCGTCCATGCAAAGGATCTTTTTGACTACTACTTATTGAAACAGTTTAAACTCACGAAATTCACGGATGGAGGTAACTGGAAATGTTTTTATACTAAACGGAAGTTCAACATTACTTTTTACGTAGTTGTGCAATTTACAGTTATACTATCTGAGAAGATCTTACACGACAGACGGTTATCATATCCCACACAACGGAGATGTGCGAAGTATTCCAAAGAGAGTTAAGTAAGTCCATAGATTGATCTGTTCGTCACCAGAATCTTGTTCAATACAGGAAACAGGTATGTTTTAGACATGCATATTTTACGAACATTACGAGACCTACCAAAAAAAGAACGATTTTAAAGTAACAAACTAAAATAGTTATACGGACAGAGGGTGCGAACGAATAAATAAACGAATGATTGATGTATGTAAGTAAATGAGTGTATAATTTTTTTATAATTATACTTTACTTGAGGAAATACAAACCCTGTAACACGATTTATGAATGTTTCAGGACCTATTTTTACAAAAATATACTTTTCACCTTGACACTATACCAATCAGAGTTATGGATTAAACTCTTACTGATCAAGAAAGACCTAATGTTAACAAGTGTAACTATATAAATTCATCAAACACTTTAAAAATTTCAAGAAAACATTTATTTTAATGAAACATCCCTATCAAAATAAAAATTTGTACCTACCTAGTCAATATGGTAATATATAAAATAAGTGAGATAAAAAAATCAACATGATAAAGACAGAATGACCAAAGGACGTTGTTGGACAAAAGAAAGACATTTCTTAAAGAATGTGAAATATCTAAACGTTACGTTAATCACCTACGTAAAGATTAGGAAGATTTGTAAGTTTATAACTACATATTTAGTGAGAAGGTGCATGTGTGTTACCCAAGATAAAATAATGTAGTATACATCTTAATAGAATATGTATGAATGGACACTTACAGATCAAAGATTGAATTAAAGTAGGGTATCTCAACTTTGACACAAAATCAAAAAAAGTCATAATATAAAATCGAAGACATCTTACCAACACTTTAAAGTACATTATGGAAAGACCCTCTCTACTTTCATTAATTCTTCGTGTTTCCATGGATAAATTAATCGTATCAACATAGGAGTCTTCTTAGAAACCAACACTTTTCAGATTCCCTCGAACGGGAATCAATTAACTTAGTCTCGTAAAAAGTGAAAAAAGTACAGAGAGGTGAAATAAACTAAAGCAATATAAGAGGTGTTACTGAGTGATTTTTTTTAAGGTCTCATATATAAAAGAGGATTCATTATAAAACAACTTCGGACATTTAGACACCAGTTTAGATCCTAGTTATAGTTAGGATAAAACAATGGTCCTTCCGTGGCCTACATAAAAATACTATTCTTCCATAAGTTTATACTTTTATATAGAGCAACTAGAAATTCTCATTCCTTAAATTATACGACTGTAGATGACTTGTCAAGTTTACATCAAACTCTCGACGAATTAGAAGAAAAGTACACCTATAACGATTTGATGTCCATATCTCGAACAGAGTGTATATCTAGGAACGAAGGGATCTATTAACATCATAAGTGATTCCACTTGAAATAGATAAAGTCGAATTATAAAGAAACTTTCCCGTCAGGATTAAATCTTCGTTCACTTATTTTCCGTAGTACGAAAATTAATGAAAATCTTTTCTTCAATTAAGAAAGGGGAAACTTATGAGATTTAATCTAATTTGTAAAACCCCTCTCTGTTTTGTCTGCCCTCAACGGTCACCTCTTCACACACCCTTGGTTTACATTTCAATGGTCAGGAAAATGCTTATTTCCTTTGGCTCTTTTTGTCGTCGACGGTAAAGTCGAGTTATTGAGGTCATTGGAGGATCACTTTAGTAAAACTCTGACGACCCACCTTTATCAAATTTCCAGATAACATTTTCTTTATTCTTAAAATAAGTAATTAATCCACGCAGTCTCTGACGAAACTCAAAAACATTTTTACTTACTGGAAAATAAGGGACCAATATCAATGTAGGAATTTGAGAAAACTAAAGGACACGGGGTAAGGTAAAGCGAAATTCTAAAGTGGAAACGTTTATGATCCGGTCAACGCTTTTCCAAAAGTAAAGGGAAAGTGAGATCATTTTTTCGTCTCATTGACAAAAATTTTAATTGTGTACTGTCCTCCCTATATTTAACGTTTTAACTTTAGAGAACTATTACGTATTCACTATCTCACTCCCTTGTAAAACAATTGCACAAAACGCAAAGAATGGAGTCGCCTCTACCTATCACTTCTATAAAAACCAGAATATCACTTAAAAAAAACAAAAACAGTATTTTATAACCTGAAAGTACCTCTAATAAAAGTCAAAACGAGGAAATGTCAACTCTAACCAAGTTTCCGTCTTAAATACGGTCGTAAACCTAAAACCGAGAAATCGCACATAATACATCATTAAGTGTAAACTAATTAAATCTTAAAGACTTTTACACTTAGATTGTAACTTGATAAAACCGTGTCACCTTTTTTCGTACGATTTGTTTATTTATCGTATTTTTTAATCTCTCCTTTTCATATTTATGAAGTTCTAGTTCGTCAAAAGTTTCAAAATTATCAACTTTTACAAGTTTCGTAATACTGTCAAAGTTGAGTGAATAATTAATATCGTAAATAGAAGGATTATTTATCAACAGACAAAATCTATTGTATAAAGTTCAATAATATCAAAGAATTTTTGTTGATAAAAATTTAAAAAAGTCAATATTACTTAATCGCACACACACATACATACACAATCACTCAGTCGACACAGGTTGAGAAACGCCGGAGTACCTGACATCGGGGGGTCCGAGGAGAAAGATACCTTAAGAGGTCCGTCCTTACGACCTCGCCCAACGGTAAGGGAAGGGTTGGGTTCCTAGTTTGGACCCAGTGGACGTACCGTCCGACTAAGAGATGACAGACTCGGTGGATATGTAGAATTGGTTTATCATGTGACACGTTTTTAAACTCAAGACGAGGAGAAGAGAAGTAAGTTCTATGGGTTAGTAGTCCCGGTTCATAAACTTGAAATCTCCTAAAAAGAAAACCACAAACGTAGATATATAGATTTACCGAACAAAGATAAAGATAAATACCTAAAGAGTCAAAATGTAAGATACATAGGTAATTACAGGGTCTCATCTTCGAAAAAAATCGTCAGACAAGTATGTATACTTTTGTGTAAAAGAGATGGAGGTAACAAAGTGATCTCCAAATAGTATTGAAAACCAATTTTGCAATAAGTCAACAATGTAATTATACACAAACATTCACAAAGATAGACTCGATTTATGATATATAATACTTATATTAACGAAAGAACACACTGTGAAATAGACCTCAATTAGTGAACGAAATAATACACAAATCAAACATATAGGAATAGTGAGGTTTAAGAGTCTTCACGGTATTTCAAAAGAGTAATGTTTATGTAGTACATTTAGTCTATTAGATCAAAGAAAGAACGAAAGAAGAAATAAAGGTTGAAATCGTAGAATACGGTAAGACGTCACCGATAGTTACCTCTCGAAGGAAAGTAGAAGTAGCGTAGTAGGGGGTTAAGGGAGAAATAACTAAAATAAGTGAGAAAAAGGAAAACTCTTAGTAAATACACACCATGAATAGGTCAGTCAAAATTTACGTCTTAATTTTACAACTAAATTACGAGTTTTACTTTCCCAACTAACCTACGACACACACGTTCCAGTCGTACTCTTACGTCGTGTAGGGATTACAATCCCTCTTAGTAAATTAACCCCTAAGAATTTATAGTCACAGATCTTTGGTGGAAATACCGTCTTTCACTTCTCCTTGATTTTTCGGAGAACTACTTTCACTTTCTCCTCTCACTTTTTCTGAGAGTTCTCAGAAGAGGTTGTGGTGTCAAGTTTTCGTAGTTAAGAAGCCGCGAGTCGGAAGAAGTGTCAGGTTGAGAGTGTAGGTATGTACTGAGGACCTTTTTTGTATCGGAACTGATCTACCTGGAAACAACCGTTTCATTACAGAGACGAAAACTTATACGATAGATCCAACCAATATTGAAAAGAAGGTTCCTCATTCACAGAAAATTAAAGTACCGACGTGAGTGGTAGAAGTCACTAAAACCTCGGGGGGTTTTATTTCAGACGGTGACAAAAATGACAAAGGGGTAGATAAAAGGTACTTCACTACCCTGGCCTACGGTACTAGAATCAAAAGACTTACAACTCGAAATTCGGTTGAAAAAGTGAGAGGAGAAAGTGAAAGACCAAAGTTACATATCTTAACTAACCTAAGTGGGTTGATGTGTCTTGTTATTATAAGGGAATAGTGTACACGAATATATTTAAATAAAGTTAGAACACCTTCTCGTACCACCTTTCGTTGTAACGGACTTTACTCAAGATTTTACAGTAACTCCGAAGTAGACGTAGAGATAAGACGGTAGGGTCCCACACCGTAAGGAGATGTCCCAGGTTTTAAAGACTACATCTGTGAATTAGTGACACCACAGAGACCATCATTTTGTTTCCTTCTCTCCTCCTATCGTATCGAGGAGGGAATCTTTTTCTGGAACAGTTGGAGGTTGGGTAAGGAAAAGTAGAGAAAATGGTGTTAAACTAGTATAAACACCAGGAAATAAGACACACCATAGTACCGTCCGATTTTTACTGAATGATTTAAATTTATTTTCACTCCCTTACCTCCTACCTCATACGTAGATTGTCAGGACTTAATTCAGTGACCGTATATCTAATGTAAACGTTTATACCTATACACACTTAGGGTCATACATATAATTTTTGGAATAAAAATTCAGTCTAAAAACACGTTAACTCGTTACTTACCGTCTACTCCTAGATTTTTCTCTCTGTTTAGGAAGTTCTTCGAACGGACTTTCCATTCTCACCATCCCTGTCATCAGGTCTTTAAATCCAAAACACCCTCTCCTGTGATTTCACTTAAGTCTTTCTCCACTCAATTTTTTTTTTCCATTCTGACTACTGGTTAATTATAAATAATTCACTACGATAACTATGACTTCACTTACGAAAATATACGTGATCGATAAACGACATCCATAATAATGGTAGAATTAAAAAATTCACTTATTTGAATCCGGACCTTCTAATTTTTTGACTCTATGTCTCAACGATTTGTGGTTCCGACTCTTAAAATGAGATTCGGAGATATATTTGAATATTGGGGTTGGGTGGAATGACAGAAGAATAAATACTTCGTAGAGTTGAAACTTGACGGTAGGTTAAATGATGAAAGAGAAATTTTTTACTTCAATTCCTCGAGTTACTTCCAATCATCTACCAAAATCAGTCTTTCCTGTCATATAAACATTCCAAAGTCACCTCTTTTTGAAAATTTTGTGACGAATTTTCCCCTCCCGAAATGTAAAGTTATATAAATCGAAATAAACCACATGTTAGTAAATTTTACAATTTATTTTCAAGTGAATATTACTGATACCATTACAAAACAGACACACACGAATCAGTGAGTCAACACAGGTTGTGACACTGGGGTGCCTGACATCGGGAGGTCCGAGGAGACAGATACCCCTAAGAGGTCCGTCCCTATGACCTCACCCAACGATACGAGAGGAGGTCCCCTAGAAGGGTTGGGTCCCTAGCTTGGGTCCAGAGGTAGTAACATCCGTCTAAGAAATGGTAGACTTGGTGGTCCCTTTGGGATACCATTACAAAATAATGTCGACTAAAACAGACATGCTTCTTCCACGGCATCTACAGACACATCAACCACTGATATAACAGTCTACCAAAATAAGAAATCTTGGCACGATAATGTGATCTGCAAGTTTATTCACATGTCTTATCTTTTTCTTTTTTTTGTTTTTTTCCTACCAAAGAAGAAAGAATCCCTTCCTGACAATACGGGTCTCAGGCTCAGGGGTTTTGACTCTCTTATTCTGTAGGCGTCGTTACGTTTTCGTACTTCCCCAAAATAAAGATCGAGCTCGATCCCGAGGGCGGTGTAGGTCACGTCACCTCACTTCGTTCCTCGGGGCTCGGGTCTAAATGTCGTCATAAATATCTCTCAACCGTTCCCGACTAACTGACGTCCTCAAAGGATCATAAATGATTAACCGATTAGAAATAACCGACGTCCCAAAAGGACCATAAATGATTAACCGATAACCGACGTCCCCCTACAGAAAATGCAGGACTATTTGAGTTTGGTCCAATGTCCCTCATACGACTAATCTGTTCAGGACCGTAGGCGCCCCTACTGGAGTGACCCGTTACTGAGTCGGAAAGGGCACTCAGGATGGAATCAGGGACTTCGGATAGTACCGCAAACAATCCAGGGTTGTTCCTGGTTGTCAAACAAAGAGGGATTTTAGAAGTAAATTCACCTAAAAAGTACCAGATTTCAAATGGAATTTTCGGACTAAGAAACTTACATAACTCTAATAAAGACAAAGAGACCATAGTAAAGAGTGACTGATTATCACTTTCTGACTACATATAAAACACGAACAAAAAATCAGTGATTTAGTACAGGCTGTGAAAACACTGTAATACCTGATATCGGACGGTCTGAGGAGACAGGTACCCTAAGAGGTCCGTTCTTATGACCTCACCCAACGGTAAAGGAAGAGGTCCCCTAGAAGGACCTGGTCCCTAGTTTGGACCCAGAAGACGTAACCGTCCGTCAAAGAAATGGTGACTCGGTGGTCCCTTTGGACTACATATGATCGTCTTATTCAGGTTTATATTTATGCATTGTCTCTGGTCTCCACATTTGATCTGATCTCTTCGTGGAAATGAAGTACCTTAATTCGGAGACGACCCTGGTTAACGAACCACAAGGACTTTACTCAGGTTCCGTTCAATTAAATTAAAATTAAATATCATAGTATTGTCAATAGATTGTGTAAGTAGAGTATGCTGCCAGAATGGAGTTCTTGTCAAGTAATAAACACCGAGTAACACTCCTCTCCCATATTCACACACATTAATAGACCCGGGAAGTATACGTCGTCACATAGTTCCAAAAATTTAATGAATTAAAAGGGAAAGGACGTTGTAAAAGGTCAGTTATTACAATAAGAGTAAGATATGTACCCTTTTGATCTTCATTTTCCATGATACTTAACAGGTTCCAAACATTTACGAACTAAGTCTTAACATTGGTTCCGGTTAAGGCGTCGGATTCTAGATTTCCTGAGTGAGACATTACGACAGACGTCTTACGGACGTAAGTAAAGGATCCCGAGGACATTGTTTACTGTTGTTTAAATCATCGAATTTTATTGTTTTTAAACAAAAGAGTGTCAACACTTCCGGTATTCAGGTTTCAGTTCTACAACTGAGGAGGACTTCCGAGGTCCCTTCTTAGGAAGACTGGAAAAGATCGAAGATCACCGAGTGTCAAAAGGAACCGAAAACGGTTGTCTTGAGCTCAACGGTTGAGGTGGAAACGTACCGGAAGAAGGGACACAAACACAGAGAAAAGGAAAAAAACAAAGAATATTTCTGTAAAGAGTAACCAGAATCCTTGGTGTGATTAGGTGTCACTATAAGACAGTTCTAGGAATAGAATCAATGTAAATGTTTTAGGGTAGAAGGTTTATTCTAGTGTAATACCCCAAGACCCACCTGTACAAAACCCCCTGGTGACAAATTGGTTACTGTCACTAGTTCCGACTTAAAATTTTTTGTAAAATTTTAACATTTTATATTGTCTTCATAACTCTTTATACACTATGTACTATATGTGATATTAATTATTATTATTTCACTATTCGACTCATCGGTGGGGACCATACCTCTGTATCTTGTAAAAGTCGTGAGACTTTTACGTGACAAAAGAAATCATTAGTAGAGAGGTAGGGATTCTAATAGACTTGTAATACTCTTAGTGAATGAGTGAAAGGAAATTTTAAAATGAGTACATCATTTTATTATGTCAACATATACAAACACTTAACATACATTTACTTTGTTAATATATAGAATAAAACACAATACGAAGGAAATTAATTGTAGTATGGATATTCTTAGTATGTGTAACCATCCGTCTCACCAAGTCACCATTTCTTAGACGGACAGTTACGTCCTCTGTACCCAAGTTAGGGACCCAGTCCTTCTAGGGAACCTCTCCTAGACCGTCGGGTGGGGTCAGAACGGACCCTTTACCGTACCTGTCTCCTCGGATCACCCGATGACAGGTACCCCAGAATTTTCTCGACTTATACTGAATCACTGATTTGTTGTCGTTGTTCTTAGTATATATAGTGACTGACCAATATCAATTAAAAGAAATGTTGAATTCGATAAGTAAAATGAAAACAACGTATCACACAATATATATATAAAAACTGATAGTATTTACGAGAATCATTAAAAATATATAAGATAATATCGACGTCCAAATACACTCCATATACGAATAATCTATTACTGTCAAAAAGTTTCGGTAACATCGTTATATCGAGAGTAGTCGTCAAGTACAACTCAAGTGTAACGAAAGTGTATAAATTATCGAGTATCACGATCTATTTTAAAATCAATAGACTATTAAGGTGTCCATACGCACATAAAAGGTACTCTCATAAGTGAAATTATAGGACTTAATGGTTGTTATAACTTTTATCAAAGTATCAAAATAACGTAAATATTAATAAATTTTTGTCAAAGTCTAAGGTTTGAAAGCATGGGTTGGGTTCGGTTACTCCTTTCGAAATAGAGAGTCGAATACCCTACCCTTTCCCTTCACAATTCTTTCACTCTTATATCTAGAAAACTGGTTTCTATATAAAAATAGTGTTTTTTTCTACTTTATATCATTACTTGACTATTTAAGATTTCTTTTATGTTCTAGACATGATTATCTCATGGAAGTCTATTTATATGAGTGTCAACACTCTAAAAGATTAAAGGTAAAGGGAAGATCGAATCCGATACTTGTTAAATACCGAATTAATTAAGAATACTTGAGATTATAGGTATATTTTGTCTTAAAATTACTTTTAAATCAATGAGTTTTATTCTAACTTAGACAGTCTGGACATAATTGGATCATTCACCACTTGAGAGAAGACGTGTAAGAAGATGGATACCAGTATAAAATCATAACATAGAGTCAAACTTCTAAAAATCATCGAAAGTCTAAATGTTAGGATCACATGTATACGAAGAAATTTTATTAAAAACACGAAACATTAATATTAGTGTAGAGAAAGTCTTCTTCTTTTTATCTTTTCCACCGGTAATACATAGTCAGAGAGACCACTTAATATAAGATAGTACGACGATAACAGGGTTATATACAGAATGATCACCTATATCTAACTTTAGACCCATTTAGATATAATAGTAAGATGACCCACAACCCCCCAAAGAGAATTTTAGTACGAAAAGCTAAACGAAACTCAGAGAAACCGAGGTAGAGGACGACAACATTAGTAATCTTCAGGTATCTCTCACCTTAAAGAGTTTTATATCTATCAAAATAAGTCTTGTACTCGGGACGTCCGTAAAGAAAAGTAAAAATGAAGTGAACCCTATATGTCTGCGTGGAAACTGAAAGTATACGAATAATGTCTCGGACTTGTGTCCCATACAAAGGAAGATGAGACTCTATGTCTACCGTTTTTAGGAGTCAGACGGTTCTTTGACATAAACGAAGATTTAAGACTGACCGGGTAATATACTCAAACAATATACTTCTAAAATTATCACGTGTATTCCCAGTTCGTAAGAAACAACGACTTTATAATTTAGTAAGAAACCAAAAGAATGTAGACTGTCAACAAAAGATGAAGTAGAACTTTTCGCCTTCAAGTACTCGAAAAGTAGGCCACCTCAGCAACCCAAAATAAGTACGAGTCTGAGTAACTTTGGACGGTTGGTATATTTTTATCAACGGTTATACCCTCTTTAAAAAGAACACAACACTATCTTTCCCAAAGTGACAACTCTACACTCGGATTTTATTTTTATATAAGGAGGTAATTTTTCTGTTTCTTGTTTTTTGTACCGACGAACAGGGTCCACCGAAAAATGTTCTTTCTACTTGTTTTACCTAATAAACTACTGTAGAATCTAGAATTTAATAAAAAGCTTGATATACATGAATGTTTTGAACTTATACACACACACACGTACATATATACATATACGTGTATGTACGTTTGTGTGTATGTATATGTAAGTTACAAGTCAAGTCAAGTCAGTGAGTCAGCACAGGCTGAGAAACGCTGGGGTACTTAGCGTCATGCGGTCCAGAGGGACAGGTAGTGGTTGAGGGCCTCAAGTGAGTCTGAGTACACGTAGTTCAGTCACTACGGTAGGTCGGTAGAGTAGGAGACAGTGGGGAAGAGGAGGACGGGGGTTAGGGAGGGCCGTAGTCCCAGAAAAGGTCAATCAGTGGAGAAGCGTACTCCACCGGTTTCATAACCTCAAAGTCATCTTTGTCACAATTGAATTACAGTTACAATTTAACCTATGTTTGAAAGAACCTGAACAAAAGACAAAAACTGTTTGATCCTTTCGTTCGTTTATAAAAAGAAAAAATTTAAATGTTCACAAAAGACCCGGTATTAACTCTACATCCATAGACCTAAATTTTTTATAAGTTTTACTGGACTGAAAAAAAAGGTTTCATTTACAGTGAATCGTGTTCATACCAAAAAGAGGTGATAGACCTAAGAAAGCAACCAATATAACAATCGGTAGATTAGTGGATATCGTTGTTTGTACTCCAGTATCAATTTTTGTAACTTCAGGATAACTAAGACGAACAAACTACAAAGGGTCAGTAGAGAAAAGGAAGACAAGTTGACTAGAGTCAAGGATTGTAAGTTTAAAAAAATACACCGGTAAAAAGAAAGGTCAAAGATAGATAAGGTTAAGTCAAATTTACGATGAAAGTGATAGTAAAAAGTTTTTATATCAAGAATAGGGTAATAAAAAAGAAGATCTTCTAGAACATATCTAAGGTCAACAGAATTCAAAGTTTAAGGATTCTTTGATGTATTCCGTTATGTCATCGGTGATCAGGGTACACCGATAAATATAAATTCGAATTTTAATTAAATTTTTCATTATTTTCTTTAACTCAAGGAGTTAGTGTCGGAGTAAAATTCGTGAGTCTACTGTACGATGCCCGAAGGGACCACCGAGTCTCCAATTTCGCAGACGGACCTTACGCCCTCTGGGCCCACACTAAGGACTCAGTCCTTCTAGGGGACCTCTTCCTTTACCGTTTGGGTGAGGTCATGAGAACGGACGTCTTAAGGTACCTCCCTTCTCGGACCATCCGATGTCAGGTGCCCCAGCGTTTCTCAGTCTGTGCTGACTCGTTGAAGTGAAGTGAAGTGACACTGCGATGACTTAACTATCACTAATGACTTATCCCGCACTGTAGTGGTTAGATCTCATAAAGGTAGTGGTATTTTTCAAGACAATCTAGACGAAAACTTACAATATGGTTGGGAAGATATCGGTACAACGTTCAATGAAAAAGTCGTAGTAAAAGAAGATGAGTCACAGTCGTGTGGAGACACTAGGTGAATACAAGTACTTGAATACCAACTTTCGTAGTTAGTAAGTCAGTCGTTTGAAACTCGTGGAAACCGTGATAAGATAAACTTCACGACACTTAATTTGGTTCTGTTTTGTTTTGACGAAAGTACCTCAATTGTAACCACTGTTCTAATATTTGTAGGTTTTATAATTTTTACATTTTATGAAACACCGGTCCCTACGATCTTTCTTCTTATTTTTTAACATGAGACGTCTTTTGTCATCCACTGACCAATGTACCCTACAAGTCCCTTGTTTTTTTCCGGAAATACTACTCCCCTATAAAGTTGTCTCGGGACTTATTTCACTCCTCTACTTGATATATCGAGGGACCTCTTCATATTCGGAAAGTAGGATACGGAAGTTCGAAAACGGGGAGAATGTAAACACTCTTATAGTAAATATTTCCAGTGTCGCAGTAATTCACCATAGAGAATAGAACGTGATTTCTAAAAACCAGAGTTCGGTCTTACACTAGTCGTAGTGTCTGACAATCTCGTACTCCGTTGGTATCTTTAGTAGATTAGATTAAGGATTAAAATTTTTCCTCCATCGACTCTAAGTCTGTCCAAATTAACTAAACAAAGTTCACTGTTTCATTTTATTACCATTTTACCGTTAGTCTTGGAACCAAAGAACCGAGGATATCAACAGGATAAATCTACTCTCAAAGACTCATTACTTTAAGTTTAATCCTCCTGGAGACTTTGGAACCTCCCCGAAGGTTCCACCGTGTCACTATTTCTTAGACGCACGGTTACATCCTCTAATCTATGGACCTCTTCCTATATCGTCGGGTGAGATCATAAGAACGAACCTTTCAAGGTACCTGTTTCCTCGGACTATCCGATGTCAGGTACCTCAACGTTTCTCATCCTGTACTAACTCACTGATGTGTGCGTACGTGCGACCTTGGAAAATTTCTTAAATAAACGTATCACATATACGTGTATGTATATATATATATACTCACCCAACGGCAAAGAAAGAGGTCCTCTAGAAGGGTTGGGTCCCTAGCTTGGACCCAGAGGACGTAACGTCCGTCTGCGAAATGGTAGACTCGGTGGTCCCTTCTGTATGTATATATATATGTGTGTGTGTGTGTGTGTGTTTATGTGTATGTGTGAAGTCGAGCTGAAAGAAGTCTTCACACAACTATTACTACAAGGTCTACCTGGCAAACAAAAAGAGAAATGGGACGTCTCAGATGGACTAGTAAGTCATTGTATAAACGTTGTTAAAGGTGGATATTTATATTACACTCGGGGTTATGACTTTTGTAAAAATCATAATACTTGTGCTATGAATGTATATAAATATACACGTAGACGTCTCTAACATATATACGTGTAGAGAAACATTAATTAAGGAATACGACGAAAACACAAGTCTCACATAAGTGTCTTGCGGGTCTAAAGGAACACATGTCAGGATTTATCGTATTTCACCACCTAAAATCGACTTAATATCGAAATAAGAGGGTTACTTTAGGACTCCTTAACGAGATTTTTAAAAGTATCTTCCACCGTATTATTATGTCAAAAATCTTGTAGAAATTTCTTGATCTTCAGAAATTTGAGTAGACACCATCTCTTCCCGATTCTGAAACGAGGAAATACCTTACGTCCAGGTACCGTGTAAGAAGTTTCAATTATCGAATCATCATTTTAAAATAATACGAATAATGATATAACAGTTACATATCATTTACGAATATCACATA
The DNA here is from genome assembly GCA_006410555.1 of Capra ibex. Lineage (NCBI taxonomy): Eukaryota > Metazoa > Chordata > Mammalia > Artiodactyla > Bovidae > Capra > Capra ibex. The sequence goes on along the minus strand of SJYO01018169.1, from coordinate 41,659,017 downwards.
GAAATAAATTATTAAAACTTTTGCCACTGAAACTTATGGGTTTGAGGTCGATAAACATATTTTATTTAAACATATAAATATTATATGATATAATATAATATATTATATAGTATATAAATATAAATATATAAATACTTAGACTAAAAATAATTTATATTTTATATATTAAATATACATTATAACATATAAAGATTTTCATATACACATATTTTTTATACAAAGTCACATATTAAAAACCTGTCCTTTAATAAAAGAACAATATAGTTATTTCGAAAGTAAATGCCTATGGAAAAGTTATATGGTCTTTTAATAAAGAAAAGTCATACAAGTATCAATGAATAGAATTTACTGATATTATTAAGAAAAATTTTTATATCTTTTGTTAGACGGTTTCGGAAATTTTACGTAAGACACCAAGGTTTAAGACCAATCCAGGGAAAACCTACACTTAACATGGACCAGACTAATCAAATCAGAAATACGGAATTAACATTAACAACATTTCGTTTAACTTATAGAGTACCCGATAAATAATGTCAACTTCTATGTCACATTATGTGTTGAACGGACCACCGAGTCTCCAATTTCGTAGACGGGCGTTACGTCCTCTGGACCCAAGTTAGGGACCTAGTCCTTCTAGGGGACCTCTTCCTTTACCGTTGGGTGAGGTCATAAGAACGGACCTCTTAGGGTACCTACCTCCTCGGACCACCCGATGTCAGGTGCTGACTCACTGAAGTGAGTGAGTGAGTTTCCCGAAGGGTCCACCTTGACATGTTTTTTTCTAGACATGTTTTGACATGTTTTTTCTAGAAGTACTGGGTCTATTAGTACTACTACACTAGTGAGTAGATCTCGGTCTATAGGACCCTACACTTCAGTTCACCTGGAACCCTTCGTAACGATGCTTATTTCGATCACCTCCACTACCTTAAGGTCAACTCGACAAAGTTTAGGACTTTCTACTACGACACTTTCACGACGTGAGTTATACGGTCGTTTAAACCTTGTGAGNGACGTGAGTTATACGGTCGTTTAAACCTTGTGAGTCGTCACTGGTGTCCTGACCTTTTCCAGTCAAAAGTAAGGTTAAGGTTTCTTTCCGTTACGGTTTCTTACGAGTTTGATGACGTGTTAACGTGAGTAGAGTGTACGATCATTTCATTACGAGTTTTAAGAGGTTCGGTCCGAAGTCGTTATGCACTAGGCACTTGAAGGACTACAAGTTCCACCAAAATCTTTTCCGTCTCTTTGGTCTCTAGTTTAAAGGTTGTAGGTGACCTAGTACCTTTTTCGTTCTCTCAAGGTCTCTTTGTAGATAAAGACGAAATAACTGATACGGTTCCGGAAACTGACACACCTAGTGCTATTTGACACCTTTTAAGACTTTCTCTACCCTTATGGTCTGGTGGACTGGACGGAGAACTCTTTAGACATACGTCCAGTCCTTCGTTCTCAATCTTGACCTGTACCTTGTTGTCTGACCAAGGTTTATCCTCTTCCTCATACAGTTCCAACATATAACAGTGGGATGAATAAATTGAAGATACGTCTCATGTAGTACTCTTTGCGACCTGACCTTCTTTGTGTTCGACCTTAGTTCTAACGACCCTCTTTATAGTTATTGGAGTCTATACGTCTACTGTGGTGGGAATACCGTCTTTCACTTCTCCTTGAGTTTTCGGAGAACTACTTTCATTTTCTCTTCTCACTTTTTCAACCGAATTTCGAGTTGTAAGTCTTTTGCTTCTAGTACCGTAGACCAGGGTAGTGAAGGACCCTTTATCTACCCCTTTGTCACCTTTGTCACAGTCTGAAATAAAACCCCCCGAGGTTTTAGTGACCTCTACCACTGACGTCGGTACTTTAATTTTCTGCGAATGAGGAACCTTCTTTTCAATACTGGTTGGATCTATCATATAAGTTTTCGTCTCTGTAATGAAA
>SJYO01018169.1:41396695-41656992 GCA_006410555.1 Capra ibex | reverse complement strand
CGGCTTCTTAACTACGAAAACTTGACACCACAACCTCTTCTGAGAACTCTCAGGGAACCTGACGTTCCTCTAGGTTGGTCAGATAAGACTTCCTCTAGTTGGGACCCTAAAGAAACCTTCCTTGCTACGATTTCGACTTTGAGGTCATGAAACCGGTGGAGTACGTTTCTTAACTGAGTAACCTTTTCTGAGACTAAGATCCTCTCTGACCCCCGTCCTCCTTTTCCCCTGTTGGGTCCTACTCTGCCAACCTACCGTAGTGACTGAGCTACCTGCACTCAGACTTACTTGAGGCCCACAACCATTACCTGTCCCTCCGGAAAGCACGGCGCTAAGTACCCCAACGGTTCTCAGCCTGTGCTGGCTCGATGACTTGACTTGTCACATTATGTAGTGAGAAGCTTACAAAAAACCCCTTTTACATGTATGCACTTACTAATATATGACAGTAAAATTTTATCAGAAATTAATTGCTGTCGCACACAGATAGTACTTTTTATAAGACGTTGTTAAAATGGGTGTCCACTTTACACAAACCTCAAAGGGTTTAAAACATAGTACTTAGCAGAAACGGTAAGAATCTGATTACTGTGAGAAGAACCGTCCGGACTCATGTGAGAATTAGAGAGTTTCTTTTTATACTGATTTGTCTCATGATTTTATGTATGTCAACTCGGTTGTCCGTTTACAAGTAAAAAAAATTTCGTACCCGAATCATTGTCTTAAGACTTTAATTTCCAGTCAAAAGTCTACTTGAGAGTAAGTCCCTTCAAATATTCGATCTTATATAATATATTCCTGTTTTTTTAGTCAACGTATAGTTACAGTACGAAATTTCATGGTGTAAGAAAAAAAATTATTTTTTAATACTCGAAAAAAACTAGGGATTAGGTACCAAAAAGTCTAAGAAAAGATTTACGTGTGATACACTTTACTTCCGTTTCTACTTTGTTTTTACAAGAATTTTCCTTTTATTTAATATACTTTTATATCCTTTTACTTTCTCAAGTTTATCTATTAGATTTTTATAACTTCTCTTTTAACAAGTTTTGTCGGAGAAATTGGATTTTAAGAACCCGAATTTCGGAAGTAAGGAACACCAACCACCTTAGGAAAAGTAATGATTTAAGGGAACTTGTTTAAGACTTTAACTTAATTCAGTTTTATACACGTTAATACTTAGTAGAGTAGAGTCTCATTCTAAAGTCACATAAATAAAAGGAATTTACAGTTTCTTTAATATATTCGATTTAGAGTCTCATGGTGTATTTCAAATCTATAAAGAAAAGAATGTCTTATACATATATATATATGTATATATATATATATAGTGAAATCACTATGTAAAATATATTTTAACTGTCTTCGTTGGTTCCTCTCTCTCCGCTCTTTGGGGTTCTGTCAACTAAAAGAATCGACTGGTTTTTTTTTCGTAGTGAAAATCATTAAGAGAAAGAAACGACATAAATAAGATATATACTAGACTGATTATAATCTGTTCCTTCCTTTTTATGTCAAGTTAAAGAAAGTTGATTTCTTTCTAAACATTACGTAAATGTCCAATAAAGGTTCCATTAAAAAAAAAAAAATTAAAAATTCATCATTTAAAAGACTCTAAGTCTTAGTTGTAGATCAGCCACACAGTATTTATATTGTAAAGTTTACCACGTCCTCTGTGTAACAATCGCAATATCTGTAACTCACTACTTACACTCGTATTGGATTCCTTCTTAAGTATACTTCTAAGGTTTTGATTCGAACACCCGGTACCGAACCCCACTAGCCACAATCTTCCTTTCTGGTCACAAAATGATGACAGTCGTAGTGTGTGGAACGGGACGAGTGGACAGATGACTATTAAAACATCGGGGTTCTAAATACCTTTTCCGTTCTCTTTCGTTCCCGAGAGAACTACATTAGGTAGAGTAATGGTAGTGTCTTGTCCAGAATGGTTTACCATTACAAAAGTAGTTCAACGACAGAATTGTCGTTGTTTGGTGTCCAAAATAAAGAGGTTCCTCTCTGAACTCATCAATTATATTACCCATATCTGTATTGTCTAGTATTATTACCATCATTTATAGGATTACATATGTGTTGTGACACAAAATCACTACGAGTTTAATTCTACAAACTATTTATCTTCTTTCTCAAAGTCCATCGGGACTGGAAACGGATATGACAGTTATTTCCCTTACCAAATTTGTGAAATTTATAATCCGGTAGGTCCTGGAACCTAGAGAAACTCCAATGGTTGTCTGTAATAAGAAAACACCAACGAGAAAAGACAAGTAGAGATATACTATAAAGAACTTTCAGTATCTCTTAGAAAAAAGTCGAAATTGTTTCGGTAAATTAGATGTAGTGACCATCCTTAGAAATTTTTCAAAATCTTACTATCATTGACATGGATATTTCATGGAGTAGTACAATTAAGAAAAGTTTATGGTCAACAGTAAAAATAAACGAACACTTTCTACTCACATCCTTCGAAACACCATTAAAAACACACTCAAACTCCTTTTTCTGTCGTACGTAGGTATATATAAAACCATGGGCAAAGTCCTTTATAGTCATAAAAAACAAACGTCGTGTACCATTTTTATACCATCTTTGATCTTTTTTTAATTAATGTTATCAATAACGGGAGTATCTATTAGGACCCATGCAACAATTCACCGATACTTGTATCTCCGTAGCTACGGCCATGTAACAAACGGAAAACACAAAAAACAAAAAGAAAAAATTATGGTCTCTCAAGAAACGGAAATGAACCAGAGACCAAGAACTTTAAGTGGGTATTTTACCCTTCTTCAAAGGATGAAAGTCTTTAAACTTTAGACACAAAAGTTGAGATTTGGTATACATACCAGACCAAACAGACAAAAACTTTAAATGTACCGTCTTAAAAAGTCATACTTAATAAAACGTACCACAATCATACTGATTTTTGGTACAAATACTTTAAACAGGTCTAGTAACGTACATCTAAATTAAAAATGGAAAGTAAAGACACATAACAAGAGTAATACACGTAATACAATGTCATATAATTATAACTTTGGGTAAACTGAAACCCGGAAACCCAACAAAAATACAAATATCCGGTAAACCTATAAAGAACGACACTTCACAGACAAATCCACAAAAGGGGTCAAAAGAAGGAAGTAACACAACAGACACAAAAGAATAACTAGGAGTCATATTTAGGAAACAGTCAAAGTGTACAACTTTGGGGAAAAGACAGGACACTACAGACAAATGAAAGAAACACGACAGGAACTACTAACAAAATCCACCTAAAAAAAAAAAAAAACATAAAAACGAAACAAAAACGAAACATCAATCACGAAAAGACAAAATAAAATCCATAAAAGATTCTAATATAGAGGATCCAATAGAAGACGGTCGAAACATCCCAAAAACAACAAAACAAAACAGAATTGTACATTCAGACATTAGGTGGACCACAATAAAATAAAAAAACGGATCACACTACTATGCCAGGTCAAAATAAATAAGGTACATCTATGGATTAGTAGGGTAAAGAAGTAGGACCTGGGCGGAGGGTGGAGGGAGGTGTAGGGCAGGAAGATCCAACAGTGTCCCGTGACCGAAACCAACGGGACGTAGTACACAGTCTGAGGGTCACCGATAGACAAAATGTATACAAGTATACATACAAAGTCACGATAAGAGACTTTAGGAGGGTGGAAGAAAAGAGTGACAGATTTTAAAAACTGGTAAAATTAAATAGGGTCTTCTATCAGTAAAACCTGTGATTTTTGTTTCACAAGAAGGGAAAAACAAAAATTCTGTGAGTCGGATAAACACGTATTTCATGATCAATTAGACGTCTACAAATCAACACATTTAAAAAGAAAGGAAGAATCGTTTTTATTACTATCACTTCGAAGAAAATTATTTTCCGTATAGACGAATGGTGTACTAATGAAAGGAAAAAAATTTTTTTATTAGATAAATATGATGGGAAGTCAAGGTAAAATTTGGATATCGTTGGTGAAGATATGGGTAGAAGTGATAATTACGAAACCGTAGGAAAGGTATATGATTCAGACTTCAACACCAATTACTGATACAACTAATAAGTGTAAAAGGTAAAATAGTATTATCAATAGAGTCATAACTCTTCATACTTCGGATATGTGACTCGGGTACATTCCAAAGTTTTGTCTAGGAGTGTCGAAAATCAGAGTTTGTAAAAGTATCATGACTTTTAATAATGAGGATCTCCTCTTGTATCCGTTTTGTGAGAGTCTGTATTTAGTGTCGTCCTAGGAGATACTAGGTGGAGGGTCTTAAGACCTTTATTTTCGTTTTTATTTGTTTACCCTAGATTAATTTTAATTTTCGAAGACGTGTTGTTTCCTTTTATATTCGTTCCACTTTTCTGTCGGAAGACTTACCCTCTTTTATTATCGTTTACTTCGTTGACTGTTTGTTGATTAGAGTTTTTATATGTTCGTTGAATACGTCGAGTTAAGGTCTTTTTATTTGCTGGGTTAGTTTTTTACCCGGTTTCTTGATTTATCTGTAAAGAGGTTTCTTCTGTATGCCTACCGATTGTTTGTGTACTTTTCTACGAGTTGTAGTGAGTAATAATCTCTTTACGTTTAGTTTTGGTGTTACTCCATGGTGAAGTGTGGTCAGTCTTACCCACACTAGGTTTTTAGACGTTCGTTATTTACGACCTCTCCCACACCTCTTTTCCCTTGGGAGGATGTGACAACCACCCTTACGTTTGATCATGTCGGTGATACCTCTTGTCACACCTCTAAGGAATTTATTAACGTTTATCTTGATGGAATACTGGGTCGTTAGGGTGAAGACCCGTATGTGTGGCTCCTTTGGTCTTAACTTTCTCTGTGTACATGGGGTTACAAGTAGCGTCGTGACAAATATTATCGGTCCTGTACCTTTGTTGGATCTACAGGTAGTCGTCTACTTACCTATTCTTTCGTCACCATGTATATGTGTTACCTCACAATGAGTCGGCAATTTTTCTTAAGTAAACTTAGTCAAGACTACTCTACCTACTTTGACCTCGGTTAATATGTCTCACTTCATTCGGTCTTTCTTTTTGTGGTTATGTCATATGATTGTGTATATATACCTTAAATCCTTCTACCGTTCCTGCTGGGACATACGTTCTGTCCTTTTTTCTGTGTCTACACATATCGCCTGAAAACCTGAGTCTCCCTCTCCCTCTCCCACCCTACTAAACCCTCTTACCGTAAGATTGTACATATGATAGTACATTCTTAACTTAGCGGTCAGATACAGACTGCGTCCTATGTCGTACGAACCCCGACCACGTACCCCTACTGGGTCTCTCTACAATACCCCTCCCTCCACCCTCCCCCCAAGTACAAAACCTTACGTACATTCTTAATTTCTAAAATTTTAAATTTTTTATTTTTTGACTTTTTTTTTTATTTCCGTAGTTTTTTTTAATAACCCCGTTTGTTGTTTTTCAAAAAAAACCTCCCGAGAATACATTGTCATAAATATGGTACAAACTTTAATTTTGTATAGAAGTTTGAGAAAATTTTTCAAATAAATTAACGTACAATTATATTTATACTATAATAATACTTTTTATTATTAAAATTTTGTTTTTCCACTCCCCACCGTAACGAAATGTAAGAACGTTTAAAATTACAGACGAAAGTATCTGCTATCCAGGAGTAGAGTCAAAAATGTAAGTCAGAAAATACTAGAGTAGACAAAACATCGGGGACCTTTGACGGTGACGTAAGGACACTCTCCTTCTCACACTTTTTCCGTTTACTACGGAATAATAATAATCTTTTTATATAAACTGGAACATCTGGGGGACTTTTTAACAAAAGACCTCAGTGAGTCTCAGGAAATTGGTGTGAACTTCTTGGTCACACTAACTTCTTATAATAGGATGAGTAACCCACTTAAAATACAACTAGAGAGATGAGGTGTAGAGGATTTTAGTCAACGAACATTCAAAAATATAAGGTAAACATGTGATTACCTAACGACTACCATGGTTCCAGTTTCGTACTATAATGACGATAGAGATTCAAACGTACACGAGAAGGGTGACGATTCCTTCGGAAACCAGTAGAAAGTTCAAAGAGTTTACAGTGAAAAAGACACTGTATAATTAGTGTGGAAACAGAAAGTACAATATATGAAGTGTGTATGAAAATAATAAAATGTTGGTCCGTCCATAATTAATGTCAGAAATTCGGTTCTACACAGTTCATATTCACTTTCACTTTTGAATTATAGAAAAATCTTGAATAAAACGGTAGTGGGAAATCGAAAGATTGAAATGTCCTTTAGGACAGAAGACAGACCATCCAAGAGGAAAGGTTGGATCACAGGCAGGTCTCAGACTCTCCGGATGAACCACGGGTCCCTTACTTACTTACGAAGACCACTGATACTGACAGAGACGACTATAAGGGTAGTGGGTGTAAATTGTCACCGCTGGATGAACAAGCGGTGAAAAATTGACAAGGGTATGGTATAAACACCCTTGGGACCATCGCGTTACCATTTCTTAGACGGACGGTTGGTCCTCTATGTCCAAACTAAGGACCCAGTCCTTCTAGGGGACCTCTTTCTTCACCGTTGGGTGAGGTCATAAAAGGACGGACCCTTTAAAGTTCCTGTCTCCTTGTACCACCAGATGTCAGACACCCCAGTGTTCTCAACCTGTACTGAATCGCTGATTTGGTAGTGATAAGATATGAACGTCAGTGTTTTAGAGACGACTCCGACCACTGGGTACCGGTTCCAGTGAACAAGAACGTAACGAGTACCGGTGGGGAGCACCTTCGGAACCCAGTGACAAGGTAGTGACAATCACGGGTATCAAAACCCATGGGTGGTTGAACTCTTTTTGACATTAAGTTCAAATTGGGGTTGAACGGAGAACGAAAAGGTTCTGGGAAAAACGAAACGTTAATTGCGATACTACGTGTGACCCAGATCCTAGATTTTTAGTTTACAATTTTTAAGACCGTTCGAGAAAAGAAAAGAAGACCAAAGTAAGTCAAGTCAAGTCAAGTCAGCGAGTCAGTACAGACTGAGAAACGCCGGGGTACTTAGCGTCGTACGGTCCGGAGGGACTGGTAGTGGTAGAGGGCCTCAAGTGAGTCTGAGTGCAGGTAGCTCAGACACTACGGTAGGTGGGTAGAGTAGGAGCCAGCAGGGGAAGAGGAGGAGGGGGATTAGGGAGGGTCGTAGTCCCAGAAAAGGTCACTCAGTTGAGAAGCGTACTCCACCGGTTTCATGACCTCAAAGTCGGAGTTGTGGTAAGGAAGGTTTCTTTAGGGTCCCAACTAGAGGAAGTCTTACCTGACCAACCTAGAGGAACGTCAGGTTCCCTGAGAGTTCTCAGAAGAGGTTGTGGTGTGAAGTTTTCGTACTTAAGAAACCGCGAGTCGTAAGAAGTGTCAGGTTGAGAGTGTAGGTATATACTGGTGTCCTCTTTGGTATCGGAACTGATCTGCCTGGAATCAGCCGTTTCATTACAGAGACGAAAACTTATATGATAGATCCAACCAGTATTGAAAAGAAGGTTCCTCATCCGCAGAAAATTAAAGTACCGACGTCAGTGGTAGACGTCACTATAACCTCGGTTTTTTTATTTCAGACTGTCACAAAGGTGACAAAGGGGTAGATAAAGGGTCCTTCACTACCCTGGCCTACGGTACTAGAAGGAAAAGACTTACAACTCGAAATTCGGTCGAAAAAGTGAGAAGAGAAAGTGAAAGTAGTTCTCCGAAAACTCAAGGAGAAGTGAAAGACGGTATTCCCACCACAGTAGACGTATAGACTCCAATAACTATAAAGAGGGTCGTTAGAACTAAGGTCGAACACAAAGAGGGTCAGGTCACAAAGAGTACTACATGAGACGTATCTTCAATTTATTCGTCCCACTGTTATGTGTCGGAACTATATGAGGAAAAGGATAAACCTTGGTCAGACAACTTATGGACTTCACACCTAGAAAGACGAAAGAGCTTCCTATTAGTCATTTTTTGTGTTTTAGACTTCATTCCCTTTCTACAGTCACTAATCAGATTGTTATATTATGGATCGGCATATACATAATTCGTACCAATAAAATAAATAATACAAAATAGTAACGTGGAGTGAGGGGTTGTGTACGTGCATACGTGTACGTTGAGTACTACAACCACACCCGTGGACACACTTGTAGACAAATGTCGAAAATCTTAGTTTTTATTACTGGTCGTATCTCAACTTAAAAACATTTACAAATTCCGTAAGATTTTTATATTAATCCCCTTTAACTTCTACTAAGTTTCTTTACCTTATTACAGGGTACGATAACATAACCTTCTGAATTATGACAATTTTACTGGCATAACGGGTTTCGTCAGATGTGTATAAATTACACGACAGATTGTTTAATGGGAAAAATGTGAAAAGTGTCTTGATCTTTTTTTATTAGGATTTTAAGTATACCTTGGTATTTCTGTGTCTTAACGGTTTTGTTATGACTCCTCTTTCTTGTTTCGACCTCCGTATTGAGAGACTATGAATTCTACTATGATGTCGCGAGGTCATTTCGTCTCACCTAGAAACCGTACTATAACCGTATCTTTATCTGTATACCTAGTTACCTTGTCTTATTCTCGGGTCTTTATTTGGGTACGTAGTTGTCAGTTAATTAGAAACCGTTTCCCCCGTTCTTATATGTTACCTCTTTTCTGGTAAAGAATTCGTTACCACAACCCTTGTAACCTGTCAGGGTGCATTTAGTCACTTCAATCTTGTGTAAGAGTGTGGTATGTGTTTTTATTTAAATTTTACCAATTTCTGAACATATATTCTATCCTATGAAACTTTGAGGATCTTCTCTTGTATCTATTCCGTAAGAGACTGTATTTAATATGGTTACAAAAGAAGTCAGTCAGAGGGTTCCGTTATCTTTTTTCGTTTTGATTCGTTTACTCTAGATTAGTCCGAACATTAGAAAACGTACCGTTTCCTCTGGTGTGTGTTTTGTCTTTCTGTTGGAAGTCTCGCCCTCTTTTATAAACGGTTATAACACTGGTTCTCGAATTAAAGATTTTACATGTTTGTCGAGTACGTCGAGTTGTAGTTTTTGTTTGTTTGTCACGTTAGTTTTTTACTGTCTACTGGACTTATGTATAAAGAGGTTTCTTCTGAATGTCTACCGGTCGCTTACACACGAGTCAACGAGTCAGTACAGGTTGAGAAACACTATGACACTTGATATCGACCGGTCCAAGAAGATAGCTACCCTAAGGGGTCCGTTCTTATGACCTCACCCAACGGTAAAGGAGGAGGTCTCCTAGAAGGGACTGGGTCCCTAACTTAGGTACAGGGGACGTAGAGGACGGAACTTCCGTCCAAGAAATGGTAACACGGTGGAATTTTCAGGTGTCTACCGGTTATCCGTGTACTTATCTACGAGTTGTGACCGTTAATAATCTGTTTACGTTTAGTTTCGATATTAATCCATAATGGAGTGTGGTCAGTCTTACCGATAGTAACTATGCAGATGTTTATTATTTAAGACCTCTCCCACACCTCTTTCCTCTTGAGAGGATTAGACAGTCACCCTTACATTTAACCATATCGGTGATACTCCTTATCCTACCTTCAAGGAATTTTTTGATTTATATCACAACGGTATACTAGACCGTTAAGGTAAGGACCCGTATATAGACCTCTTTTAATAGTAAATTTTTCTGTACACGTGGAGTCAAAAGTATCGTCGTAATAAATGTTATCAGTTCTGTACCTTAGTTGGATTTACAGATAGTTATCTAGTTACCTATTTCTACATCATATATAACATTCCACCTGGTAATGAGTCGACGTTTTTTCTCACTTTATTATGGTAAACATCGTTGTATCTAGTGAGACTATAATATAATAGATACTATTGTCTCTACTAGTCTGATTCTAATAGTCTTCATCCATTCATTTCAGTCTCTTTCTGTTTATGGTATGTTATAGCGAATATACACCTTATATTTTGTACTACTGAAGGAGTCACCGAGTCGTCATCTCTTAGGTGGACGGTTACGTCCTTTACGTCCAAAGTGGGGATCCAACCCTTTTAGGAGACTTCCTCCTGTACTGTTGGTTGAGGTCATAAGAACGGTCCTTTAGAGGTTCATGTCTCCTCCGACCGTCCGATATCAGACGACGACGACGACGTAGCGAAGTCAGCACAGGCTGAGACACGTTGGGGTATTTACCGTCGGGTAGACCGAGGTGACAGAGACCCTAAGAGGTCCGTTCTTGTGACCTCACCCAACGGTAAAGGAAGAGGTTACGTACTTTCACTTTTTACTTTCACTTCAGCGAGTCAGCACAGGCTGAGAAGCACTGGGGTACCTGACGTCGGATGGTCCGAGGAGACGGATACCCTAAAAGGTCCGTTCTCATGACCTCACCCCACGGTTACGGAAGAGACTCCGATGTCAGATACCCCAACGTTTCTCAACTTGTACTGACTCACTGACTCGTACGTGCAACGAGTGATTTACCATCGATAAATGAAAGGAAAAAACAAAAGGAGACTGATATCTAACACTCCCAGACATCGTGTCGACGTACGTTGATACTCTTTATGGTGAAGGGAGACGACGGTTATTTAAGACAAACTTGGTTCTCCTTTAGATCTTACAAGAACGAATTACATGAATTATTTTATTGAACATCGTCTTTTATCCACCCCCGTCTTACTAAGAGTTTACAGAGTCCTTGCATGGAGTGTCCTTTACTACCCATCTTTAGACTTACAGGGTCATTAAAATTCTAAAAAAGACTGAAGAAACAAAAACACACCAAATAAGGTACCAGTGACACCCGACACAAGTCACCATTTGAGTTTCATACAAAACTGTCTAGAACGAGTTGAAAAACTCCATATAATTGTACATGTTGTATTCTAGAGAAGGACGTATTTTTAATCAGAAATAATATATTACTTTCCTCTTAACGTGACTCAAAAATTATTTATAAAATCTATCGTACTAAGTACTTAATATTAAATAACATGTTAAATAATATTTTGACGATATCTATTGACTACCTAAAAGTCTGACCTTTACACAAACCCATTAAAACAGGTTGTGTTTTTAGGTTACGATATTTTAGAAATTACATTTTCAGAAAGAACACAAGTACGAATTCTTCCACCCCAGATTATAGACACAAAATTAGAACGGAGATGTAAACGGTCACTCTTTTAAGAATGTAAAGACTAGGGGTCAAAAGTGTAGACTTTTTTACTCGATCTTTACCCTGGAACAGTATCAAACTAAAACTAATTCACTTATTAAATATATCCTACTACTCACGGATCGTGTAACATTCATAAGTAATTTACAATTGGTATTATTATTTAATTGAAGATTGTAGACAGGAGTCTTATATAGGTATATGTCATGTACTTTATAATAAGTTTAAAATTCTTGATGAAAACAGAAAGTAGGTCTTTATACGACTTACTAATATTATGTAAACCTACTATTTAATCCAGTATCTTTATAAGGAATGAAAGATCAGAATCTAAAGTCTTTAATTTTAAACTTAAATCTTTTCAATTATAAGAATGAACATTTATGGTAGAAATAGTAAAATAAAATGGCATGTGTAAATAAACTGTAGGAATAATTGTTAAGAAAAGTATACTACTATTTAGTCTTATTTAGGGGTAGTGTAAACAAACTACCGATGTATTTATACACTATTTTCAGGGGAAAGAGACTTAAACCATATTTATATGAAAAGTAAGAATCTACCCACGTCCTTCATCCATTCAAAAGGAAAAAAAAAAAAAACAGATGAGTTAGGTTCTAAACATGTCACTAATCATAACTATAGTAACTTTAAGACTCTAAATAAATGGAAATTACCGTTGGGTGAGGTCTCAAGAACGGTCCTCTTAGGGTCCTTGTCCCTCGGACTGCCCGACGACAGATACCCCAGTGTGTCTCAGCCTGTACTGACTTCACTGAATCGTCGTCGTCGTCGTATGAGTGACAATTGAACGGATTGTCAAGTAGATTCGAACCCACGTCCAGTCGTGACTATTCGTTAAATCGTTCAAAAGTATAAACTGTACTCTCGAAGACACTTGTATCTAAAAGATGAGATAATTATAACAGTTGACCTGCCGAAGGACTGTAAGAATTTTTTTACCCCTCGACATAAATGACAATAAGGTTTCTGTCTAGTGAGCTGATGAGACTTACTTTTTATAAAGTGACCGATCACCTTAAAAAGTTCTACATAACAATATCAGTCTTTTAAATTACTCTTAGTCATTTGAAGAATAATTAACTTCGAAGGAAACCTATATCAATTTAAATCGTCGACATAATGTGAGTTTAGTTCTTCTACCGACGGAAATACACAAATATAAAATTTAATCGTTTATAAAAGAACTTTCCAACATGATATTACACTTTCGTGGTATTTCCTGTCAGAGAGAGAGAAAAAGAAAGAAAGTATTTCTCCTCTTAGAAATTTGACACTCAGAAATTTGTTTACATTTTGTCTCCGGTGAAGACTTTACTTTCTAAGACAGTTTCATCAAGATCCTTCTATTTAGGTAAACGTCCTTTTACTTTTGTTGTAAAGTAATTAAACGAGTCGTTATCGTATCACCAATTGTCGTCCAAGGTATATCAGTATACGGGCCCCAAATAGTAGGACAGGGAGGGTGGTCACTGGGCTTAGTTTAATAAAGACACACGAAGTGAAAGGAGTCGAAATTTTACCCCGATTTTTACTATGGTGGAGTGATCCAACAGTACTTCCTGGTGACTTACATAGAAATAAAAAAAAAATAAAATTCTGTGATCCTTAACAAGGACCGTCCGTACCGTTTGTACATTTTCTCCAGTGAAGTATTTATGTTTTTCAATAAACAACGATTCCACACGGTTCGTGACTTAAATCTCTTTGTTCATTATGTCAGTATAAGGACAAGAAGATTTCTAATGTCGTCCCTCAACCATATTAACTTAGGACCCTCCCCTCTACCTCCATCCCTCACCCCTTCTCCTCTACCTCCTCTCTCTCTTTTCCTCTGTTTCTTTTTATCCCATTTTGTCTCTGTCTCTTCTATTTATTAATATTTAATACATTGAAGAAACCTTTTTTTTTCGGTTGTTCCACGGCTCAATCTCTGATTCCCATATACGAACGAGGAACCGTTCTTTCGATACTGTTTGAATCTGTCGGATAATTTTTCGTCTCTGTAGTGAAACGTCTGTTTCCAGGTATATCAGTTTCGACACCAAAAAGGTCATCAGTACATGTCTACACTCTCAACCTGGCATTTCTTTCGATACGGTTTCTTAACTACGAAAACTTGACACCACAACGTCTTCTGAGAACTCTTAGGGAACCTGTCTATCCTCTCGTTTGGTCAGTTAGAATTTCCTTTAGCTGGGACTTATAAGTAACCTTCCTGACTTCGACTACGAGGTCAGAAACCGGTGGACTACGCTTCTCGGTTATGTAACCTTTTCTGAGAGTACCGAACCTTTCTAACTCCCGTTCTCCTCTTCCCCCACCGTCCTTGACTCTACCAACATATCGTAGTCAGTGAGTCGCTTGTACTCAAACTCGGTTGACATTCTCTATCATTTCCTACCCTTTTGGACACACCACGTCAGGTACCCCAACGTTTCTCAGTCTGTGTTGAATGGGTGATTTCTTGTTGTTGTTCCCGTAAACAGTCTATAACTTCTTCTCAAAGTAATCTTCTGGGTTTTTAGTTCTACGTTTCTACGTGAGAAAGTGTCACAAAATCTTTTTCTTAGTTCGTAAATTCTCACCTTCGTCCTGAAATGTACATCTTCTTCCGGCACTTGGTTCTTATATCCGTTGGAGATCTTCAACCTGTTCCGGTCTTCACTTAAGAGGGAAATCTCGGAGGTATTTCCTTGTGTCACGACAATTGTGGAACTAAAGTCAGATCACTCTGGGTATAGTCTGAAGACTGGAGGTCTTCACATTCTATGATTTACACACGAGAAAATTCTGTAATAGTACCATCAATATCGTCGTTATGCTTTTATTGTATGACGGTGGACTTTTAAGACAAAAATGAATTTTATAACCTTTAAAGTCTCTTCAATATATGGAACTCTATCTTTTAATTTCCAGTAAACATTCATACTGTTACATATAAGGAGTTTAGACTGGTAGATGTCATTACCCTGTGACGGTCTAAAATCTCATACCAACGATGTCAAATTCCTAAAGTCAGACCATCCGTCCGTCACTCCCTTACCAATTCATAGAAAGATAAAATAAAACACAAAATTCTTCGACTAAGTAAAACCTACACTTTTTCCCTAATCCAAAAATTTTATTTTAAGAATCTGTAAAATTACTTCCCCTTGATGGTATCGTTGTTATCAGAATAATTTTTTTTTATTTAGAAACACAGAAAAAAAAAAAAGAAAGTATCTATAAGATCACCCACAAACCCTTTTTGACAGTTTTTGATAAAGGGATAACAGTGAAATTAATACTTAACTTATAAAGTGAGTAACTTTCTCGTACAGTCCACTGTAATCGCACACGGATAACTACCCATAGTTTTTATAGTTTACTATTTTGTCAAATTATACTCAAACTAAAGTAAATAAGTTCCCTTTTGTTAAGTATCTAACCCCGTCATGTCACGGAGTGTTCGTCAAACCTCGTTCTCTTTCAAATGAATCTTCGTCGTTGTCCTTTTGTCTCGTGCCCACCGATCCTCCAGTCTATAAAGGACTATTCTGACCACACATACACACACACACACACAAACACACACACACACACACACACACACACACGCGCGCGCGCGCGCGGACGTAATTTATCGAAGTCAACACAGGATGAGAAACACTGGAATACCTGATCGGGTGATCCGAAGAGACAGGTACCCTAAGAGGTTCGTTCTTATGACCTCACCCAACGGTACGGGAGGAGGTCTCCTAGCAGGGCTGAATTCTCATCTCGGCCACAGAGGACACTACGTTCGACCAAGAAATAGGTGACTCGGTGGACTCTTCGGGTGAATGTTCCGACTGTCCGGGATAAAAGAACTCATTCAATTCGATCGATTTCGACTTAACCTCCTGACACTAACGAGAAACAACCTAAAGGAATGACCATGAAGGGTTCTCACGTATGACTGGAACCAATTCTAAACACTGGACCCGAACCGGTGACCCCAGTTGAGGTAGAACACATAGGACTAGATCCTTAATTGAAATAGTTTTATATATAAAATAGTACCGGGGTCGTTCGATTAAACGTAGTCACACATTAGTCTCAGTTCCGAACAAAATTAAATCTAAGACTTACTCTGTTTTAATCATGTATTTAAGACTGGATTCTTATAAACGTTCAACGTAATAGAGAACTCTATGGTTCTGTAATAATGTATAAATACATAGTTCGTCAAATTTTATTAAGACTGTGAAAATACTGAGAGATGGACCTTTTTGGATATCGAAGAGGAAGACTTTTGCGAACTAATAAGACAGAGACAGGGACACAGCGAGAGTAAATAATTCACGGAATACTTGTTGAACCCGTACCAGGTAGTGGAGATGTATAAAGACACCTCCCGTAGGTAGTCAATGTAATAAAGCTAATTTACACATGGACTTCTAACCTTTTCTTCTTACAAGAAATAATAAAGATTACCAAAAAGGGAGTACAAATTCAACTCTCACTCTAAGTCTGGCACCGAGATCTCGTAAAAAGAGAAATTTTTTTACATCCTTTCGTTTGTAAAAAACATTATATTTACAATATAGAGAAATATATACCTTGTACTAGAAAATTTAACTTTTACAGGTTTACTTAAATTTACGACCTTATCAGATCAAACATAATAATTAACTAATCATCGGGTAAGTCGAAAATGAAACTAATATAATTACTCAATATTCGTAACGGGAAAGACGTAAGTACCCGACGTATCGACTGAAAATTTCCTGATAAAGACCGAAGTGACTGTAAACATCACTGGTGACAAGGA
Organism: Capra ibex; assembly: GCA_006410555.1. Taxonomy (NCBI): domain Eukaryota; kingdom Metazoa; phylum Chordata; class Mammalia; order Artiodactyla; family Bovidae; genus Capra; species Capra ibex. The sequence goes on along the minus strand of SJYO01018169.1, from coordinate 41,640,920 downwards.
AAGTCAGTGAACGAAGGAAAGTACTAAGAAAGAAAGAAGCGAGTTACTCTTTGTTATAAAAGTCCTAAGTATAAGTTCATAATACTTGTGTCTGTAACTTCGGGACCGGGTGAAGTGTACGAATTAATATTAAATACATTATCTACTATAATTCAAAATTTAACTCAAAAGATAAATACTTAAGTTATCCTAGAAAGAGGTTGAATTCCTATTTTATCTTTAGGAAGAGGGACGTTTATAAAAAAAGTTTTTTGTTTTCTAGTTTTCTTCTTTTGTCGTAGAATGAACCGGAATTCAACTAAATATAAAACTCGGTCTGAACTTATTTATCTTCGTCATTAATATCAAGTATCTAATAAGTTTTGTTTCATTTGTAATAAATAAGAACGAAAGGTTGAAACGTAAAATTTTGAATAAAAGAATGGACGACTAATGAAATGTCAGGACGGTGTAATTATATAATCAAGAGTATAATTTTGGTTAATTTTACATACATAATTTCAAATTAAAGATAAGATAAAGTCGACTTGATTCCAAGACTTTTTAGAAGTATAAAGGGAAATTTTACCTTGTAATTAGTGTCGACGGTTTATAATTAATCAAATATTTTGAAGTCGTAAAATCCTTAAAAGATAAGTGTTTAGTGTATAAAAGGTGTAATCCAATTTTTTAGTAAGTTTATTATAAAGTTACGTAACGTTAAATATCTCTAAATAATAATTGAGACTGATAGTATAGATATTTTGTATTAGGGTCTTACAGTCAGAACGAGAATTTATATTTAGAGATATCTATTTACAAGTGTACAACCTTCACTTCCATAAAAAGAAAGAATTTATGTGGGTCGTAATTTGAGTTCTGTATAAAGAGTCACTTATTTTTAAAAACTTAGTCTCTACATCTACTGTATAAGCAATCTAAAAAAGTAAAGTTTTTATGCATTGAGACCAATGAGACTTATTTTGTCATTTTAAAAATCTTTTCATAGACGATTTAGTACCTTAAAGTTCCTTACGACATCTTGATCCAAACCTGTTCCTAGACACAGTCGTGTTATTGGGTCCTACAGACCAGTCTTACAGTGTGAACAAGATAAAAGTAAACTGAGAATAACAATGACGACGACGACGGGGACCTGTGTATTGAGGTGGTCAACTGTACGAGAAGCTAAACTGTGACACAGAAACATATTTAAAGAGTCTAAAGTATAAAGTCTTGAGTTCGGTCCTCTTAGACTCACTAGTCAGTACCCGGTTGTACGGCAAGAGACAAATGGATCCTGTCCCCTCTTCCTTACAGACGAGAGGAATCCAGAATGGAGACCGGTAGAGCGAAAGCCCTCTTTATGGTCGGTTCACTTAACGAATGTCAAGACGGATGTCTCTCCTAAAAGGAAGTAACAGAAAATCTCGGTGGACTGACACCACCTTGACAATACCGTCAAAATGTAGACTTAATATGGTTTTACACCATGGTAGAGATTCGACCCAAGGAGTAAGTCGAATCGACTCGGATCTCTTGGATGAACCCAAGATTAGATATAACATGATGAAGTGAACCACAACCTCATAACGACCTGTACGAATAGACATACCTTCCACTTAGACTACTGTGGATATTCTACTACCTATCGAAACCAGCATATTGGGAACCAACGTAGAGATACCTTGTTCCTTGAGTTATTGACTGTTAATTTATTACTAAACAATATCCCTACAACGAAACTAGACTGTTGAGTCAACACAAATAGTAGTAAGAAAGAACGTATATGTCAAAACATAAATCTATGTCTATAGGTGACTCTCAATGGTTATCCATCATTCCTGATTCTCACTCCAGACGAAGGTAGTGTCGGACCTACTGACTTCTTCGACGAGAACGAAATCCTAGGAGGATTATGAAAGACTCCCGGAAGGGTCCACCGAGTCCCCATTCCGTAAGCGGACGGTTACGTTCTCTACGTCCAAGTTAGGGACCCAACCCTTCTATGGAACCTCTTCCTTTACCATTGGGTGAGGTCATAAGAACGGACCCTTTAATGTACCTGTCTCCTCGGACCGCCGGATGTCCTTCTCAGTCTGTGTTGTTGATTTGTTATCATTATGAAAGACTTATTATATTGGGTATAGTACAGTTATTCTAAAAATTTTCTGATTTTGTTTTGAAATCAATTTTTTAGATTTCGGACTAAAAAACAATCAGTAAACAATAAATAGACGATTGACTACCACCAGCCAATTGTAGGGACATTGAAATAGTAATTTCATTCACAAGAATATAAAGACCGAGATAGTCTTAAAAGACAAATTAGTATCTTTTTATAAGACAATAAAAAATGGTAGTAAAAAAGGACAACTGATTCTATTAATCTCTTCATCAAAACTTGTGCAGAAAGTATGACTAGTTCTATAAAGACTCCTTCTGTTGAGACACGTCCTCTTGTTTTACTTGTTTGACCCACCTGAACCGAAGGAATTTAGATGTGATTTACCTCCGAAATCCTTGACAAACTACCAAAAATTTATGCATATAAAAGAACAACCAGTTAAGAAATTGATTTTAAAATAAAACAAGTCTTTATATTAAAGAGGAAACAAAGGGAAAACGTAAAGGGAATTCTAAACAACCTTGGTGAGACCTAAATACAATTATAGAACTTGTATATCTTATATAAGTTCGTATTCTTTTGAGATTTCCCATTTAAATTCCCTCCAAGGGTACTCTAAACCATCTGTCTAATCATCCTTCGTCACCGTCGAAAAGTATCGATACATAGTCTTACTGACGGAAAGAGATAACCTATTTAACAGACATTACCTCCGAACTCTCTTCTTTGTACAGGACGACTCGACTTTTCCGATTTGCTTCTCCTTTAATTCTCAAACTGAGGAACGTTCACTTTAATCACCAAATGTTACACGTCAACCAGTTTGTATTTCTATTTTTATAAACAACAAACCCATTGTGTTTATCTATGATCAATAATCATAGTTAGACTACAATTAAAAGAGAATTCCTCTTTATCTTCGGTAAGATTTACACTTCAGTTTTGAATCTCGATTAATCTCTTATGGTGACCCTTTAAAGTTTTTATATTTATTTCTCCTCTTCCTAAAAGACTTACGGGTCGCATTTACTCTCATGAACAGTCTTTGACTTTAAATTACTCTATTTATTTCTTGTTTACTTCGTACATTACTTTATTCTAACTCTGTATATATACCGTGTAAAGACCCTATTGAAGTCAAAATATAATTTATCAGTTTAGTTTATAAAATAATCTATTTGTTACCGTAGTTAACTTAGTAACACATTTTGATATCCATCAGGTGATTCAAACCCATAAATTCAAAGTATTATTTTCGGAGTTAAACTTATATAAACTTTTTTACCGTTTCCAATTACACGAAACCTTGTCAAATCCTTTTTATTTAATATCGAAATAAATGAACTACACTTTTAATGGAACGACAGGTTGTTACGACAATAAATTTTATTATCGAATAATTTTAACACATAGGAAATTTTATCATATAGTTTGTATTCCATTGAAACTAAAATACGAAAGAATTACAGAGGTAAGGGTTATGGTGTTCGACAGTTGTCTCTCTTTCGAGTATATATTATAAAGTATGTCTGGTCCAATTGAAGTTGTAATTAAAGTCGTTGTGTCGTTGTGGGTTGGACACAACTATAAAACGGTTCAAGATCAGAGACACATTCACGAAATGTACTTGAGAAGAGAAGGACGGAGAGTTGTTTTAGGTATTTCATTAAAGACAACGTTGACTCTGAGTCTTTACCTTACTTAACACTCAACTGGTTCCAGTATGATGACAGTCGGGTTCCTCGTTTTCGTCCTTCAGACTGAGGTCTCAGTGACAAGCAAAATTTAGTGTCAACTTGAAAATGGGAGATAAAGTCAGAGAAGTACTCGCATCGTTTGGTAGGGAATTAAATCACAAAGATTTTCGTCATACTAAATAATAAAGAAAATTATAATACTTAACTGACCACGACATCTGATTTATAAGTACAAAGGGGGTTTAAATATACAACTTTGGATTAGGGTTCCACTACCATAATCCTTCAACCCTAAAACCCTCCACAAATCCAGTATCTGAAGGACCGGAGGCATTGACACTCTTTAAGACAACAAAAATTCGGTGGATCAGAGACTATGAAACGACATCGTCGGACTCGTATGATTCTGTTACCTGAGTAAACCCGTCTAGAAGACGAAGTGTACCTCGGTCGACTCTGGTTTGGTCTGATCTTGTAGACATTGAGTAAGTTGTACCGACCATCACCCACGACCGACAATTCACCTGTAGATGGACTCTAACGGTCACCCTTATGTGACTGGTAGGAAGTGTAACGGAGGGACGGAGGTAACCTTAAGAGAGATCACCCACTGTAGGTTCTCCTCTAAAAGATTTGTATACTTTCGTTCTTGACGTCGAGAGAATTCTAGGTTGGAGTATTCCAATGTAGACAACACAAGATCACCAGTTCTTTTCAACACCTAGGTCGGGTCTTAGTTCCTCTTCTCTTTACTGAGGTAGAGAAAGACCTTTTACTCCGGTTTTTATACACCGGTAAAATTAGATGGTATTATGATTAAATAACATGAATATCCAGTACAACTAAAGTTATTTTTAATTTAACCATAAATATAAACTTATATTACTCAATTTTAAAAGAATATCCATATAAAACTTACTACTGAAACACCAAAAAAATTACATGATAAACTTAGTGTTTACGACTTTGATATATTGTAATAGCATAATTGATTCGAAAGATACTGACACGTAAATTACTCTACGAAACAATCGGATACTTTACCTTGCAAAAACAACAACCTTTTATCTCTATAATTTTTGGTAAAAAAACCAGTAGTATAAGAAGTGGAAGTCATCAAAAGATTAGCTTATATAATAAATATAATTTGATGATAAAACATCAAAAAAGGTATGATTTCTAAAAATATAAAAATCTCAGGAAACCGTGAACTTAAAGAGTGTCGAAGGTAAGGATTCCGATTCCTTTATATCAGGATAATGAAAAGTTACTTTTCCTTTTATTCTTGGTATAAAACAAAGAATGTGAACAGACTAAGTAGTCTTGTCACACTTATTACCGACGTTTATAAATACCTATCAAATCATTAATACGTTAATCACTATCCTGAAATGTATAAAGAAATACTGATAATAAAATATAATAATAAATACACAAATAATAATGTACTATCACGAGAATTTAGTAACATCCTTAAGGTCATTTTGATCCTAGATTACTTTAATAATCTATCGTTTATCACACTATATTTTTAAATTTATATATCAATATTTTGATATTCGTCACACTTTCTTTAGCACGGGAACTAGATTCATAATAACTTTTACATAAACCTCTCACTTTTACGAACGTTCATCTCGAATTTTGTTAGTTTACCTACAATCCGTTCGTACGACAGTATTGTACCTCACCATTAAAAGATTTGACCCAAATGACACAAGCTTAAAAATTCGATTTATAATAGAAACTTTCAGATAAGACAACTCTGTCTTGGTTCAAAACAAATAAATTAAGAGTCTTTAAATACATTCTTGACTAACGGACGTTGAAGGGAAATTTTATATAATTTCGTATATTATTATAAATTTTACATGACCGGTACGTCAAAATGTCCGACAGAAAACCCTCAAAATAAAACTAGCAAATTAAATTATATATGTTTTGGGAGTTCCCTCGCGAGAATAATTAATATGTATATTATCACGAACCCCCGAAAGGACTACCGAGTTCACCATTTCTTAGGTGGACGTCAAGTCCTCTACGTTCTCTCCACTCAAGCTAGGGACTCAACCGTTCTAGGGGACCTCCCCCGGTACCGTTGGGTGAGGTTATAAGAACGGACCCTTCAGGGTACCTGTCTCCTTGAACCACCTGACACCAGGTACCCTAGTGTCGGGAGTTTAAAGGACAAGAAGGAAAATTCATGGAAGGAGAACGGGAAGGGTTGAGAAACTATGTTAAATTCCGTTGACGAATGGACGAAAGACAGTTATTATTAATAAAAAGTATAAGATTTCAAAATAAATGTACCTTCGTACGTCCTATAAATATAACAAATAGACCGAACAAAGTAAAGTGTATTAATAGAACTTTCAAGAACAAACATATACAGTATCCAAGTAAGTCATAAATAAGGACTCATCATATAGTAAAACACCTATATACTGTTAAGTCAAAAAACAGGTAGACAACTACATGTAACCCTGGTAAAGGACTATCCCCGACAGTGTATGTACTATACTTATACGTACATGTTTAAAAACATGTCTGTATACGAAAGGAAACAGAACCTCTTTGACGGTTTGAAAAGTTTCATCAACGTTCATCCAAAAAAAGGTATAACATCAAACAGAAAAGTAAGAGAATGGTCATAACATACTTCTCGTCTTCAAAAATTAAAAGTATTTCATGTTTAACACTATAAAACTATAGTATAATTTCTTTACAGGATTGAGTCTAAGTATTTATAAAAGAGGTTTGAAAAGAAGATCTTCAAACAAAATCCAAAATATAAATGGATATCCCAAATAAAATTAAAGTAAAAAACATACTATGATCCATACTTCAAAAAGATCATTTTACACCACTTTTATGATTTAAAGAAAAAGAACTTAACAGAAACGTTAATTTTTTTTAGTTAACTGGTATATACGTCCAGATAAATACCAGAGAGATAAGATTAGGTAACTAGATAAAAACATTGACTAAATTCTCATGGTATGACACAACCAAAATGAAGAAAAATTTATAAACCATTTTAAAGGGTAATTTCGGTGGAGTAGGACTCGCAAAGACATACCCTTCTAAAATTTGATGTTTAAGTTAAACAAATTATTTATGTATAGACAAGTAGATAAATAAAGGAAAACTTACTCGAAGCCACAATATATGGAAAGATCCTTAAAAAGGTGAATTAGATTCAACAACTTAATTTACAGTGTGCTAACAACGATTATAAAAGAAAATTAGACACATCTTAGATATTCCTACAATAGAGAAGATTAAGACTGTTATTCGTAAAAACAGAAGAAAGTAAAAGGGACTTTTCAAACCGATCTTTAATTAACTAAAATAAGTAGAATAATTTCTTGATCTCAACTCAATGTAACTGAAAAAGATGACAAAGAAAACAACAACAAAAGAAGCAGTAAGTAAAGAACTAGAAATAATAAAGAAGAGAATGATACCTGAATTAAAGGAGAACACAAACATTAAAGAATTCTATCTTCGACTCCTGTAAACCTTTGAAAAGAAAAGACTGTCCGTAAATTCAAATTTAAAAGAGAATTGAAGAAATCACCGTAAGAGACGTAAGGTTATACGATATAAAAATAAAGGTAAGTTAATTTTTATTAAGGATTAAATGAAGAAACAAAACAAAAAATCTAAGGTACATATTTACTCCAGTATTCCTCTCTAAAATAGAATTTACTTATAATCTAAACCAATTTAGGAAAATCACATAACTAATTATATATTAAAAAGAAGGAATCGAACATCTACACTCTCAAATATGACTAAATAAAAACTTTCCACTTTGTCGAAATGAACCGTCTTTATTAAGCATGAAGAAACGCCATATATTAAGAAAAGCGTGTTACAACCTATTTGTTAGAATTATAAAGTAGTATGTATATATTGTGAATACAAGTACACTCGATAGTCAGACATCAAAAAGAAAGAACATTATATAAATTGGCTAAAAACATCATACCATTAAAATCAAGAGTACTCTTATCAACCCTCAGAAGGAAGGGGACAAGGTCTTCTCTAAAACATCGTCACCGTTGTAAGTAGAACTTTAACAATCAACATAAGTAACACTTTTTGGAGACCTGTACCACTCGTAAATACAATTAGACCGATCTTCAACCCGAGAAAAATTGAAAAAAGACATCAACGTCTAAGACCCCCGAAGTTTAAGGGGATGACAGGAACAAAAACAGAAGACAACAGGAAAGAATGATTAACAATGAAGGTCTCTCAAACACAAGACGTCGAGAAAATCGAAACTAGATGTCAGTAATGTGACTTCGGGACAATCACGACCTCACTTTCTACTCCCTCCCCTTACAAGAGATTAAGTGAATAAAGACACAAATAAAGGTACAGGGGAGGTATCCACTCCATCCTTCGACTCTCCTCAGACCTTGACCCCTTTACGGAAAGGGGATAAATCCTATGTCGAGATCATAGACCTCATATCTGGAAACAATACCTCTTGTGTGAACCTAATAAGGTCTTACAAATGGAAAGGGGAGGGAAACGACCCGAAAGGTCTACCCGATCAACATTTCTTGGACAGACGGTTTCGTCCTCTATATCTTCTCCGCTCAAAGTAGGGACCCAACCCTTCTAGGGGTCCTCTTCCTATACCGTTGAGTCAGGTCATAAGAATGGACCTCTTAGGGTACCTGTCTCCTCGGACCGCCCAATGTCAGGTATCACAGTGTATCTCAACCTGTGTGAACTTCGTCAATCGTGCGGACGAAGGGAAGGATCTCTGTACTCTCACATAAAGAGACGAGAGACGACGACCACTCTTGAACTCCTACCCACAAAGACCTCTACTTTGGGTGTTTTTATACACCGTAAGAGATTCTAAAAAATGGGGTCCAAAAAGAGTAACAGTTCGATTAGTTATCGGTCGAAGGTCGTGCAACGAAGTAACAATCTAGGGATGGTCAAATACAGAAGTCGTTAAAGATCAGATCCCCTTGTCTTGGGTCGACACTGAGAGACCTAGGTAGAGAGAGAGGTCTAAAAAGTCAACTCCACAGGTTCTTTTCACTATCAAAAAGTCAAAGAGGTAGTAACAACAACAACAACACTCTCGTTCCCATTGTCGAAGGTTCAACAAATGTACAGTGGTGACTTCGGTCTTCAGGACACTACACTAATAAAGTCAGAAATTAAATGAAACTGTATAAAGTTATATGTTTATATAAAGTTAGATGTTCATATAAGAAATACTACCATATGTCTGTATATTAAGTTCTTTTTCTCTTCCGATTTTCTAGTGACATTTAGATTTATAAAACTTGGACATGTGTCGGACACATTATATGAGATTCACATTCTTTGAATCATAACCTAATTGTGTCGTAAAATAGAACTTTTTCAAACTTACTTCAAACAAAGATAGGAAAGTTCGCTACAACGATAATCGTCTCTCATTATTTGTAAGAAACCAACTGATAACAGTACGTACCATTTAAGTGGTAAAACTATAAACGTCAAAATTTCACCAACCGATTTATGTATAGTTTATTTCTAGGTAGTGTCACTTACTTGTGACTGATTTGTCACGTGAGGTAAATTCGAAGAACAGTTCCCTGAAACTAAATCAATATGTGTGAAGAACATAATTTAAAAAATTTTCTCTAAATATGTGACTTACCTTTGGACCTAAGCTAAGAGAGTTTCACAAGATAGTTTAGTTACTCTTCTATACAACGAGAACCAATTAAAGTCGGACTTTAAGACATTACTAATAAAGACCGTAAAACCTACCCGACCTTGGAGGTTGAAAACTCAACCATCGTATTTTGGGGAAAGACAGGGGGTTTCGATATACTGTGTATTCATCAAATTCACAAATTTTAAGTTTAATGTTAATAAAATCTTAGGACACTTTGAGGAACACTATTAATCTCTAGACAGATTTCGTTTCACTGATGTATAGATTGCTAGTCCAAACCCTCAATCATCTCCGTTCGACCGATCGTTTTACTGTCACAAGAGAAGGAGACGGAAGAGTTTAGAGACTTATATCTTGACCCAAATTGTTACAGTTTTTCTCAAACAGAAATGACTTAAGTTAAAAATGTAGTTGTTTTTGTTTTGTCTTTTCCCTAAAACTCCAAATATCATAAATGTATGAATCAGATATCATTAGTACTAAACTCTTCGGACTCAAACTTAAACCTTATAATGAATCAAAACTAATAAACCCGTTCAATGAGTTAGTAAGACACAGTAAAACTCCAAATTTTGATATAATTAAAAACCAAAAATATTCTCAACCTAATTATACATTTCACTAAACTTGTGACACTTGTAACAGATATGTATATTCGTAAATGATCACAACAATTCCAAAAAGACATTATTAAGTGTTTTATATGATAGTTTAAATATAGTATACCTGGTGTCAAATAGGTAAATGACTGACTCGCTATAGAACAAACGAAGGTACAAAACCGTTAATACTTTATTTCGACGATATTTGTAGACTTTTTTTTAATGTAGAACCAAATAAATGTTTCTAAAGGTCTCTTAACGAAACCTAGTAATCTTCATTTACGGCGTTATGTCGTTAGAAGTAAATCCTGTACAGTCTTGGTAGTGACCTTTAGCGGTGTACTTGTTGTTTTAGGTAAAAGGTTAAGTCGGTAAAGAGAGAAGTATATGTGTCATTGGGATGAATTTTTTTTTAGATGTAGACTAAAAACCTTTATACTGTCTTAAAACTATAAAAGATGAAGTTCATCTTTAATTTTATAAATCGATAGTTTTATATTCGGGATAAGGAAGACCACAAAAAACGAATGATCTCTCTGACTTTAACGTTTTACCAAGTAAAAATTGAGAATGATCCTACCTAAGTCCTATGTGTCCTCCTTTCCGTTTTGTACAGAATCTATACAATCGTATAGTAATGTTGGATCTGACCTTCACCGAAAAACGAATTAAGAACACAATAAAATAGTCTGTAGAATAAGAATCGTCATGATATGCGGTAAACCTAAATCCTACAATTAAAGAGAAACATTCCAAACACTCAAAGGTAAAAGGTACAGAAATAAGAGGAATTAATCTATGAAGAAGATAGTTGAGAGAAAAGACGTATCTACAGTACAAACAAACGACAACCAAAACGTTCCAGACGAGTAGTCCTTTCAGGGAGTTTACTCCCTTTGTTGTCTTCAAGCTCGATCACTAAGTCTGAAAACATCCACCCGAAAACAGATGGTAGTCGTGAATAATTGTTGGTTATGTCACCAATCCTCTCCTCGAGAGAAAAATTTTTAGTGACGACCATCCAATTTTTTTTTCAAAGTTACAAAAGACAATAGAAAACTCTTCCTATTAAAAACACTAGTGAGTACATTATTTTATTAAAATTATGACGACGTTTGACATACCTTCTATCGTGTAACAATAAAAGTATGAAACTTTCTATTCGAAGTCCTTAGTCCCATTAAACTTTATTATTTGGAGACGGACAACCGTCGAGAATTGAAGGTATCTTAAGAACCAAAAGATACGTCAGTCGTACGTAGAGATCGACTTCTCACCGTGAAAACTAATTCTTGTCTAGATCCCCTGAATGGACCACTAGGTCACCAATTCTGAAGTAGAAGATTATATCGTCCACTCCCAAGGTAGTGACCAACCCCCCGTGATTCTAGGGTGTACAGAATGTCGGTCTTTAGTTTTGTATTTTGTCTTCGTTATAACATCGTTTAAGTTATTTCAGCATTTTTTACCAGGTACAGTTTTTTTAGAATTTATTTCTTATCTAGATCGACTCACGAAATATTATTTCTTTTATAACTATTGTAAAATGTGTCAGAGTTCCTAGAGATGATCTGACAAAATTCTTTCTACTCTCGGAATATCTGGTAACCAACAGTTGGCCCTATGTATAATCTTAACAGGCCTCCATAAATCCCCAAAAATTTTAAACAATAATAAAAAATAAAGAGTCAAAAAAAGAAAATTAGAAAACAGACTTAGAAAAAATTAACTAAATAAAAAATAACTTCCTATTAACGAAATGTCTTAAAACAACTAAAGATAGTTTGGAGTTGTACTTAGTCAGTATCCATATGTATATAGGGAAAACTTGAAGGGGGGGAAGAGGGAGGGGTAGTGTAGGGAGATCCAACAGTAAAAAACTATATAGATATTTTACCGAAATAACACTATATTGTGTACGGTATTTTAAGTGGGTGAAATTCATATGTCAAATTACTTAAAATGTAATTTAAAATTCACATGTTATTATACTTATATATATATATATAAGTAAATATATAATGTATACCCCAAGGGTCCACCGAGTCACCATTTCTTGGACGGACGGTCACGTCCTCAGTGTCCTCTACACCCAAACTAAGAATACATCCCTTCTAAGGGGACCTCTTCCTTTACCGTTGGGCAGGATCATAAGAACGGACTTCTTAGAGTACCTGTCTCCTAGGACCGTCGATGTCAAGTATCCACAATACGGGTCTCAGGCTCAGGGGTTTTGACTCTCTTATTCTGTAGGTGTCGTTACGTTTTCGTGTTTGCCCAAAATAACGGTCGAGTTCGGTCCCGAGGGCAGAGTAGGTCGCGTCACCTCAGAACTACTCTCGGGACTCGGGTCTAAATGTCGTCATAAATATTCAAATCTTGTTTCTGTCCCTCAACCGTTCCCAACTAACCGACGTCCCCAAAGAACCATAAATAACTAACCGGTCAGTAGTAGGGACACTAACCGGTCTCAATAGTAGAGAGACTAACCGGTCTCAATGGTAGAGAGACTAACCGGTCTCAATGGTAGGGGCCTTCGGGACCTTCGTACTGAGTCCCTAATAAAAACCGGATCACGTGGAGAGACTCGGACAGTACCGAGACCACTCCAACATTGTAAGGGGGGACAGAAATCTCCTTAGAAGGAGAAACAAAACCCCATGTCAAACTATAACGACAGATTCGTGTTTATCAACCTGACATAATTATACGAGAAGATATTTGTATTACTCGGCCCACAAACAAAAACCCGGGTCATCAGCATGTAATAGAAAAGTCCCACCATGTCCTAAAACCCGTAATGTCAGTCATAATATGTCTTGAGAGACAAAACTAATTTTCGACTACGTACATTTGTACCTCAATCGGGCTACACACTTGTTTGGGTGGTAGAAAACAGAGTCTGTGTTAGATTAAACAGCATAAATCAGAACATTATAACCGGTGGACCCGTGTATCACCCCGAAAAATCAAAATTTCTATCCCGTATACCCTCCCCCGGAGAGTATGTATTGAAACTTTCCCCAATTCAGGTCGAACATCCCCCATAATGCACGTACCTTCTCCCGCTTCCCTTCCTCTCAGTGGGTCAGGGGCGGTCAGAGATGACGGTTAAAACGGTTTCAAAAAAATCTCAGGCTAAATAGGAGAGTTGGACAGGACTCGAGACCCCTAACATAAATGTTACATCGAAGATAAACCAGGGGTCTCGATCCCGGTCAGGGACATGTTAGACTGAGTATTTCCGTCCGGGCAATAGTCTCAGTGACCGTCGGGTTTGGATCCATGACAAATAAAATCCTAGAAAAATCGATGATAGTAACGACAAACAGAGAATCATCCCTTACGAAAGTGGGTGGGTCTTTTTCATAGATGGTTTTGATTGTCTATTGACATGGGTATGAACGGACCAGAATGGAGACATTTTAGATAGAGGGTCACAACGGGACCGGAGAGAGGGACCGTGGAGTAATGGCATACGACAGGAAAAGGGCCGAAGTAGTAGACCGTGCGAAACGTCCGGACCTGATATAGAGCATGTCAGTGGACAACAGCCCCTTTGGCGTTTGCACGACAGACATTCTCCCAATCTCAGAAAAAAAAAGGATCTACTCACCAGTCTACATCCACGTATGTCTCCACAACTGGGTTCAACCACCCTTCATAGTCCAACAGTAGAACCAGGACTATGGTAGGTAGAAACGGGAGGACTCCCGACCGTAAAAAAACTTAGGTTAACTCTAGTCTTCTCCTTATGAACCCCCAACCCCCGTTCCAAGGGTATGGACCCCCACCGTCGGGGTGTCAATCATATCCCCAACACGTCAGAGACAATCGGCGGAGTACTCGACGGTATAGTCGTCGAGCCAACGGAACTCGGAATTACAGAGAAGGGAAAACTACAGGTCCCTGTACATGATAACTGTAACAAGCTCCGACAACCTGCCGACAATTTTCAGACGTCTAAAATCCGTCCAAAAATTGAAAAAGGAGCCGACAGGTTTTTAGAGGCGAGAAATATATAACCCGGGACCTACACATGCCACGGCTTACATATGGCTGACAGCCATCCGGAGACGAACCGATCAGAATGGGGTCGTCAAAAACGGGTCCAATCTCCCATAAAAACCTGGGTTCTAACACGTAACCCCAGTTACCGGTACTTGCCGAAACCGACTATGTCAGACATAAGCAGGGAGTTACGGTCTCTGTTTTGAACACACCCTACAGGCCAGGGTAGATCTTGACTATAGAGAGGCACCAGTTTCACTTAAACCCGTAACTGAAATTTATCATTCAGAGAAAAGTTGTTCCCACGACCCGTAAGACCATAGTGTTCTTTTCTCACCCAGTGGACGACCCGGGGGTTCAAGTGAACTGCAAATCATCAAGTGGATATATCAAATTAGGGCCACCGGGGAACATGGGTCGACCAGAAGAATCTGTAGCCAGACAGAAAACTAATTCCTGGCTCATAACTCGAGAGCACAGATGGTACTTCGGGTGGCAAAGGGGAGGTGTACATATCAATAGATCCTGAGCCCCTCCCCACGGTCCGGGACTTAAAAAAAAGGAGAGTGGATTGTGCAAGGAGGGAAAGGAGACCTCAGAGAGATACTAATTTTTGGGAGAGACGACGGGAGTGGTCCAGAACGTCCCTAACGAGAGGGTTGGATAGATAAAAAACATCAAAAAAGAACTATAGACCCCGACGGACTAAGTGCTTACGATCGTACTGCCGACGCACGCTGAGTAGTCGAACACCCAGGTATCCCCACATGACAGATTTTCGCAGATAATTAGAGAGTTCCTTTCGACGGCCCGAGAGTAAACCGAGAACAGATTGGTCTAAATGAAATCGGTTTAAACAACCGGAGGACCGCCGACAAGCCTCCGGCCGGTACTCTCAGACCGACATGTGAACCTCTGCGAGGGATGGAAATCGTGCGAACTTCAGGGTCGTCCTGGCGTAGTTCCCTTCAGGGAGTAGTTAGTCCAATCCGACGTATCACCCAGAGGGTAGATGGGGACCGTGTAAAAAAAAAGCATTAAGACTGTTCTAGGCAAGTGCAAGGAGACATCATTTCTCGTGAACATTGTTGACAACTGTCAGTAGGGTCCACCCCAATACCCACTTTTCCTATCTAAGATTTTCCAGTTACTCCGGGACTCCAAAAAGTCTCTTACCGCGGTAAAAAGAAACCTACGAAAATGATGATCATGGATACCTACATTACTTCGGCTCCTGCCCCTTCTCCCTTCCCTTCACTCCCCGACTTTTTGTTTTCCAAAATCGGTCCGGTCCCCCAAAAGGTGGTCCAGGACGGTCTGGTTTTACATACCTCAAACCAGACCCACGGGACTTCCCATCCCCCGCTCGTGGAAGAGAGACTGGCGAGCTTATCATCCGTCCGACTTCCACGGAAGAACACCGGTCGGTTGTAGTTTTCGTCCGGTGAGCCGTCTTGTTTTTCAATGATTGAACGAAAAAAAATGGTCGTTACTATCTAAGACCCGAGATCTGAATTTTAGTCTCTTCACCAATTAGTATTCTCTATTTCCTCATCTTCAACAAACAGGGTACTAGTGTCTTTTCATGTGACCCTTGGTTGTCTCGTGTGTTTCTCGTTGCGTCTGTGGTGTTTATCTGTTTGTCTATTGTTTGCGTTCCACCGGTGGCTGTTACGTGAGTTAAATGGACGTCCCACAAGTGTCTCGGTCGACGGAGGGGCCGTACTATGGCCCGGAGCCGGAATGCGGCCTGAATTAGGTCATTGGTCTCGGTCGGCGGAGAGGCCGTGCTATGACCCGGAGCCGGAATGCGACTTGAGTTAGGTTTTGATTGTGGCCACAAGTCTATAGAGAGAAGGATCACTCCTTTGGGGAAGATGGCCCTCTTACAATAAGAAGGGTCAATTTCCCTAGGGCCTGTTCGGGGGTTTACAATACGGGTCTCAGGCTCAGGGGTTTTGACTCTCTTATTCTGCAGGTGTCGTTACGTTTTCGTGTTTGCCCAAAATAACGGTCGAGCTCGGTCACCTCAGAACTGCTCTCGGGGCTCGGGTCTAAATGTCGTCATAAATATTCAAATCTTGTTTCTGTCCCTCAACCGTTCCCAACTAACCGACGTCCCCAAAGAACCATAAATGACTAACCGGTCAGTAGTAGGGAGACTAACCGGTCTCAATAGTCGAGAGACTAACCGGTCTCAATGGTAGGGGCCTTCGGGACCTTCGTACTGAGTCCCTAATAAAAACCGGATCACGTGGAGAGACTCGGACAGTACCGAGACCACTCCGACATTGTTATCCCAACATTTCTCAACCTGTGTTGACTTCACTGACTCGCACACGTGTGTGTCTTTTTGTGTGTATAAATAACTTCATATCAACTAAATGTTACAACACAATGTAAAAACTTTTGTGTTTTTGTTTTTGTTTTGTTTTGACTTCGGTTCCTAAATGGAGGTTTCTAAGAGTATAGTAATCTACACCCACCTTGGACCCCTAACTCTGAGATTTTAATTGACGATATGTCGGGTATAACGTTTGGTCCCCCAAACTCTTGGGTTAGTGATATATGATTTATATAAGGAAATCTAACTACGGACACCGGGACTCAAGTTTTCATTTCCGAATCAAAGGAAGGAAAACCTCGTCGTACGAATCAAAACTGTTTGTCGTTATTACTACCTTTTATAACCTTAACGAATAATTACATTATAGTGACAACTTGAAAAAAAAAAGGAGAACTATAGTGTTGAAATCAAAAACTTTGTCTTCTTCCGAACGTTNGAGGGGCCGTACTATGGCCCGGAGCCGGAATGCGGCCTGAATTAGGTCATTGGTCTCGACCGGCGGAGGGGCCGTGCTATGACCCTGAGCCGGAATGCGACTTGAGTTAGGTTTTGATTGTGGCCACAAGTCTATAGAGAGGAGGATCATTCCTTTGGGGAAGATGGCCCTCTTACAATAAGAAGGGTCAATTCCCCTAGGGCCTGTTCGGGGGTTCACAATACGGGTCTCAGGCTCAGGGGTTTTGACTCTCTTATTCTGCAGGTGTCGTCACGTTTTTGTATTTCCCCAAAATAACGGTCGAGCTCGGTCACCTCAGAACTACTCTCGGGGCTCGGGTCTAAATGTCGTCATAAATATTCAAATCTTGTTTCTGTCCCTCAACCGTTCCCAACTAACCGACGTCCCCAAAGAACCATAAATGACTAACCGATCAGTAGTAGGGAGACTAACCGGTCTCAATAGTCGAGAGACTAACCGGTCTCAATGGTAGGGGTCTTCGGGACCTTCGTACAGAGTCCCTAATAAAAACCGGATCACGTGGAGAGACTCGGACAGTACCGAGACCACTCCAACATTGTTATCCCAACATTTCTCAACCTGTGTTGACTTCACTGACTCGCACACGTGTGTGTCTTTTTGTGTGTATAAATAACTTCATATCAACTAAATGTTACAACACAATGTAAAAACTTTTGTGTTTTTGTTTTTGTTTTGTTTTGACTTCGGTTCCTAAATGGAGGTTTCTAAGAGTATAGTAATCTACACCTACCTTGGACCCCTAACTCTGAAATTTTAATTGACGATATGTCGGGTATAACGTTTGGTCCCCCAAACTCTTGGGTCAGTGATATATGATTTATATAAGGAAATCTAACTATGGACACCGGGACTCAAGTTTTCATTTCCGAATCAAAGGAAGGAAAACCTCGTCGTACGAATCAAAACTGTTTGTCGTTATTACTACCTTTTATAACCTTAACGAATAATTACATTATAGTGACAACTTGAAAAAAAAAGGAGAACTATAGTGTTGAAATCAAAAACTTTGTCTTCTTCCGAACGTTAATTGAGATAATAAATGTCTGTGACACTAAACGGTCCCCTCAGATTGTGAACGACCCAGTTTACTACAGACTTCTTCATAAACAACAAATAAAAGAGACGAACTAGAGAAATACAACTTGTTTACATGGGTTATCTATATTTTTATACTACACGATACTGACTAGCCAGTACAATAAGACGTAAGATACATCGACTAGAGAAACTATTTCAACGTTTTATGAAAAGAGTTCAAATCTCGAAATATTTACTTTTGAGTTTTTCTAAAAAAAGGACTTGTAATTACAATTGTAGAAACAATTTGGTCTTCAACGATTTCGTCAATTGTATAAGTGGTTACGAAAACTTTAGTGTATAAACAAAAATTTCCTATCGTACGACAAATGAAGTTAATTAAAGATTGAATTCGAATTAAGAAAGTGAACATATTTACAATCAAGTTGATATATATATGGTCCCTTAGAAGTTAAGGGACTGTCATTTCCACGTTTAATTAAAACTCCACAGACTAACGAAGTCATAAAAGAAATTCTACTCAACTACGGACAATATCAGTACTCAGTTAATACATGACAATTTAAGATATCAAATTCTTCTATATCTTCATTTCGATAAAGGTTAAATATGAAAATTTAATTTAATGATACATTAAATTAACACAATAGGTATCCCACCAATACATTATATATTTTTTCGAATAAAACATTACACGACTTTTGGGTTTAGATTTGGTCCTATTATTTTTAGAAAGTTGTCAAAGTGACAAATTTGTACATTAAAATAAACCCCTTTTGAAATTCTGATCAAAACACTAGGATTTTATTGTATCTTGAGAAAATAGGATGTTGGAGTTTACGTCTTACACGAAACGTATATTTGTAGTAGTTTTAAAAATTAAAACCACCTAGTTTATACTAGTCTAGTCGATAGATGTAATTTATTTACTTTACCATCAATACTTCCCGAAGAGACACGACACGGAATAGTCACTATTATAAAAAGTCAAGGAAACCTTTACAATATACTCTATTAAGTGAGAGTAGGAGAGCGAATACAATCTTTGTTGTGTGATTTTGGGATTTCTATACGTTTGAATTACCCACAGATCTCGTTGAATTACAGTCTCTACCTTTATCCCCGGTACAAAAATATAAATTCAATTTCTAAAAAAGTGGACCGGTTGATGGAATGGAGAAAGAGTTTACTGAAGAATGAACTTGACACGTAAATCAAGTGATGAAACATTACAGTGTGTGTAGTGTTTTATCAAGAAATGGTAGACTCGGTGACCCGACGGGACCACCGAGTCTACCATTTCTTAGACGGACGTCACGACCTCTGGACCCAAGCTAATGACCGAACCCTTCTAGGAGACCTCCTCCCTCACCGATGGATGAGGTCATAGGACCGGACCTCTTAAGGTACCTGTCTCCTCGGATCAAGTACCCCAGTGTTTCTCAGCCTGTGTTGACTCGCTGAAAGGGTATGTACGTACGTCACGGTATGGGTAAACAATAAATTGTATAACGTTATCTATGTGGGAAATATAAGACTGGAGTTAAATTTTAATGACGATGATTTTCTAGAACACTTCCTGTCCCTTCGGACCGTACGACGTCAGGTATCCCAGCGTTTCTCAACCTGTACTGACTCGTTGACTAGTTGTTGTTTATCAGAACAGGATCTTAGTAGGATACGAAAAGTCCCGAATTAACATATTCCTATACATATGAATATACATATACATATATACTTATGTAGACATATTAATCATTGTAGAAAACTTAAGAATTTGAATCGTAAGGGGTAACTGACGGGAAGAGGGAAGTATTGTAGATATCAACAAGGTCAGTTCAGAGAAGGGAAAAGTACCATTATTCCTAAAATGACCTAGTGTGGAAGGATGTCAGAGACTCACCAACAATGACCTTTTTACAACTTACCTATTCGATGGGTAAAAAGAAAGAGGTGAAATGGATATTAAGTGTCGTCCCTAGATGTGTCGGAATAAAAGAAATCTAAATTGATATCTTCTATCTCGATACCCCTTAATCTGTCAACTTAAGCCGTAAGAAGATTCAGGTCACTTAATTTATAATAAGACATAACGGAAAGTGCATTCCCTCTCACCTCTTTCATGACAATAAGAAACTAAAGACACAACCTCAAAAAGGTACTCTGAGACTTCGTAGTAAGAAGTAGACTATGTGTCAGTTGACTTCATGATAATAACTCTAGTAAAGACAAAGTGTATATATTGTGGTAAATTTTTTATAAAAATCCCTTTTCGTAAGTTCATCAGGTTCAAAAATATGACTCTAAATTATTTGCATTTTAGTAGAGTCACACTGATGTATTGTTATTCCGTTCATGAAATTCAGGTGTTTCGATTATCTACTGTCTGTCCCTACAAACTTGAGAGTGTCACAGGAGCAAGTAGTAAATGAGGGGTGTACGTCCCTCGACTCGAAAAATCTCTTTTTCTATTAAATGTTGTATTGTATTGTTTGACACAAGAGTAGTATACCCCGAGGTGGAACGAATCTTTACTGTATAGTCCTCGTGTAAATAAATATCTAGATTAATTCAATTTATGAGAACTTATCGATTGAATTGAAGAAAAGGACACTAATGAAAGGGACTTCTTAGATCAATACTCATCAAAGAACTTAGAAATATTAAAATCATTTTGACAGGTCTTCCATTTTAACTACTTTATTAAGAAGAATTAAACCTATAACACCATTTCAACTCCAATTTTAAAACTATTATATCCTCCTAACAAAACTAACAACAACTTTAATATATTATACAGTTGTAAAAATATACTACTCGTTGTCATAAAACATCTTACCACGGTACATGTGAACTCGTAAACTTCACATCGTAAAGACTAAACTCTATACGAAATTCATATTTTAAATGTCACCTAAACCTTCTGAATCAAACTTTTTTCTTTACATTTTATAGTAGTAAAAATAAAACTAAAGTACAACACTATACACACGATATGACCTCTTTACTTTGTATAATTCAAATTGAAATTCATAAAACGTTAAAATTTACATCGACTATGTCTTATATTTTAATACGAAAAACGAGTACAACGTAAGACAACCTGTCGTGCCAAGATCTGACTATTAGTTTCTTGTAACATTCGTACCTATTGTAGTTATGTATATTAAATATCTTACCTTATAACCTACGTTATAGAAATGTCTCAAAATATGCTAATACAAATTAAAAAACCGAATTATCAGCGACACTTTCACTTTCACAATCATCGAGTCAACACAGACTGAGAAACGTTAGGATATCTGACATCGGACGTTCCGAGGAGCCAGACACCTTAAGAGGTCCGCTCTTATGACCTCACCCATCACTAAGGGAAAAGGTCCTCTAGAAGGGTCGGGTCCTTAACTTGGGACCAGAGGACGTGAAGAAGGGAACACTGAGTCGACCATTTCTTAGACGGACGTTACACCCTCTGGACTTAAGCTAGGGAACCAACCCTTCTAGGACACCTCTTCACTTTCCGATGGGTGAAGTCATAAGACCGGATCTCTTAAGGTATCTGACATATTAGGTACCTCAGTCTTTCTCGACCTGTCCGGACTCGTTGAAAGTGAAAGTGGACAGGTCCATAGTAACATATAGAGGACGAGACTCCCGTCTAAGAAATGAAGACTCGATGTTATGATCTATACTATAGATACCTTAACATATGTTAATACAAGTAAAAAACCGAGTCATCATCGACATAATCAGCATATTATACAAACCCAAAATCTAAAATTCACACTCGTTATCGAGGATAAATTGAATCATACATGTATTTTAACTAATCTGACAATCAAATATATGTTAAATCATTATTACGTCTTAATAAAAATTTTTAGCGTACATTCTTAATTTCTAAAATTTTAAATTTTTTATTTTTTGATTTTTTTTTATTTTTTTTATTTTTTAAATATAACTTTTTTTATTTTTAGAATATCCTATGTTTGTCATGTATTATAAATTTTACAGTGAACTTTTAAAAATTACAATAAAGAAATTCATGTATCGGGAATTCTAAATCAAACAAAAACAAACACATAAACCAAAAAAGATAATTAATCCCTTCTAGGTCAATAACTCTAAGATAAGACAAAGTCCGTAAGGCGTGATCTGTGAAGTTTTTACAATGAATAAGAAACTTTGTTAGGATTCTATACGTATATCAGGTAGTATTCTACTCGGAGGAAACTGTTCCCCAAAAGTGATAATTAAGTAGACCTTTCAGGTGACCACTCATCGACTCAGGATACTCCCACTGCATCACCCTGGGGTTCTTGGATCTGAGATAGATTTTACCCTACGTCAGAGGATGGCTTTGAATGAATTTGTTGTCTGTGTTTCGTTTACTGTCTCTTATAATACCTTTTAATTTAAAAATTTATAAAACATTCAACCTAATTTAGTTATTTCACTAGTGGAAGAGGGGGAACCAAAATTATCATGTCATCAACGTAACCAACTTAATATGTACAATCTCTAGTACCACGGTAGTAACTTAGTAAGTGGAAAGAATCGGAGTATAAATTAAAATAGGTCCAAGGTAAAAAGAACGTAAAATAAAAAGAAAAGTGAAAATGAGATATGGAAAGGGTCGGTGTTCAGGTCGGTAGGTACTAAGGAGCGTATGATAATGTAACGGAGATTTGGAGTCATAGAGGGGTTTGTTAACACCAAGTATAAAGATGATCAACAATAAAAAATTGTTTTGTATCTAGTCTAGTACTTGAGGAGGAACTATTCGTTTGTAGACATTAACAGAGACTAACTTTCAATCTAAAACAGTTCAAGTTGTAAAATATATATTTTAAAATCTTTGTTTGACAATCATCTTTCGACTTGAAATTAATTTAACCTTACAGTACTAGCGTTAAATAGAAACTTAGAATAAGAGTGTGAGTTAAGATTTTAGTTTTGAGATTATAAAGAACATTAAATTGATTTCACTCCATATAGTGTAAAGTAGTCAAGTTAAGTCAACTTAAGTAGACTTTGTCAACGAGTCAGGACAGGTTGAGAAACGTTACGGTACCTGACATCGTGTAACCCGGAGGGACAGGTAGTGGTCGAGGACCTCAAATGGGTTTGAGTACAGGTAAATCAGCCACTACGATAGGTTGGTAGAGTAGGAGACAGCAGGGGAAAAGGAGGACGGAAGTTAGAAAAGGTAGTAGTCCCAGAAAAGTTTACTCAGTCGAGAAACGTAGTCCACCGGTTTCATAAGTCGAAGTTGTAGTCAGGAAGGTTACTTGTGGGTCCTGACTAGAGGAAATTCTATCTGACCAACCTAGAGGAACGTCAGGTTCCCTGAGAGTTCTCAGAAGACGTTGTGGTGTCAAGTTTTCGTAGTTAAGAAATCACGAGTCGAAAGAAATGTCAGGTTGAGAGTGTAGGTATGTACTGATGACCTTTTTGGTATCGGAAGTGATCTACCTGGAAACAACCGTTTCATTACAGACGAAACAGATCCAACCAGTGTCGAAAAGAAGGTTCCTCGTTCGTGGAAAATTAAAGTACCGACGTCAGTGGTAGACGTCACTAAAGCCTCGGGCGGTTTTATTTCAGACGGTGACAAAGGTGACAAAGAGGTAGATAAACGGTACTTCACTACCCTGACCCACGGTACTAGAATCAAAAGACTTACAACTTGAAATTCAGTTGAAAAAATAAGAGAAGAAAGTGAAAGTAGTTCTCCGAGAAATCAAGAAGAAGTGAAAGACGGTATTCCCACCACAGTAGACACATAGAGTCTCTTCCGTTACCGTGGGGTGAGGTCATGAGAACGGACCTTTTAGGGTACCCGTCTCCTTGGACTATCCGACGTCAGGTGCCCCAGCGATTCTCAGCCTATGCTGACTCGCTGAAGTGAAAGTGAAAAGTGAAAGTACGTAACCTCTTCCTTTACCGTTGGGTGAGGTCACAAGAACGGACCTCTTAGGGTCCCTACCCCCTCGGACCACCCGACGGCAGATACCCCAGTGTGTCTCAGTCTGTGTTGGCTTCACTGAATCGTCGATCGTCGTAGACGCATAGACTCTAATAACTATAAAGAGGGTCGTTAGAACTAAGGTCGAACACGAAGTAGCTCGGGTCGTAAAGAGTACTACATGAAACGACCACGACGACGATTCAGCGAAGTCAACACAGGTTGAGACACACTGGGGTATCTGCCATCGGGTAATCCGAGGCGGTAGGGACCCTCAGAGGTCGTTCTTGTGACCTCACCCAACGGTAAAGGAAGAGGTTGCGTACTTTCACTTTTCACCTTCACTTTAACGAATAAGCACAGGTTGAGAAGCGTTGGGGTACCTGACGTCGGATGGTCCGAGGAGACAGGTACTCTAAGGGGTCCGTTCTCATGACCTCACCCTACGGTAACGGAAGAGACGTACTACATGCGATGTATATTCAATTTATTCGTCCCGCTGTTATATGTCGGAACTGTATGAGGAGAGGGATAAACCTTCGTCAGACAACAAGGTACAGGTCAGGATTGACAATGACGGACTGGACGTATGTCTAAAGAGTTCTCCGTCCATTCCACCAGACCATAAGGGTAGAGAAAGTCTTAAAATATCGATAGTGAATAAAATGATATCGTACAATGTATGTGAATCCTTCAATGGAATCCGTCCCGACGGACTTAGAACCCACCGTTCCTTTTTAAACTCTAAACTACGTGAGTTGGAATGTTGTTTACCGATCCTTACACGACTTCTATTCATTGTGTGGTCCTCTTAGTGTTAATAAAAGTTGTCAACTGACTTAAACATTTCTAAACTTGAGGTTCTTTCGAACATGGAGACAGGTCTTCCGATGAAACAAACACCAAATGTCTCGATTCTCAATTCTCTGAGTAGACACACATAATCGTAACAAGACAGTTAATGTCGTGGTAGTCTGAACACTATTCGTATGTAAAATATCAAATACCATGAAATGGTATATTTGGTTGTGTGAGTGTGTAATTGATTATACCAATTGTTCCTTAAACTAAAAACAAATTTTTTTCATGTCTCAAATAAAAGTAATTTTATTTATAAGTGTAAGACTCTTATCCAATGTAAATACCCAGATTAAAGTACTGAATATGTAGTGGACGTCTATTAAGATATATGAACCAGTTCCAAAAGTGACCCCATTCGTGATTCTTTTTGCTCGGTTGATTCTCACTCCAGACCCCCCAATATAAGAAGGACAATTTTAAATCACAGGTAGACATTAACACCATTTTTACAAATCTTTTTACGTACTAGACGACTGTTTCAACCTATCTTAAAAATAAACGGAGATCTTGAATTGAAAACTTCTAATTACTTCCGAGAATGGAGAAGTTGATTGGAAAGAGTATAAAGTATAAAATCGTTTTTGGATTGTCAGACGACTCCTACACAGACACACAAAGAAAGACCACTTCAATCAAGGAAGAAAGTATAAGATCCATGTAGTGACAGGTTTGATATCATATATGAGAAAAGTCAAGGAGTCATCGACTAGATTAAAAACTTTTAAGAACGGGTATATTCTGGGTGCAGAAATCCACAAGAGTTCACGAGTCAGTACAGGGTGAAAAACGCTGGGGTACCCGACATCGACGGTCTGAGGAGATAGGACCATTTTTATGACCTTACCCAACGGTAAAGAAAAAGGTCCCCTAGAGGGGTTGGGTCCTTAGTTTGGACCCGTAACCATCCACGTAAGAAATGATGACTCGGTGTACCCTTCGGTGCACAAGAATCCCATTTTACGGAAAAGGGGAGACGTTGTTACACACATAAAGTACACGAATCATCGAAGTCAGCACAGGTTGAGAAACACTTGGGTACCTGGTATCGGGTACCCCAAGAGGTCCACTCTTATGACTTCACCCGACGGTAAAGGAAGAGGTCCCGTAGAAGGGTTGGGTCCGGAACTTTGACGTAAAGA
The DNA here is from genome assembly GCA_006410555.1 of Capra ibex. Lineage (NCBI taxonomy): Eukaryota > Metazoa > Chordata > Mammalia > Artiodactyla > Bovidae > Capra > Capra ibex. Next base: position 41,614,971 of record SJYO01018169.1, on the reverse strand, counting down.
ATTTATAGGACGTAACTGTCCATCTAAGAAATGGTGATCTCGGTACCCCCTTCGGGATACATGACTATCATGTAAGGAAAATAATTTTTCCAACAGGATACCTAATAGTATAATTATTCACAACTAAAACGGGTAGTTAGATAATTAGACTGGGGAGTCAAGGAACAGAAAGAATAAAGATTGTCAGATAGAGGATATTGAGGATCAATGAATTTGAGATCTTAAATCATCACGTTGATGATCCGACAATCTTGATTATTTAAACATGTAGGGAAAAGTTTGTTTTAAATAAAAGAATTTTTGAACAAATGTGGGGATTAAAAAAGGGAGGGGATGTAACCGAAAAGTTCAGGTAGAGGAAAGAGATTAAAGTAGATCGAAAGACATGAGACAATGTATAAAGAGATTGTGACTCCCACTGGTTGGTATTGTCAAATGAGACCTGACTCCCTAAAGACACCTGAGTCCTGTACGTCACGATTTTGGACCTATCAGGGTCGTTTTAGTCCCGTCAACTAGTACAATGAAGTTAACGGGGACAAAATTGATAGTAATGGTCAGACTATTTTGGTATTGATCATCTCTTTTGGAGAGTCGACCAATCTAGTCGGAGTGGTATTCATGTATCAAAAGGGAAATTACGATGGATTCTTAGATTATAACAAATACAGTTGTTGAGAAAAGGACCAAACGATATCATTTATTTGAAAGTAGTAATAGGAATGTGAAATCAGGAGAATTGATGGTGTGAAGAGAGGGAGATGAGGAGACTTTTTATCTTTGATAGATTGTCTGAGTAATTCGAAAACGGTTGTCTGGATTTAAAGGTGGGTAGGGTAGAAATAGTAGAAACTGAATCTTACCTTCTCATTAGTGAAGAATAGGTTTCGATTAGGGAAGTAAACGTCAGACCCAATCGAAGAGTACGGGGAGAGTTGGTATGGAGGTCAACCTGTAGTTTAGACTAAATAAGAACGAAGTCTCATCAGGTCTTTGGTAAGGTCAAAATAGATAGAGATCACGGTTGTGAGTATACAATGGAACTGACAATACTATCGAAGTTTCGGTCAGTAGTCAGAGGTCATATAGAGGAAAGGTTAATTAAATACTGTAGTTTGAGTTCACTAGATACTTTTTACGTTTGACTAGTATAGGAAGAACTTAGTCTTACTAAACTTCTGAAAAGTAATACAAATTGTAATTTGAAACTTTACCATTGTATCGGAAGTCTTCGGTTCTAAGGGACAGGTCAAATTAAAGAAGATGAGAATAAGACACGAGATGTGTATGGATCGAAGTGGACATAAAGGAACGTCTTTGGACGACTATAAAGTGAATCTCTAAAAGAAAAGGTATTCATCAAAGATACAAAGGTCAGGGAGACGTCTTGGATTAACAATGAGTAAGAAGTTTTACATGTAAGAAGTTTTCCATTATATAATGGAAAATCCTTAGTAAAGTGCCTCAGAACCTGACCACTTCTTAGACATAATAAACGAGAGTATCGTGGGACGTGAAGGGGAGTTTCGTAGACAGTGTCTGAAAACAACAACAACAACCGGTACAGTACACCGTACGTCCCAAAATCAAGGGACTGGGACCCAACTTAGACATGAATTGGTGACCTGGTGATCCCTACAAGACAGTCCGAATTACAGACATAAGAAATGAACTGGTACTTAACGGGTTCTTTGGAACAAAAAGGAAAAACGTCAAAATAGGTTCCGTCGATCGAGTCACGAACCCTGTATCACTTACNTTGGGGGGAGGGTGGAGGGAGGGGTGTTGTAGAGAGAACCAGTAGGGGTACGCAAAATAGGTTCCGTCGATCGAGTCACGAACCCTGTATCACTTACTTGTCATATGAAAACAATTTATTAACTTAAATTCAAATTTTCAAGAGAAAACTATCCAACATAAACTATGATCTTATATGATAGTCAGTCAGACACTTGTGACGTCCACCGAAAGTCGGTGGGTCTTTGTATTTAATTCATGTACGTGGAAAGAATCGTCCGTTTGAGTCCTGTTTTCTTATGTGTACCAGGATTTTCTTTTGTGAATATACATACTCTTCAATTTCTTTCTTACCAAAATCTTACTAACTTAACGACGGTGTACCAGCAAAGTACCTCTACAGTCTCATTCCCTTGTCTTGACGACGTACTATCTCCAGTAACATGCTCTCTCTCTAAACGGTCAGGCAAAGTCTATAAGTACACAAGACCAATCTCATGGGACGAGAATTTACAGATAACATCTTCTTCATTCCATAAAGTCTGATACTCTGTTACGGAATTCAAAACTAATTGAATGTATACACCAGTTTTCTAATGACTGTCCAGTTTATTTTGTGTACAACTCCCACCTCCTCAACGAAATCAAAACCTTTGTCACACACACACACACACACACACTCACACACGCGTATGTGTGTGTGTGTGACAAAGAGTCAACATAGACTGAGAAACGGTGTGGTACCTGACATCGGGTGGTCCGAGGAGATAGGAACCCTAAAAGGTCCGTTCTTATGACCTCAACTAACGGTAAAGGATAAGGTCCCGTAGAAGGATTGGATCCCTAATTTGGGTATAGAAAACGTACAGGACGTAATCGTCCACCTAAGAAATGGTAACACGGTGGACCCTTTGGGAACTTTAGTTACAACCCAATATTTAATTCTTAATCCCTAAGACAATGATGACACAAAATAAAGATAACCTGAACCGATTAAGTATTAAAATCTGATCTTAATAAATTTAAATAGTCGTCACTTGTAAAGAGAATTGTACAAAGTAAAAGTGACAATTAAGGTAATGCGAAGTCTGAGAGGATTGAACTGAAGGTAAAATCTGTCTGGAAAATCAATTATTTTCACTATAGTAACAAATCAGAAAAGTATATTCTCTTATAGAATAAAGGGAAAAAATCCTTGTACACGTATAACCTTACAAAGGTACTATGGTATCTAAGAAAATTTTATCTAAATTCTAAATTTTTAGTACCTTTTTTCATTTTTCTTACTCTAGTAATTTGAGTCTTTTAGAGTATACATTTATATATATGTGGATATTGCATAATAATATATGGTAGATATATATTAAATATTTTACCTTTTATGTGTTTCTTATACATGTGATAAAATTGAAAAGAAATAAGTCAATGAAATACATTTTGTAATATAAATACTTACCACTGACATTTTACATATTTATAAACCTAAATCGTCGTCTTTTAGTGGTATCTTTAGACTTTCTTTGAGTTACGAGTGTATATGGGAACGGTACTGTAAAATTAAGGTATTTTAGACCTCACATCCTTATGTTGGAAAACTCAATACTGAAACCGTTAGTCTTAAAAGTTCACTATAAACACCGTCGTTGTACTTTGTCCCTCCGTCAAATTATCAAATCTTTCTAACAACGGAACCTATCAAAGTCGAGACGGTAAACCATCGAAACACTGTAACTCGTTTTTTGATAGGAGGGAACGAGGCGTAAAGGGTAAACGTTTTACTCCCTATTGGTATTATCGAGTTACTTGGAATCAATGATCAAATAACGTTTATAGCTTAATTATACGATTTTACTACTTTGTATTCGTCAAATCCAGACAACTAATGTTGGAGTCACCTCGAAGAATGTGGATGTCTAAACGACTTCAATTGTGTCAAGGACCGTCCAAAGACCGTTACTCACCACTTCGTCTAACTAAACCATATAGTAATATAATTTCCTACGGAAATCTTAAAGTGTAAATACCACTTATCTAGAGGGAAGGTGTCGGGTACACCCCGTATCGGACGTAAATCAAAGAAAAACACGACGGATTTCTCTGTTGAGACCTCAAGTTACAGGGTCCCAATCCTTTACGACAGTACCGTTTACGTTGAAGTCCTTATTAGTCAAGAATCCTAAAACGAAAATGAACCTAGACTCGGTTTTCTTTAGACAAGATAGTAGAGAATTTAAGTAAAAATCACTAAAAGTTACTTTCTTCCTCAGGATTAGGATCGGTCAATACCAGGTAACTGGTATTTGTTTCGATGAAGAGTCGACATAAGGACCTTTACCTTCAAGGACACATACAAAATTGAAAATATAAGGGTTTCATTGTTTTCACGAAACTTTTAAGATGTAAAATATTTTATCCATACAGTCTAATCCAATTCGGTCCATTCTGAGGGATATAACTCATTACACACTTGAGACCTTACATTTGTTACTCAATGTATCTACTCCTTCATCCGTTACCGTCTCCCTTATCATTGAAGCTTCAGTTTCCGAATAAAGTCATCTTACCAAACACCTTTAAATTTTATTAATCATGGAATTTACTAAATTAGTATTTACTCGGATGAAAAATTTAAATTCTTAACCTTACTGTGATTGTAGAAAAGTATGTGAGTCATTTACATAACGAAATGTACGACGAAATCTTTAAGTCTTACCCACTACTTATTCTATAGACTAGGGGATTTGTAATGTAAAACAAAACTCCTCCAATATTTGTTCATTTATTTATACAATCGATAATAAAAATCCGTGCCAACAGAGAGGAATAAATGTCCCTATGTAAGACTCTAGTGGTCACCTACGGACTTTGGCATCCTAACATCGTTTGGCATATATATGATATAAAAAGAATATACATGTTTACATACTACTCCAAATTAAATATTTAATTCGTATCATTTTCTACTCGTTATTATTAATTATTATTTTGTCTTGTTAATGTCGTTATATGGTATTATTTTAAATACACTCACACATACAGAGACGGAGTTTTATAGAACACGTTTAAATTACAGAAAAGGTATAATTGATTCATGAATAGTAAACGACACCGGGATTGATAAAATTAGACTCCCCGTTGTGGTTTTGAAAAGGAGATAGTGTTAAAATTCTTCTAAGTAAGAATGATATCTAGAGTCGTTGGAATCCAAAAATATCAGAAAAATTTATCACAAAAAAAAAAAAAGGGGACGTAGAAAAGGGAAAGGAATACTTCAATTCCTGAAAGTGGAAAAGTGAAATTCTTTTGTGAACTGTTGAAGAGAACCGTATAGATTTAACGGTCGTAATGGTACGAACACGAAACCTCGGTAACGATTCATTTTATTCCCAAGAACGTGTGTTCGTGACGTCATGTCCCTGTCAGATAAACTATTGTTTCAACCCATGATTCACTGATGTCCTACCCTCTACGACCTGTTTCTCTACTAAAAACTGTACCCACCTACCTCGTCCTGTCTCACTCTAAAGTAGGACGATGATTCTTGTTATGAGTTAAATCTTTAATATTTAATAAAGATTTTAAAAAACAAATGACAAAAGTTTGGTACTTGCTAGTATTCTTTCACTTTGATTCATATTCCTTCCTAATTACATAATTTTTTACGAAACATCTTTTAATTAGTCCCGTAAAATTATCTTTTACTTATCTCCTTTTCAGATTTAATATTACCAACTTAATTCATTAAACACTCGATTTACCGTTTCTTCTCGACCACTTCATTTACACAATCTCTTTCATCTTTCGGGACTTCGACAAGATCTCCTAATCTGTCTCTCGGTTTCTCGATCTTACTCACTCCACCCCTCTCTCATGTTCAACTCTCCACAAGTTCCTAGTGAAGTAACTTAGGAGACATCTGACAGAATTCTTTAAATCAAAACTAAGGTTAATGTCACCTAACAAAGTCCGTCTGTTCATGGGTATAGATTAAATACTACTTTTTTTAGTGAATGAAAATACACCTTCTGTCTAACATCCCTTTTTTCAAACCTTGGTCTCTATGATCACAAACCAGACGAAGACCGATCTCGACTATTCTCGAATTTTACTTCGTCACAGTTACGAAAAGAAGAGTCATCTTCTTTTTCCAATTCAAACTTTTTTATAACTTGTTTATCTTAAGTCTGTCTAATATATACTTTCTCAGGTCTACTAAGGGACTCAAAACCGAACTTACTAACCCGCTTCCCGTCTTGGAAAGGGGATACTGTCTCTTTTGTACTCCTCCTTCAAACATAAACTCTTCTATCTCTTTATCTCTACTATCCTAATGAAAACCTTAACCCCACCAAATTTAACCTCTAAATTCTGTAGGGAACCAGTAAACCTATATTTCTTCACTGGACGGCACCATCTTTTTGTACTTAAACATTAGTCTAATTCTAAAGTTAGTATATCAAATGTTCGTACTTTTGAATTCGTTTAATTTAATAGACTAGAAGTTGTAAAATAAATGATTTCGTTTAATAATTATGGGTTTGTAACACAAATGGGAGTTAAAAACAAAAAACAACCAGTACTAGTAATAGTATACATTAGATATGTCACCCTTTTTTTAACGTTCATAGTGAACCCTGTTATAACCGAATATCAAAATAAAAAATTTTCAGATACCTAAACTTACTCTATATCACATTTTTGATATAATTCACCCTCTCATATACTACCTTCCTTCTACAGGTTTCCCCGTGCACTTACCACCACCATTTCGACTACGACTTGTCTTTCTCTTAGAACACTTACTCTTCAACCTTTTCTTTCCTCCCCTTTACTCTCCTCCTTTAAACTCTTCATTTGACATCAGTCAACACCGTCTCTTCCACTCTTACCCGATCTTTTCGTAGACGTCTGATATTACCATAATCACGGTAATAACTGGAACAGGCCCGAAGGGTCCACCGCGATCACTATTCCTTAGGTGAACTGTTCGTTCCAAAACTAGGGACCCAACCCTTTTAGGAGACCTCCTCCTTTACTGTTGGGTGAGGTCATAAGAACGGACCTCTTAAAGTACCTGTCTCCTAGGGCCACCCGATGTCAGGTACTCCAATGTTTCTCAGTTTGTCCCGACTCACTGACTCACGTGTGGGCGCGTGTGTGTATGTGTGCGCGCGTGTGTATGTGCATGCGTGTGTGTGTGTATGGAACACTTCTCAACAAAGTGAGTCATATCTTTGGAACCTTCTCCTCCCTGCAAAAAGGTAAGTCTCTCCACACTTTTATATTATTATACTCGTATAAATCAAATCGAATAAACATCTCTGTTTCAACTCTATTTATAAAGAAATCCATCCTATGTTTTAAGGCTACCCCCATTTTCCCGAACCCATCCAATATACTATTTTCCCTACTGTACCTTACTGACTCCCACTGTTGAAGAGGTTTTAGTGTACGAATGTCCTCGTCATTTTGATTTCATGATCACCCTTTATAACCAAATGTAAATATAAGAAAATATATCAGTAAATATAAGACTGTGATATATAACTTATATACATAAGTTTTATAAGTAAATATAAGAATGTGATATAAGAATTCAGTAATAGTCATTCCTATACTATAATTCCATGTAATTTTAATTTATATTAAGTCATAGAAGACACACGTTATATAACATGAAGTGTGTAAAAATGGTTTTTATTAGATGAGGTCTTATTTTTGATAAAAATATATATAGACTAGGTCTTCTGTACGACGAAAAAATTAACCACATGTTCCTTAACAATACAATCTACTAATACGAGTTAATTCATATTACTTATATTAATTACATCAACGACAAAATCCAAGAACTCAATTATCACGGTAATTTACGACGACAAAGACAACACCATGACTAATAATAATATTATCTTATCGTTTGAAACTTTACTATCCTTTCGATTTTCACACTGATGAGAAAGTTATCGTTCAAATATATCTGTAAATATAAATATATATATATTTAAATTATCGTCTAGTATTGAATTTATGTCATGTTTTACTGTGAAAAAATTTTCAGTTACGTAATTGGTGAAAGTTTGTGAAGAAAAATATATAAAGTTATTCATCAAAAATTTAACTTTAATAGTTATAGTTTAATATCAATCTTCTGTTCATATCTACGGAAAATTGATGAACTTTATTCTTTTATACGTAAATCAAGAATATGTTTAACAATTCGTAGAAATTGTACAGTTTATAAAATTTATTTCAATAAAAAGGAATAATTTACGAAATTACAAAGTGAAAATACATTTTTAATAAAGGTATTGTAATCGGTAGTTATTGTTACGTGTTATTTTAAAATTATTATTAACATTAAACAAAAGGGAAGATGAGTAAGATGTCCGTTATAATTACTTATAAATTTATGACTATTTACTTTTAGGAAGAATATCGAACTTCGTCACGACATTTTCAGTGTATTACAAATAAAGAACCAAAAAAAACATCATATTTGTCGTATTAATTTATTTTGTAAAAATTGTACAATCTTTAGAGATATTAACTAAGATTCGATATCAATATAATGTAACCTCTTACTTTTCTAAGAATAATTTTAATAAAAATATATACAAGAATAAAATCTATACTTGCACGTATTAAGATAAATGAAAATAAAAGACAGTAAAATTCAGAACGGTGTATTCAGAATAGTGTACAGAAGACAATACACTCAATTGATTTTCAAAGATGAATACAAAACTTTCTTATTCTATGACGTAATTTATAAATAAATGAATTGAAACTTTTCGTAAAATGTGATAAAAATATCATCATTTATAACCATCGAAAAAAGGAAATTTTTACGTAAAAAAGGACTACACACTTTAAAGATTCACCGTAAAATCTCAGGTTAAAGTGTTAAACAAAAGACATTTTACCTCCACTGAGAGAAGACACGACCCACAAATCTCACCTAGACCTCAAGAAATTAGTTGTGTATTTGAAAAAGAGACAACCTCTTTTTTACAAGAAAAAAAAGGAGTTCTTTTTATCAGATTTTGACTTATACCTGCTCTATAGTATTAACAGTTCTGAAAACCACGTTATAAAACTTTTCCGTGACATAAATCTTAGTAAACTGGAGCATCTATAAATGTTGGGTTAAGACAGACTGAATAATTGGGATTTTCGTGAAAAGTCATAGGAAAGTATATTTTGTTTTTCCAATCTTAATTAAACATAAAAAGTCTGATACCATAAAATTAGGGAGGTTCCGGTCCCTGTCACGTCCACCAACACACGACACATTTACGTGTACCTACGGTAACCGTTGGATCCTGCTCCAAGACCCACATTGGGTCTCCCCTCGTCTGTTATCCTTGATCAATTCAAAGTCTTGGAGTTCGAAGTCTAAGTTAGTCTTTTCTTTATAATTACAATATGAACCATGTACACACGGGTTAGTGAGTGAGTACAGACTCAGACACCGGGGTGTCTAAAATGAGGTAGTCCGAGGAGACTGGTACCCTATAAGGTCCATTCTTATAACCTCACCCAACGGAAAAGGAGGAGGTCCGCTAGAAAGACTGGGTCCCTAGGTTGAGTGAAGAGTATAGTAGATGTGTCCAGTCCATTTAACAATCGTAACTCAGTGGACTATTCGGGTAATAGTCAAGTCAAGTCACCGAGTCAGGAAGTCAAGTCCAGGAAACACTGGGACACTGACGTCGTGGGGTCCGGAGGAACAGGTAGTGGTTAAGGGTCTCAAATGAGGTTGAGTACAGGTAACTCAGCCACTACGGTAGGGTGGTAGAGTAGGAGACAGTAGAGGAAAAGGAGGGTGAAAGTTAGAAAGGGTAGTAGTCCCAAAGGTTACTCAGTCAAGAAGCTTAGACCACCGGTTTCATAACCTCAAAGTCGAAGTCGTAGTAAGGAAGGTTTCTTTAGGGTCCCGATTAGAGGAAGTCTTACCTGACTAACCTAGAGGAACGTCAGGTTCCCTGAGAGTTCTCAGAAGAGGTTGTGGTGTCAAGTTTTCGTAGTTAAGAAGCCGTGAGTCGAAAGAAGTGTCAGGTTGAGAGTGTAGGTATGTACTGATGACCTTTTTGGTATCGGAACTGATCTACCTGGAAACAACCGTTTCATTACAGGGACGAAAAATTATACGACAGATCCAAACAGTATTGAAAAGAAGGTTCCTCATTCGCAGAAAATTAAAGTACCGACGTCAGTGGTAGACGTCACTAAAACCTCGCGGAGTTTTATTCAAGACAGTGATAAAGGAAACAAAGGGGTAGATAAACGGTACTTCACTACCCTGGTCCACGGTACTAGAATCAAACGACTTACAACCCAAAATTCGGTTGACAAAGTGAGAGGAGAAAGTGAAAGTAGTTCTCCGAGAAATCAAGAAGAAGGAAAAGACGGTATTCCCACCACAGTAGACGTATAGACTTCAATAACTATAAAGAGGGTCGTTAGAACAAAGGTCGAACACGAAGTAGATCAGGTCGTAAAGAGTACTACATGAAACGTATATTCAATTTATTCGTCCCACTCTTATATGTCGGAACTGTATGAGGAAAGGACTAAACCTTTTCGGGTAATATGAAACATCTTTACTGGTTAACGAACTTAAATGAGTGAACATTTTTGGGTAGATCCGAAAAGGACACACATACATTTTTTTCAATTTTAATAACTTTTAAAAACAAACAAACAAATTATACTAAGTCCCAAAATAAAAATGAACTTAACGAAACCGTTCAATAAAATTGTATTAATAAAAAAGAAAAAAAAGACAAAATTTAAAGTCGTTTCTAAAAAAAGTCAAAAAAGGGGTGGAAATTATAGATGTCGTAGACATCGAGATAAACATAAGATTAAATATTATAACACATAAGGGTACAAGAGAAATCTAAGAAGTAACTAAAACAGTCTTTAGAAGTTTAATTAAAACAATATATATACTAAGTTGAAAAATGACGACTTAGATAAAAATATATGATAGAGTAAATTTTGATAAATATAAATAAGAAGTAAAAATAGGGTAATTCCTCGGAAGAATATAAGTAAGACAAAAGAAACACGAAGTAAATATAAAGGAGGATAAAAAGTAAAAAATGGTCAAAATGAAAACGACAAGATAAATTCTGTAGAAACGGATTGTCTTACAGAACTTATATAAGAGTTTATAAAGAAAGACCTTAGACTTCAAATTGAAGTATAAATTCAAATACTAAGTAGAACTTATTTGGAATCTTACACCACTCTATTCGCAGTCCATTTACTTGAAGTAATACCTAAAGGTCAACGACATCGTGGTAAATAACTCTCATACAAGAAAGGGGGTAACTTGACAAAACTCGGAAATAGGCTACCGGTATCATCTCTCCCAGAAGAAGACACGAGAGACAAATGACTACACTGGTGGTATGTCAGAATTAGATTGATATGATACAACATTAAAAAGTTCACTGTATTACAGGTACAAGGAAATCTAGATTTACATATAACTTAATGAGTTTGACAGAAAAAAACACATAAAGTAATTAAACAGAAAAAAACCTGAAAAAAAATTAAATTTAACAGTTTTTGGAACCATATCACTACAAGTATTATAGTAAAATTTAGAAAAAATGATTAACCGTTTCACAAAGTACGATGAAATAAAAGAACTAGTCATAACGATCCCTCAATGTGAAAATAACGAAAAAATTTTTTCATTCGAAAACTTAATGACTAAATAGACAAAATTTACAAACAATAAGATAACTGATGAAGGGAATATAAATACTAAAACAAGGAAGATTATAAACACTCTAATTAAACGAGAAAAACCAGACACAAAAACTTCATCCTCAAGAATAGTAACTAAAATTGGACTAAAGAAAAAACTATACATTAAATTTGTCAATTAGTGATTCTCGTCACGAAATCTACGAACGCGTGTTTCAATTAGCTAACGTAGTAGGTCCGGTTTCCAAAACTTAAAATGACTTTTAACGAAGTACTCAGTCATGACAGATACAACCACTACCAAAGTGCACATGAACTCGTGTCATACAAAACACTTCAACAACCTTTATCACAAAAAGGGGACCTCTTCCTTCATCGTTGGACGAGGTTTTGAACGGACCCTTTAGGGCACCTTTCTCGCCGGACCGTCCGATATCAGGTACCCCAGTGTTTTCTCAGCCTGTACTGAATCGTTGATTTATTGTTGTTGTTATATGTATAACGAAAGTCAACTAAGTCTAAACAAGTTTAGAAGGTATTAGAGGGATTAAAAAAGACGATGAACCTAGATAGTCAATGACTTACACTTGACAATAGTAGAAGTTTATACTAACACTTATACTGAAGAGGTAAATTAAAATAAAAGAGAATATATATGACTACGATATAATAATCCAAAAACTAAAAAAAACAAACAAACAAATCAGTACTTACTGAGAAAACGTTGGGGTACCTGACATCGAGCGGTCCGAGGAGACAGGTACCCTAAAGGGTCCGTTCTTATGACCTGACCCAACGGTAAAGGAAGAGGTTCCCCAAAAGGACTGGGTACCGAGTTTGGGTGCGGAGACCACCGAGGACGTAACCATCCGTCTAAGAAATGGTGACTCGGTGGACCAGAAGGTGAATTCTACTTTATGTATGATCAAGTATGATCATTCTTACAAATACCTATCATTGATTACCAGACCGACTGGTAAGTTCACGTATTTTCCTTTTTACGGACCTTTTATATACTACCCTAGATTTCAGTTATACACTTCTAGAAACATTTGAGTCACGTCAATGTAAAGATACCAAATTTCATCAAAGGAGAGTCGTAAAAATAATGTAAAAGAAAACTGAAGGTAACAACGAGATTTCTTTAGTCAATAGTAAATTAAGACGAAGGTGAACATCTTTTGGAAGAAAAGAGCTACCAACGATATACTGAGAAATGATGTGACAAATTGACGGATTCGTACTTAAATAAACATAAATAAGACGAAGTCCAAAAAATCTGAAAGACTTAAACTTCTTACCACTACAAGTAATTGACTGAGATGAGTAGAAAAATAGGTACGGATCTTTGAGACACTGTTCTGGAACTTAGAAGATAAAAAAAAAGAGTTAAATAGAGTGAGAAATAATACATAAAAAGTATATCAACAAAGAGACACGAGGTAATACATATCAAAGAAACAAGATCAAAGTTAAAATAATTAAGGATAAAGTCGAGGTAGATTAGACTACAAAATGTAGTGGTAATGAATTTTAAAACACTCATATACACAAACACATAACAAAGATTTTAGAGGTAAAATGATAGTTCCAACGGATTGGTAAATATTATGAATTTCCAAGAGTAAAAAATGAAATGAAAGGAATGAAATAAAGAAATTTGTAACTTTGTATTACCACAACGTAAAAAATTTTAGTAAAAACTCAAACCCTCATGGATACCCTAACCAAGACAACAATCAATGACGTCTACTGAGAACGAGTTCCTCCGGAAAAATACATAAAACAGTAAAACCTAACACTCAAACAGTGAGATGGTCACCATTAAGAACTCCTACCTAACGTACCGAGAAGGTCTTCTTTAAAACGAACTAGAATAGTCCAAGGACCCTCGTGACGTTCGGTCTAAGGAGAATTTAAAATTCTAGACCTCAATCTTGATATTTAAACCTGAGTGTGACAATGATTTGTTACAATTTCACGGTTAATATAGAGTCTTCCCTAAAAAAAAATTGTAGTGATACATTATTTCGTCTCAATCTTGAAACAAATACTAGACGAAAAGAAACCACATCAAAACAAAGAAAAGAGTCCGTAAATAAAGTAGGATTTTAATCGAAACACACACCAAAAGAGGTTAGGTATAGAAATCGAAAGTATGTAAGGACTATAAAAATACATTTTCCCTATTATGGAACAAAAACAAAAACAGAGAAGACACTACCGTAGACCGTTGAAATAAGAAATACAACGATCTTGGTGTAAGGTAATACAAGGGACCGGAGATAATTAAACGAAGTCCGTATATATAGACTTTCGTACAATTTAATAAAATGGATCGTAAAATACAAACAGTATTAGTCCAAAAGTATAGTCTATCGTAGACTTATTTATCACAACTACGATATTTTAAAAATTATGGTGACCTTATATATTAAAATTACGGGGTAGATTAAGGGATGTTAAATACTACGAAAGTACAAAACATTGATCAGTAATTATATATTTATTAATAAATATCACGTGTTATTTATGAAATCCTTAGGTTCATATGCATTTATCGTTTTGTTTATGGTTAAGACATGTTCCGTCGGATTTAATAATTACAAACCCAAGTAAGTCATATTTATAAAGAAAGGGAGTAGAAATTGGTAGAATGGATATTTTTGTTAATACCTAAAAAGAATAAGACCTTCTTATGGAATATTAAAACCGAGACACTATGTCTTGAGTTTAGTACGTTATTGAGGAATCGAAATACAGACTTCATATTGGTACTTTTAGTAATATCAAACAACTGAAAACTATTATTTTAACTTAAAAATAAAGTAATCACCCTTTTAAATTCATAACAGATTATTTTAGTGTTCTTATACCTTTTAAAATTCTGTAATAAACTTGAAATTATTTTTCCTTAACGGACCACCGAGTCTTGCATATCTCAGACGGACGTTACACCCTCTGGACCCAAACTAGGGACCCAGCCCTTCTAGGGGACCTCTTCCTTTACCGTTAGGTGAGATCATAAGAACGGACCTTTTAGGGCACCTACCTCCTCGGATTGTCTGACGTCAGGTACCCCAACGTTTCTCAACATATGTTGACTCACTGAAGTGAATTATTTTTCTGATGAATCATCAGATGTATAATTAAACCCACTAGAATTAGTAACGAGAAATACAATTTGAGTCAATTCAACATACGTCATAACTATTATAAATACCACCGAGATATAACGATAGAAAATCATATAACAGGCTTCTTATATTATAAGTATAAATTTCTTTAAAGGATATTTCGTTCAGTCTTATCACATATACTGCGATTCTAGAGGTGGTCGACACAAAAAATTATAGAGTAAAAGAGAAGATAAACAGGGATGAGGAAGGAAGAAGGTAAAGAGGTAGTAGAAAAGAGAAAGAGACAACGAAATAAATCATAGTAGTGAACAATGGAGTACGGAACGGGTGAAGTCTAAGAAAAGAGATTTCACGGCTCTAAGTAACAGTGGAAATGTTTATTGACGTTTTATTTCTGGTCGTTGTGAAGTTCCATTGTAATTTAATAATTTTTCATAATTGAAAATTTATTAAATTACAATGTATGTTCGAATGAGTATTGAGGTGATTTTTAATACATGAAGAATGGGATTGAAACTTTTCAACGGATGGAACTTAAGTTTTACATATAAGGTTTATTAAAATAAGAAAAAAGGAGATAGGTTCGGGACAAGAGTATCTTCAACACGAAATATAATAGTAACCGTGATAAAACTTACAAATACAGGAGGATTCAAGTATACAACTTTCGGGTAACGGGTTTCACTACTATCCTTCACCTCGGAAACCGTTCACTAACCCAGTACTCCCACCTCGGAGGCACTGACTCCAATTACGGGAATGTTCTCTGGACTGTCTCTACAGGATGAAGGGAGGCGGTACACCCCTGTGTCGCTTTGTCACGGTTGACACTCGTACTTTCGATAGAGAGTAGTCCATGACTCGGACGGTCGTAAAACCAGGACCGGGAGGGTCGGGGGTCTTGACACTCTTTAGATAAAGACAACAAATATTGGGTGGGTTAGACACCATAAAACGATTACATCGGACCTATCTGTGTCTGTTAGTTTATGTTAACAAATTACGAAAAAGATTTAAGATAAGAAATAGAATCGGTAATACCCATATTTATAAACGGATACGATTATGTTTTTGTACTTTGGTTAATAAATGAAATTTGATTATAAATTTGTCGTGGAATATTGAACATTTTGTTAAAGTCCACATAATAAAATTGAAACATAAGTCTATCTTAATAGACGTAAAATACCTACCTCTTTGACTGTTATTTTCCAAGTTTACTAAAAGGATTCTTTTATTTTGTCCTTTAAAGTTTCAAATAACCTAAAAATAAATGGATCTTGTTAAGGATCGGGTGGATTCTAATACTTATTAATGAACGATGTACTTATTTTATTCTGTCTCCATCCAAATATAGTTCTGAGAACAAACCATCGAGATACTAAAAGATGTTAAAGGTACTCATAAGACTTGGAGTCAATTTGATAGACTTTAAGTTTTTATTATCAAAGAAAATTTTTATTAACAATACCAGAAATTTATCTTATCGTGTATACTGTATTAATTGTCATATAATTGATTTGAAAGAAGGAGAAAATAGGTATCAGTATCAAAAATCGTAGGGTCCGGTATATTTTTAGACATCTAAGACTTCAGATAGGAAAGGGACTTGGCTAATAAAAAGAAAAGATGATGTAAGAAACAAATTAGAGACTTTTAACACAATAATTATAAATAGTAGAAGTTCCATTTCTGTTTTATGCCTTGGAAACCACCATTTTACCCTGATGTAAATGTACATACGTCTAACATTTATAAATAAAAAAAATAAAATAAAATAAAAAAAAAATAAAAAAAATCCATATTAAGTTAAAATAAAAAATAAAAAAAATTAAAAAATAAAAAAAATTTAAAATTTTAGAAATTAAGAGTGTACGCATTATAGGTAAAGGTATTTTACCGATTAATCCAGATTTCGAATCACGAATTAACATAAATTTTTGATTTTAAGTAAAATTTTTAACCGGATAAATCATCTATTTTGTAGATAGGTGTTTATAAGTATAAGAATGTTCCTTAATCTCTATTAGCGTTCTCTTTTATTTGACGTCTCTATAAAGGGGGGATTCTAGGTTCATCTTCTGATAGCTTTAGAGAGGTCTTTTACACAGGGAGAAGGTAACAGTGACTGTATATGACTTTGCATAGAACAAGACCCTCTGTCTGTATAAACTGTCAAATATATCTTTTTGGTGATGGCGTTTACGTTCTAGGATAAGAAAACTAGGAAGAATAAATTAATAAAGAATGGACACATGATTTTTTGCCCCGAAGGGTCTACCGGGTTCGGTAGTTCCATTTCTGAGGTGGACGTTATGTCTTCTGAGTCCTCTGTTCCAAGATATGGACCCAGTCCTTCTAGGGGACCTCCTCCTTTACCGTTGGGTCAGGTGACCAAAACGGACTTCTTAAGGGTACCTGTCTTTTTAGACCGTCCGATGTCAGATATCGCAGTGTTTCTCAGTTTTTTTAGACTCGTGCGACCGTGTACGTTAACTGTGTATTACCTTAATCGCATATGAATTTAGTTTATAGTTTTAGTCTGGGTACAGCTTGTCACTATTGGAAAAGATCCACTAAATTAAAGATAGACCCTAAAGACTCTGGACTGGAGGTCGAGTATAATACATTCTTGATAGGACGGAGTAGAAAGTTCTTATTGAACCAAAAGACGTGTCGAACACTTCGGACTTTTGTGAGAACGTTTTTAGGGACCAACCCACGGACTGCACTCTGAGTTTTTAACAGATATAGAGTTTAATATACAGATGTATAGTCTGAATTAAAATAATTAGTTGAACAATTATCACGGATTAGAAACAGTACATAGAAATTCGTGAAGAATATACCGTAAATACCCAAAGGGTCCATCGAGTTGACCATTTCTTAGGTGGACGTTACGTCCTCTGGAGGTAACCTAGGGACTAAACCCTTCTACGGGACCTCCTCCCGTACCGTTGGGTGAAGTCATAAGAACGGACCTCTTAGGAGTACCTGTATCCTCGGACCACCCGATGTCAGGTTCCCCAAGGTTTTTCAGTCTGTGCTGAGTCACTGATTCGTGTCGTGTCGTGTATACAGTACATATGGAGGAAAATATGTAATAAAGGGACTACAGAGTCACCATTTCTTAGGTGGGTGATTACGTCCTCTAGACCCAAACTAGGGACCCAACCTAACTAAGGGACCTCTTCCTTTACCGTTGGGTGAGGTCATTAGAACGGGTCCTTTAGGGTACCTGTCACCTCGGACCGTCTGAGGTACAAGTACCCCAGTTTTTTCTCAGTCTTTACTGAATCCCTGATTTGTTATGTAATAACTTAACGGAACTGACTTTTTCCGTAAGAGACTAGAAAAAAAAAATTACGAATAATAATACACGGTACATGACCGATCTGTAACTTCTATGTCTTTATTTCTTCTGTAACAAGAAAGGACATACATAATTACTTATTGTATGAGAATTTCGGAAAAATAGAAGTAAAAAACTAAGGAATTAACAAACCCACATTTATTGCACAAGTCTGTATGAACACTGAAAATATTTTTCTCCGGTACATGGGAGTCTTTAACGGACAATTGAACCTATAAATGTTATCTTCCTATATTAAACGTATTAATTGGGTCCTTGACTCTACTTGACATGAAGAACGTTCCAATAGTAAGGTATTTATCAAGTAAAAGAATGTCAATTCAATTAAGATCTTCCAGTCTCCTCACCATTTTCTATTTTAATTAGGTGTAATGACTATTTTATTCCCGAATTAAACGAATTAGTATTCTGTGACCCTGTGAAATTACAACACTTAAGTGTGTCTTTTAAAAGTCTCCTGACGATAACAGGTGGAGTACGAATTCTGACGTTATATAACTTCAGTTTAGTTTCTTACAGAATCTTGGTTCGTAGAAATGTGACATACTCAATTAACTTGACTCAGTTGAAGAAACGACTACCGTGACAATATAATGAGAAGTTTCACTTTTCATTTAAGAGGTCTACGATTAAAGATCCCTTTAACATTCAAAATTCATTTTACCCAAAAGGTTTTCAGTAACATATTATAAATAAGTGACTCGTGAACAGATGAGTAGTAGAGTTAATATACGAGAAAACGGTAAACGAAAAGAACCTCGGTTTAAAAAAAATGGAAAAAAATGACTTTAAATCTGGGAAAGGATTGCAAGAGAAGAAATCTCTCTCCACAGCGTCTACTGAACAATAGAAGAATAACAGTTCTTTTTCCGTTGATAAATTAGTAAGAGTAAGGACAACTGTCTCCTCGGACCTCCCGATGGTAGGTACCCTAAGGTCTCTCAAGCTAAGTTGACCCAATGATTGTGAAAGTAAAAGTGAAACGACAACTGTCTTGTCAAACTCTCCATACAAAAAGAAATAAAAGTCGGAAATGGAGAACCATAAAGACATGAAAGACATGGGTTCACTGAAGGATAATCTATAAAGGAAACTTAAAGAGTCATTTATTGAGTTTGGACTGTACAATTTGACTTGGTTTGTACAAACAAATAACCAGACTAAAACACCATTGTTTGATGGGGTAAAAGTGTAACTTAACACTTTTGATTGTAAAAAACAAAGGTAATGTACTTTCCGTTTGTAGTTTAACACAGACACGACTCGAACTGACCTCAGAGAACCTGGTGAGAGACCCACAACAGTAACGTCTACCATCCTTACGACCTGGAGTTCGGTATAAAGTGTCACTGTAGAGTTTGAACGAATCTACTCTAGTACTATTTTAGTACAGGTGAGTGTAAAAAAACTGGTTGTGAATAGTACACTGATTCGAGTTTCAGTTTCTTTAACCAGAATATAAGGATAAGGTCCCGTCCACTATATTGTTACTCACCTTTAGGTACTGGGATAATGTCTTTCTTTCTTACTGGTCGGTCCTCATATTTAAGTTACATGGTATTACTAAAATTGGGCTAAGAGAGGGTTTTAACGTGTAGAATAACTAGTATAAAAACTGGTACTATACAATTTCAATTAGGAAGGCTTTAAGACAAATAAAAAGTGGTTTGTTTTAATTAACTGGTGACTCTTAAAGTACTTCGGGACAAAAGTTTACAGGTAATGCTAAAAGGTAGACTAACGATAGAGGATTAAAATCGGTAGTATAGTAAATAGTAAACTCATTAAATGTGTAAAGAAAAGATTTAACTGACTAAATTCCACAAGGAATTTAGAAAAAAGGGTGACTTATTTTAAGAATAAAGTTTTTTACATAATACCCTATCGTAAGAAGTTGAATCATAATAAAAGAGACCAAGTGTACTGAACCACGTTTTTCAGAAATTCGGTCTTGTATTCCTGGAAGACCCGGAAAAATCTGTACGTGGACTAAATCATTAGGTCGGTTCAAACGTTGAAAGGGTGAGAAGGTACGATGTAAAACCGATCACGTTGTAACAAAGAGTCTCGTGAAAGGTAATCTTGACAGGAAAAGAAACAAATGAGACGGATGAAGGAAGATGTACCACGGTTATATAGTGGTAAGGGTCCCTACCAAAGTTCCGACAGGCATATTGTTGTTGGTGTCCAACAACACAATCACTAGAGGCGACACCAGTGTCGTGAAACTCGTATGTGTATTTCATAAACGTAAAATAACGTTCATTGTACGTCTACGTAGACAAGGTACGGTCTGATACTTATAATTTCCCTGTAAGTACTGTATTACCTTATTTTTGAGAGTTTATGACAAACAGAAAAGACATATATTTATAAGTGTTTATAACAAATTAAAATAAAAACCATAGTAACAATTATAAAAATATAATAGTCTGGAAAAATATCATACTGTAAATTTTACGAAACTCAAAACATTGAACCGTATCCTTTACCGTTGGGTGAGGTCATAAGAACGGACCCTTTAGGACACCAGTCTCCTCGGAACACCTGATATCAGGTACCCTAGAATTTCTCAACCTGAACTGACTCAGGTGTGTGTGTGTGTGTGTCTGGTAGACCCTCTATTGACCCGGTATTTGGTTGAAAACCGAAGGGTCTACCGTGTCACCATTTCTTAGACGGACGGTCACGTCCACAATGTCCTCTGTGTCCAAGTTAGGTACCTAACCCTTCTAGGGGACCTCTTCATTTACTGTCGAGTGAGGTCATAAGAATAGACCTTTCAGAGTACCTGTCTCCTCGGGTCACCCGATATAAGGTACCTCCCAACGTTTCTCAACCTGTGTTGTCTTGTGTACGTATGTTGGGGTAGAAAATCGATTACAATAGACTTAGCTCCAGGTCTCTCTCGAAGGAACATGACTGAAGAATATCACTACGTAACTCAATACATTTATAATTTCATAATACTACTTTTTATAAATATAAAATAACAAATCAGGTATTTAATCCAATATAGATTTGTCCTCCTAGTAAAGGGATTTTAGGTTTTTGACTGTTTATTTAATTCTCATACGATGAAATTGTCCACTTTGTTTCAATTTTTATAAATCGATTGGAAATTAGAGTATACTAATAAAGTGTGATTGGTCAAAAAAACAAACAAACAAACAAAAACAATGTCTATACAACATCTCTGTCTAAAGAAACATAATTCAAACTAAGTCTGTAACAAACGAAAACAGCTCTTACCACACGATACTATGGACTCACCGGAATAACAACAAGTTAGTGAGTCAGCACAGGTCGAGAAACGTTGGGGTACCTGATATCGTACGGTCCGAAGGGACAGGAAGTCATAGAAGGTCTCAAACGAGTTTGAGTACAGGTAACTCAGTCACTACGATAGGTTGGTAAAGTAGGAGACAACGGGAGAAGAGGAGGACGGAAGTTAGAAAGGGTTGTAGTCCCAGAAAAGGTTACTCAGTAAAGAAGTGTAGTCGACCGGTTTTATCACCTCGAAGTCGTAGTCAGGAAGGTTACATATAAGTCACAACTAAAGTAAATCCTTACCGGAAATTGTAGAAACACTTATATAGTTTATTGTCGTAAGTTTATATAGAACTATCGTTCGTCAAAGTCATCGATCAGGGTAGTTCTTTCGGTGTCATCCAGTTCTTTTAGTGTACACTGACAATCAGTTGAGGAATGAGGGATCCCATCTTCTGACCGAACATACGACGAACACTGTCTTTCAAGACTCGGGAACTTGGATTCGAAGAGATGACATCGTTTATGTGAAACACATCTCAGAGGTTTACCCGGGTAGAACAGAGGAACCCTGAGACTGACCCCCTTTTGGACGTAAAGGTGTGACTACTCGGACGACGAATACGACACCCCCTACTTGATGAAACAACCTAGGAATCTCAAAATCGTGATATTGTAACACCTTTCGAATGGACGAAGAATCAGTAGAATGATAAGAAAGAATAGAAGAGTCCAACCCTAAGAAGGGAAGGACTAAAGGAGAGAAAGATTAATGAACAAAAAGTAAAAGTTTCTATTGGTATTAGAGTGAAATATTATAAAAGAGTAGATTAAACTGTCTACTTTAGTGAGATACATTATAGTTTATATTCCTGACGTTATTTGTTATGAAACTAACGTCGACGGTTAAACGTCTCGAAAAACTTTGACCTAAATACTACATACCCTATTACATAAGTTTTAAGGAATAAATCTAAAAATACTAAAACCCAGAAGTATTAAACTTCAACACGAAGTAATACAGTAATTCTAGGTAAGTTATACCAGTAATTATACTAATGAGACTAAAAATAGGTAAACTCACTTTTATTAGTAAGATTATATAGATACTTTCAACCTTGAACTAGTTCACCCGAGTGTATAAAAAGAATTTTGTGTAGTAAAGAAGTCTATAGTCAATTAAGGTACTCTCGGAAACAAAGGTTACAAAAAGAATTAGAACACAAAAACGAAGAAGGAACAGATATTTCGTCGTAAAGACACCACATAGTGAGTCTCTAGTTTATACAAAAATAATGTTCTGAAAAAGTTTGGGAAGATAATCATTTAAGTACCATATATAAAAATTTCACTGGTGGCATCAAATAAGAACCAATTGGTACTTTGGGTATGAAGGGTGGAGGTCGTCTTTTTTCATTCATCACTGTTTTTGAAAAGGTTTTCTTACCACACTGTGTGGAGGAACCACTAGGTACAACTTTTTAAATATCACCGTTTGTCGAACATGAGGTCTCGAGACATACAATAACACCTAACCACCTTCCTTCTCAAAGAATCCAAAACGTTTAAACTGTTATATTAAAATTTACTGTAAAAGTTAATATTAAAAGGATTTACTATTTTACTTTCTAACTACTTTATCAGACATCTGGAGTTGTAATCGTAACTGAAAGAAAGAAAATAAATAAAAACTGACATGACCCAGAAACAACGACGAGAACCCGAAAGAGGTCAACGTCGTTCGTCCTTAGTGAGAAACACCACTACGCGCCCGAAGAGTAACACCACCGAAGAGAACAACACCTCGTACTCAAGATCCATATGCCCGAAGTCATCAATGTGGTACACCCGAGTCATTAACGTCGAGTGTCCGAATCAATGAGACACCGTATACCCTAAAAGGTCTTGGACCCTAACTTGACCACAGGGAACGTAACGTTTCACCTGAGTTGGTGACTTGGTAGTTCCTTCGGGATCGTAACTAAAAAGAAATAGTTTAGGGTTTGTTTAGAAAAGTAATTCAATTGTGTTGATGGTAATAACAACAACAATTAAATTACGTAGATATTGATTGTATTTTAACATATGTTTACAACTCAATTTCCACAATGTGTCTACGAGACAATTTCTATGATAGACATAGAGATCCACCCATTGTCTAAATCTCCTAAATCGTTAACTTGTTTCATTGATTCTCTTGGGATCTAAGTTCGACCCAGAAAGACTACTCTTTTAACTTTAATATTTGTTTATGTGTGACACAGTGGAAATTCTTTTTATTACGTAGACAAACCTAATTGACGTTTATTAACACCATAATCTTTTACTTATGGATTAACCGTCTTTGACATCTTGATTATGTTAAGAGTGTAATTGAAAATTAAAACTTGAAGAGAACGATAATATTGTTATTCGTTTATTACCTTATCTACTTTAGGTCGGCATCAGTCCTGAGATTTTCACGTACTCAACACGTATACGTATAATAAGGAAACTCAAAATAATAAAATGACGGATCTACGAAAAACGTAAAATTAAAGATAAAATGACAGTAATATACGGTTATATTATACTTTACTGAGTCCTCTCAATTTAAACTCATTAATTCGCTAAATCGTCTAGACCTCGGGGGTGGTTTATCAAAAATTTGTACTCAGTAATACTAGTTATCTGTAAAGAACAAGAAAGGTAGTGCTTACCGGAATCTGTATTTCTACCTTACAACCCATACACTCCCTTAAACACGAAGATTCTCATCTGGTTCGTCGGGAGAAACAAAACGTCGGTAACAAAGAATAAAAATGGGAGCAGTACGGTAAGTACTAGAAGTCGCAGTAGTCCCCTTCCAAGGACTCCCGTGAGTTCGAACCTTTTAACTTACTCGTAAAATTTCACTCACTATAAATTTTATAAAATTTCCTCGAATAAATTTTCTCTCGTTATGACCTCTGGAAACACCATGACCAAAACCCTTGTATTTCAATTTTTAACTAAATGTCTAGTCAAACAAGAAATCCCACTATGACATATATTAGTATATGAAATTCCCTAATCTAAATAGGAAAACATTCGGACATAGTCACATCTTTTACTGAACTAGACGAAAAGGATACTCTTTCATAATATGTTTATAATTAAAATTTAATTCGGTCTATTGTTCCAGAGGTAGACTTTTTACCCTAAGGATCAAGACTCCTTTTTAATGTTTCTTCCAAAATTACTCTTTTATAATGAATAGGATTAGTCTTGGTACAACCATTTTACGAATTTGGTATATTAAATATTGTGAAACTATTATAATTTTACACTACTTACTCCCTTTGAATTATTAGACCTGATAAATCTCCAAAAGATTAATCTATTTTATCGTTAATTTAAGTGAATATCCCCGTAAGATCCCTTCTATCTATTTAATACAAAACATCGAAAGTGACATGGTAGAATTAAACTAAAACGGTTAAAATGAAAGGTTAAATCAAGTCTTCACCTTTCTTACACAACGTCGTATATTTACAGTAAATAAGTAAAAGAAATTTAGATCGTTACTTAATAATTTGTAGATGATAAAGACGACAGGATACAAGTTTCGTGGCTCAAACATTTTTCGTTATTTTGTGTTAGGTAAGACAGTTTATAAAGTTTATTCTTTTATGAGTTAATCGAAGAGACAATTAACGTAGGAAAGAAACGACCTTTTAAACAAAACCCGGAGATCTTTAATAAATAGACACAATTTTCGTCTTAAATTCTCAGGAGTCTAAAAAAACAGGTACAAACACTAACCCATACCTCCTTATAAATTACATAATACTCTATTTCCTTTAGGTATTAGTATCTAGGACAGTTTTTAACATGTTTAGAATTAATGCAACTTAACTAAGTATCACGAAAAGTCCAGACGATATAGTAACATGAAAAGACAAATAAGACAATACAAAAGTCTCAAACTATAACTTTGAGACTGATTTTTAGAATTAAATAGATGAATTTTTTATTAACATTACAATATGTATCTCACTTTGGTATACAGTGAAACAAGATATAAAAGGTTTACAGGACATTTACACAATAGTATGAAAGTATTAAATTTTTTCTTTTTTTTTTCTCTTTTTAGTATCTAAATCAGTTCGGATTTAGTTCTGTTCTAGTGACATCAAATTACCTTGTCAAATCAGGATCACTACTTAATATCATATAACTTTCACTACTTGAAGATAATAAAGGAATTCGGTAGACTCGACCTCGAAGTACTTGTCGAAGTTTATTAAACTCCGTTTCAAACTGTCCTATACAATGAAAATTTTTCATCGTGAAACACCCAATGCATTGTCTTGCAAAGTAAACGAGATCCTAAAGACTGTCACCTATAAGAAAAGAGATGAGGACAGATGTTCGTTAAATTCCAAATTGAAGACGGACATAAAACGAAAACCTTCGGGTCGAGTGATTACATAACCTAACAAGTGGACACCAGGAGAAAATACTATGGATAAGACTCTAAAGACGAATGGTACACATCTTCCCATCTACCCCAATTCGTTTCCTTTCCTTTTCAATCATTTTACGCTTTTTTTCAAAGAACTACTGTGCTATCGCGATTTCCCAGTCAAGATAAATATTTTTTCCTAATCATAATCGAGTGACTTGTAAATGTTAAGTCTACTGTTCCTCTATGAAAATTCTCGACTAAATGATAAGAGTCCGGTCACGAGTACGGTTCACTCGATTTTATTGAAGTGGTCGACTCGATCATTTTCCTGAGTTATATGAGTATATTCTAGAGCTGTTCTCACCGAAAAACCGACGTTGTTGTCCTGGGTGTCGACAGTCGAAGGAGAGGACAGTGGTCAACTATAATGACGTCAGTTAATCTTACTGATCTCTCCTAAAGTCTGTCTCTGTGTACGTAGAAAAGTAAGAACACATCCGTTGACGGGTTTCCAGTGATTAGGTACTGACCTCCCTCCTTCAGAACCGTCACTACGTTGAGTACGTAACTGACTTGTCGATATTAGTAGATAGGTTTACAGATCCACTCTAGTCTCTAGTCTGACTGGAGAGTTGTGTCACCTTATTTTTTTGAAAATAAAATTTTGAGCAAAATTTTGAGTACAATATATCGAATCATATAAATTTGTTCGATTAGAATCAGACTATCGTTGAAACGGCAATTAAACTTTTACTTGTCTCTCCTCGTACAATTTACAAATGTGACATTGATAAGGATGTTATCATTATTATTGAAACCACCCACTCAAAGAGGAAAAGTTATAAGAATGATTATTCACATTCTCCTCTCACTTTTTCAACCGAATTTCGAATTGTAAGTCTTTTGATTCTAGTACCGTAGATCAGTAGATCAGGGTAGTGAAGTACCCTCTATCTACCCCTTTGTCACCTTTGTCACAGACTGAAATAAAAAAAGACCCGAGGTTTTAGTGACGTCTACCACTAACGTCGGTACTTTAATTTTCTGTGAATGAGGAACCTTCCTTTCAATACTGGTTGGATCTATCGTACAAGTTTTCGTCTCTGTAACGAAACGGCTGTTTCCAGGTAGATCAGTTCCGACACCAAAAAGGTCACCAGTACATACCTACACTCTCAACCTGACACTTCTTCCGACTTGCGGTTTCTTAACTACGAAAACTTGACACCACAACCTCTTCTGAGAACTCTCAGGGAACCTGACGTTCCTCTGGGTTGGTCAAGTAGGATTTCCTCTAGTCAGGACCCACAAGTGACCTTCCTGACTACGACTTCGACTTTAAGGTTATGAAACCGGTGGACTACACTTCTCGACTGAGCAAACTTTTCTGGGACTAAGACCCTTTCTAACTTCCGTCCTCCTCTTCCCCTACTGTCTCCTACTCTACTGACCTACCGTAGTGACTGAGGTACCTGTACTCAAACCCATTTGAGGTCTTCAACCACTACCTGTCCCTCCGGACCGTACGACGTCAAGTACCCCAGTGTTTCTCAGTCTGTACTGACTCGCTGACTTCACTTGACTTGATTACTTTTTGTCATCCTTTATTGACAAATTATATTTATTAACATTTTGGTGTTTAAACGATAAATTTCTAAAAACCGTCCATAAGTTAGATAAGTAAAACCGATCAATTAAATTTAATATAGAATTTTACAAAGTTATAAAAAATCTAAACAAAATCTAAGACTCGAAAGTCTTCCGTACATACCACCATCGTCTCTTATTCAATAGACGTGGACTTTAATAGATTAGCAAATAATCTTACATCAGTCTTTATGTATCATTCGTTCCCTCATAAAATCTTTGACTATACTTTAATTGTGACACTATGTTTCACTCACATCAATTACTTTGTCAACATCTGTTAGGAATTAAGTAAAGAATAGTGTTTTACATATATCAATAACAATTTTCTTAAGATCGTCACGTGTCAGAAAACTCTATCAAAATAAGATCCATATATCTATACAAATATTATCTCCTGTTTTCCTTTTTGAGTTTTTTAAATATCTCATTGTAATAAAATCAACACCTTTCGTTCTAAATGTAAATTTAGATATATTATGTTTCCTTCTACCTCAGAATCGTGATACAATATCAAATTAAGTTTGTCAAGAGAATTGACCTAAACACCTTTATTATGAAATGCGTCTCAAATGTACACTGATTAAGATCCCCTTTTTTGTGTTTTAAATCGTAAACGGAATTAATAGAATTATAAAATAAGCTTTTGAGTAATCGAATACTTACACATAAAATCCAACACAAAACACACACGAAATATACATATAACGTTTAAAATCGACAGAAGTGTAGGGTTCACCAGTCTTCTACCACGTCGTTGAGGTTGGTAATACAAAGAGAAACGACTTACTTGTGAGTGTCGTTTGTCACTACTTCCAGAAGAGTGTGGAGAGAAAATAACAGTCTTTCTAGTAAGGTGAAGGACAAGGTAGACAGACATGTCTTGAGGTCGACCTCTTTCCGATTCCTCACTAGAGAACCATTCCTTCTTTCTCCTCTTTGTCTAGAACGACTATTCCTTGTTTGTCACAGACAGTGTGCGTGGTACGAATATTATTCCTTCCTGTAAAGAAAATTAGAACACATTTATTCCTACCTTACTCCCTGTGGGACAAACGGAATACTTTTAATCTCTACGTCCTTACAGTCGAAAGTTTGAAATTATCAGTCACTTATTGACCTTATAGCGTTTCTTTTCTTTCAGAGGAACTACATCTTCTAATATTGTAAACTAATGGAACCACTGTTTGGTACAGTCAACCTGTGGATACATCTTTTAGACACAGTATTAAAACTTGTTGACTATATACACTTCACTTTTTAAAATAGTTAGTATTTCTGTTAACTATTCCGAATAAAAAGTTAACATATTAGAAATCAAAACACGTTAAGAGTCCTTTTATATTACTTCGATGTTTTATACTTATTATCATCTTGGTCCTATTCTTTTATAAATTTCCCAGACAAATTCAGACCTTCACTAAATACCGACTGGTCTGTTTTTATAATATGAGATTCTTCCCCTTTTTATGACAGATAGGTCTACGACAAAAGGGGACATTCTAATCCCTTTTATCTTGACCCCGACCATAAATCACCGTACTTTTTCGGTACGATAAAGGAAAGATAAAAACTCTAAACGATAAACTGTATGGTTTTATCTTTTGACTCTATCGTTTCCTTCCCTGAACAAACTCCTTTTTAATCTTCATTCAAGATCACGAAATGTTTTCCTGTACGATGAACTTTCTAAACGGAACTTGAGAACGGTTTAAGTTTCGAAACATATTTATTCTCAAGTCACTTGTCTCATAAAAAATACTTTTTCCAATGAAAAGACGAGTTTAAACAAAGATCATTTACGTTTTCCTAAAATCCTCTCTTTCTCAAGCGGCTATTCATAGTGTGAGTTTTTTGTCACGAACGAAAGTACACCTTGAATTAGAACTTATAGATGTAACTGAAGGGTATTACAGGACTTAAAAATTCCGTTCGTTGAAAAGAACGTATTACCATATAAAGTTATAACAAAAATTCAAACTAACAAAAGCCCTTCTGACGACAGTAGATCGACGACTAAATAAGTGACTAATTCCACAGACTTTTTCGTGAACCGTTTCGCAGTACACGTTTATCCGAGAATTGTATACGCAAACACTCACTACCACTACTACCAGGTGAGATCACAGGAAAAAAAGGAACCTTTTATGACAGAGATGATTTAGTAACTTTTTCAGAATAAGTAATAATATTCACTTTATTATCGTGTATTAAGTGTTTACGATTCCACCAGACAAATCTATCGTATCTTAAAACAAAAATTTATTTTAACTCATCGTGTAGGGTACTGATTACTTCTTAAAATTTTTCGTGAACTAATAGAGTTATGTTACGACGAATTAGATACTTCCATCTTTCTTTGGTTTGATTTATTTTACAAGGTCCTTTACCTAATATATTTAGAGTATACCCTTGTTCCTTAGATAATTCTAAGTAAATGATGAGAAATAAAAGGTAAAGTCAAAAACCGTTGTGTATAAATTGGACCGATAAGAATTTTCGAAACGGGTAAGAAACAAATTTTTTATAAATAACTAATAGCTGATATACGATGTTGAGAAAAAAAAAAAAAAAAAATTCATGACCTCTACGGGTCAAGTGTCAATAAAGAGGACTACATTTTCTTTAACATAGGAGAATCACAGGACTTAATCGATAGCGGATATTAAGAGTTATGTGATAGAACGGAAGAATCCACAAAGAACAAATAAGACACTATGTCTTTGACCTGAACCCCGGGTTTCGTTCATATTATAACATGTTTCACAATCATCGAGTCACCACAGACTGAGAAACGATGGGGCACCTGATATCGGGAGGTCCGAGGAGACAAGTACCTTAAGAGTTCCATTCTTATGACCCCACCCAACGGTAAAGGAAAATGTCCCTTAAAAGAACTGGGCCCTTAACTTGGACCCAAAGGACGTAACGTTCGTCTAAGAAGTGGTGACATATCAAAGATCATTTCCGGAAATGTCTTTTTCGTAAAGTTTTCGAAAACTTATGTTTATACATATTGAACGTTCAACAGAAGAGAAAAACACACTTTAAGGTAGTTTATAGACGAGGTAGATATGTTTTACGATCATAAACTGACGTGTAATGTGTGGATGAGAGAGAGAGAGAGTGTGTGTGTGTATGTATGTCTTAGTCTAAAAATCCTTTCATGAAGATGAGAAGTTAAAAAAGGAATGGTAATCTTATCTTAATTCCTCAGAAATCCGAAACACCTTGGACCACTTCTACTCTGAAATCTGCCCACAATTCTACCAACCAAGATCCGATACGTGACGAAAAATAATACTGAAACCTCGTAGTAAATTAGAAAGACACGAAGGTAATGGGAAACCTTCAGAACTGTTCATCGAACGATTAGCTATTCTTTTTATATACATATATACTCAGAAAACATTTTATTTTGGATTTATCGTAAAAAAAGAGAGAATGCCTCTTTTAGACATTTACGTTAAAAATGGCATTAAAAGAAGATATACCGTAGAGAAAAAGTAAAACCACAGTCTAATTACGACCGGAATAATTTACACAAACCTTTTCAAGGAGGAAGATAAAATAAATAAATAAAAAAACCTTCTCAAACTCTTAATTATAATTAAGAAAGAGTTTACAAACCATTTTCAGTGGTTACTTCGGCAGACCAGGACTTAAAAACAAACAACTCTCCGAAATATACATATATTAAATAAATAAGTAAAAACCAACACGACCCAAAAGTGACGACGTACCTAAAAAGGGATAAACGTCACTCACCCACGATAAGAGGTCAACGTCACCGACTGAAGACTATACGTCACCAAAAAGAACAACACCTCGTGCCCGACATCCCGCTCACCCGAAGTCATCGACGTCGAGGGACTGATCTCGTGTCCGAGTGATCGACACCACGTGTCCGAATTAACGAGGTACCGTGTACCCTAGAAGGGTCTAGTCTCTAACTTGTGCACAGAGGAACGTAACCGTCCACCTAAGAAACGGTGACTCGGTGGTCCCTTCGCGAAACTCTCCAAAAACTAATGACTGAGTTAAAGGAAAAATCAGTATACAAGTCTAAAAGATGAATCAGTACTAAGTCAGAAACGTCCAACATGTAAAGATCCTTAAATAGGTAAAGAAGGTCCAACGGATCAAAACATCAACATATTAACAAGTACATCAAAAAATACCAGGAAAAAATAAAGACACCATAGTCAACATCAGATAGAAGAAAGCAAACTAAAATTCAGGATAAAGAAAAAAGAACCATCAGATTGATTTCCAATTATCTGAAGAGTTTCTTGATCGATAATCAAAGTCATTAAAAGACATAACAGAAAAGTCAAAGATAAAGTAAATAAAGACGAGATTAGAAACAATAATGGAAGGAAAGTTATTGAAACCCGAAACAAAGAAGAGAGAAAAAAAGAGAAACCTCACATTTCAATCCAACGAACTGAAAAGACCAAAGAACTCCATATCCATAAATAAAGATTGTCAGGGGGACGATCTTGATGAAAACGACGTAGGATACTTAAAACTACACAATGTATAAGTAAAGTAAATAGAGATCCATAAAAATTTTTAAAGAGAAAACTAAGTAAGAAAACCAACAAGTTACCGTACATCAAATTAGTCGTATATAAAAACTTAAAAGACTTTAAAGAAGTATATTGATTAAATTCAGTGTATCCTTGAGTCTGGGGGCAGACCAGGGACTTAAAATAATGATGATGGTCCCCTGTGAAG
Source organism: Capra ibex (assembly GCA_006410555.1). Classification (NCBI taxonomy): domain Eukaryota; kingdom Metazoa; phylum Chordata; class Mammalia; order Artiodactyla; family Bovidae; genus Capra; species Capra ibex. The sequence goes on along the minus strand of SJYO01018169.1, from coordinate 41,582,909 downwards.
AGACAGTGGACCGAGACCACTGTCCACACCGAATACGAGTACCCAGAGGGTCCTCATGATAGTTGCCCTTTTTTCGAGAATTTGTCGACAGTAGGAATCCCGTTTCTTCCTACGTTAACTGTATCCTCGAACTAGTTATACAGGTTCCTCGTCCGGAGGAAAAGACACTTCCTCAGGACTGGTGACCCGGTGATCCGTTCAGGAGTCTAAAGATCAATTTGTACATAGATCCCCGACTAACAAGGATGGGTCTCTGGAACCTTCTTTCCACGATAAGAGGATAATTATGTATGGTGTGAGGTCTCTCGGTCAAGAGAGGACCTCCTCTCGAAATTTACCAGACCACGGACAAAACCTCCCGACTGTGGGTTTCCTGTGGGGAAACAGTGGACCGAGATCACCGGTCTGCCGGTACGAAAGACCCTAATACTATCAACTTCTCTGTCAAGGTACCCTAATACTATCAACCTTTCTGTCAAGAACGTTCGATGTTGGGAACCCCTCGACGTGTCTGTCGTCGACAAAACATCGGGATCCGAAAGACATTTCCTCCCGAGAAACGAACGGGACCTCAAAGTTGGAATCCTTGTCCCAAGTCCATACCGTGTGTTAACCACCAGACACCTCAAAAAGTATTCTTAGTATACAATATCAGTGGTAGAACCAAGAGGGACAGACGGATGGAATCGAGTGACTATAGAGGGTTTTTCCTCCGAACACGTCAATAGACCTCCGGACTAAAAACACTAACGGAGGACTTGAGGACCGAGACCCCCCGGTCACTCCGAATGAGAACCCGGGAGTCCTAACGTTTAAAAACGTATTAAATTTTTTGACGAAGGACTCCCAGACCGAAGAGTAATAGGAGTCAGAACAACGACTCTGAGAGTGGAAAGTTGTGATAGACCATAACCGCATGACAACGGACCTTTTATGGTACCTACCACCTCGGACCTTCCGACGTCAGGTACCCCAGTGACTCCCAACCTGTGCTAACTCGTTGAAGTGAAAAGTGAAAGTACGTAACCCCTTCCTTTACCGTTGGGTGAGGTCACAAGAACGGACCTCTTAGAGTCCCTACCCCTTAGGACCACCTGACGGTAGATACCCCAACGTGTCTCAATCTGTGCTCACTTCACTGAATCGTCGTCGTCACAATTGACAGGAATTGACGATCCTCTATCTTTATATAATCCGACCAACCTGTCAAAATTCTCAACTGGTTCTCGACACCGTTCCGACTTCCTGTGTACTCCAGTAAGAAAAGTTCTAACCCTCTCTACCAAGAAAGTAGATGACATATATTTCGTTGTATCTTTTAGTTCGTTTTACTTTTTTCTCTTTATATAAGGTTTACTTCTTGTACTATTACGGGGTCCTTTGTTGGAATTACTTTACCTCTATTCATTAAATGGACTATTTCTCAAGTTTTATTACCAGTATTTTACGAATGACTTGACCCCTTTCTTAACGACTTGTGACACTTAGAAAATTTAACGTCGACTGAAATGACATTGAGTTTTTTACTTTCAATAGTCTTTTTATAGATTACGTAAACGTGTGATTAATACACGGTGGTAACAAGTTTTATGAAATATGTATTAAATCAATTAAGAATGTTATTGGTATATTGTATCCATCACTTTAATAAAGATAAAAATGTACACTTCTGGGATTTCGTGATTCACCTCGTAACACGATCTCAATTACTCCAATTAACGTGAGTAAAGTGTACGATCCAAAGTGTTCCAATGTAAGTTTTAGGACGTTTGATCCGAAGTCGTCATACACTTGACTCTTAAAGGTCACATGTTCGATCCAAAACTTCTCCGTCTTCTTGGTCTCTAGTTTGACGGTTACAAAGTACTACTTTCATTCCCTCAAGGTCTTTTTGTAGACGAAGTAATTGATGTGATTTCGGAAACCGACCCACCTAGTGTTGTTCGACACCTTTTAAGAAATTTCTTTACTATTATGGTCTGGTGAAATGAATAGAGGACTCTTTGGACACACGGTGAGTTCTACGTTGTCTCTCTCAGAAACTGTTTTAAGTTGTGGGTAAATACTATTTTTGAGAGGTCTTTCGGCCGTATCTTCCTTGTATGGAGTTGTATTATTTTCGGTATATACTTATCCTGGCACCAAGATAAAACAACCAAAAACCTTGACTCCGGTACTAATTCTCCCTACCGGTCCCCGTAAGCATAACGTGGTGATCTCCACTTTAAGAACCTGGTCACGTTCTGCCTGGTCTCGCTTTCGTAAACGGTTCTTACAAAAGTAATTAGTTCTTGCTTTCAGCCTCCAAGCTTCTGCTAGTCCATGGTAACATCAAGGCTGGTATTTACTACGGCTGACCGCTACGTCACCGCAATAAGGGTACTGGACGGTCCGTCGAAGGTCCTTTGGTTTCAGAAACCCAAGACCCCCCTCATACCAACGTTTCGACTTTGAACTTCCTTAACTACCTTCCCGTGGTGGTCCACACCTCGGACTCCGAATTAAATTGAGTTGTGCCCTTTGGAGTGGACCGGGTCTGTACCTGTCCTAACTGTCTAACTATCGAGAAAGAGTTAAGGCACCCACCACCACGTACCGGTAAGAATCACCTCGGTAAACAGACTAATTAAGGCTATTGTTAGCTCTGAGACCGTACGATTGATCAATGCGTTGTGGGCTCACCAGCCGTAGGGGGTTGAAGAATCTCCCTGTTCACCGCAAGTCGGTGGGCTCTAACTCGTTATTGTCCAGATTCTACGGGAATATACAGGCCCCGACGTGTGTGCGATGTGACTGACCGAGTGGTACACGGATGGGATGCGGCCGTCCGCGCCCATTGGGCAACTTGGGGTAAGCACTACCCCTAGTCCCTAACGTTAATAAGGGGTACTTGCTCCTTAAGGGTCATTCACACCCAGTCCACTACCGTGGAGTGAGGTCATGAGAACGGACCTTTTAGGGTACCTGTCTGCTCGGACCATCCGACGTCAGGTAGCCCAACGCTTCTCAGTCTGTGTTGACTCGATGAAGGGAAAGTGAAAAGTGAAAGTACGTAACCTCCTCCTTTACCATTGAATGAGGTCACAAGAACGGACCTATTAGGGTCTCTGCCCCCTCGGACCACCCGACGGTAGATACCCCAGTGTGTCTCAGCCTGTGTTTACTGTACTGAATCGTCGTACTATTTGGGTGTCGTTTGTAATACGAATTACCTCTTTTTAACTTTCGTAAAGGGGATTTCAGTTCTTGTTCTGTTCCCACGGGTGAGAGTGGTGATGATAAGTTGTATCAAAACCTTCAAAATCGGTATCGTTAAGTTCTTCTTTTTCTTTATTTTCCTTAGGTCTAACCTTTTCTTCATTTTGAGAGTGACAAACGTCTACTGTACTAACAAATTTCTTGGGATTTCTGTGGTGGTCTTTAATGATCTCGATTAGTTACTTATATCATTTCAACGTCCTATATTTTAATCACGTGTCTTTAGGAAAAGTTAGAATATGTGATTGTTACTCTTTTGTCTTTCTCTTTAATTCCTTTCTCAGGATAAGTAGTGACTTTACTTTTCTTATTTTACGAATCCTTATTTAAATGGATTCCTTTGTTTTCTCTATATATATGTATAAATATATATATAAATATATACATTGATATTTTGTGACTACTTTCTTTAGTTTCTAAAGGATTCCTTTGTTTTCTGTATATATATAAATATATATATTAATATTTTGTGACTACTTTCTTTAGTTTCTACTGTGTTTATTTACCTCTTTATATGGTACAAGTACCTAGTCTTCTTAGTTATATCACTTTTACTCATGTGATGGGTTTTGTTAGATATCTAAGTTACGTTAGGGATAGTTCGATGGTTGTCATAAAAAGTGTCTTGATCTTGTTTATTAATGTGTTAAACATACCCTTGTGTTCTTTGGTACTTATCGGCTTCGTTAGAACTCTTTCTTCTTACCTTGACCTTCTTAATTAGACGGACTGAAGTCTGATATGATGTTTCGATGTCAATAGTTCTGTCATACGATGACCGTGTTTCTGTCTTTATATCTAGTCACCTTGTTTTATCTTTCGGGTCTCTATTTAGGTACGTGGATACTTGTGGAATAGGAACTGTATCCTCCGTTTATATATGTTACCTCTTTTCTGTTAGAGAAATTGTTCACCACGACCCTTTTGAACAGATGGTGGACATTCTCTTACTTTGGTCTTGTGAAAGATTGTGGTATCCGTTTTTTACCTATTTCTAGATTTACATTCTGTTCTTTGATATTTTGAGGATCTCCTTTTGTGTTTTGAGAATCTCTTTTTATGTCCGTCTTGTAGACTGTATTTAGTGTCGTTCCAGAAGATACTGAGTAGAGGATCTTATTACCTTTATTTTCGTTTTTATTTGTTTATCCTGGATTAATTTGAATTTTTTTGAAAACGTGTTGTTTCCTTTGATATTCGTTCCGTCGGAAGTCTTACCCATTTATTATCGTTTACTTCGTTGACTGTTTCTTAATTAGAGTTTTATATGTTCGACGAGTACGTCGAGTTTTCGTCTTTTTTTTACTGGGTTAGTTTTTTACCCGGTTTCGTGATTTGTCATAAATAGGTTTCTTCTGTATGTCTACCGATTGTTTGTGTACTTTTCTACAAGTTGTAGTGAGTAATAGTCTCTTTACGTTTAGTTTTGGAGATCCTCCATGGTGGAGGACGGTCAGTCTCACCGACGGTAGTTTTTCAGATGTTTGTCATTTACGACCCCTCCCACGCCTCTTTTCCCTTGGGAGAATATGACAACCACCCTTACGTTTGATCATGTCAGTGATACCTTTTGTCACACCTCTAAGGAATTTTTTTGACCTTTATCCTGACGGTATGCTGGGTCGTTAGGGTGACGACACGTATGTGTGACTCCTTTGGTCTTAACTTTCTCTGTGTACATGGAGTTACAAGTAATGTCGTGACGAATGTTATCAATCCTGTACTTTTATCGGATCTACAGGTAGGCGTTTACTTACCTATTCTTTCGACACCATGTATATGTGTTACCTTATAATGAGTCAATAATTTTTCTGTGTAAACTCAGTCAAGAATACTCCACCTACTTTGACCTCGGATAATATGTTACTCCATTCAGTCTTTCTTTTCGTGGTTATGTCATATAATTACACATGTATAACTTAAATCTTTCTACCATTGTCACTGGGATATACACTCTGTCGTTTTCTCTGTGTCTATATTTCTTGTGTCAAAACCTGAGACACCCTCTTCCGCTCCCACCCTACTAAACTCTCTTATGGTAACTTTGTACATATAATGGTATACACTTTATCTACTGGTAAGGTTCAAGTTAGACACTGCGTCCCTTGAGCTTCGGCCACGTGACCCTGTTGAGTCTCCCTACCCTACCCCTCCCTCCACCCTTTCTCCAAAACGTGTCCTCCTGTTTACATGTAGGAACCGACTAAGTACAGTTACATACCGTTTTTGGTGGTGTTTAACATTTCATTAATCGGAGGTTAATTTTTTTACCTACCTCTTTATATAAGGAGGGAAAGTATTTTGTTTGTTTTTTTAGATTATACTTTTTTGTTAATTTTTTCTTTAAGTCAAACGGGACCTAGAGAGATCCGTTGGAGGTAACGAGAACTTACCAGATCGAAAAGAAGGGTAGATATAAAATCATTTATATCTCCGATGTGTGTATTTTTCTTTTTTATTGTAGACTATAAGATTACATATGATAAAACATCAACCTTCACATAAACAAAAAAAGATATCTTTATTACTAAGTCACTCTTTTATTGTGAGTACTAAAACCGATACAAATCCGTTTTTCATCATACTACCTTTTGTAATTATGTTTTTGAAATTATCTTGAAATTACCTACACACATGTACGTACGTGTGTGTTTATTTACACGGTTATTAATATAAATTGTTTAGAACTGAAGTGTTGATAATTCATGTTTAGAATATAAAACATATATAAAACTGTCGTGACCTTTCTTTCTAAATTTTATACTCTTAACTTCTTTTTACTCATTCTTAAGGAAAATCACTCATTTAATCTGGAATGAGACTTAAGAAGTTCGAATCAATTTGACTAGTGACTCGAATCAGACACGAATCAAATAATCAGTAAAGACTGACACTGGGTAACCCGACATGAGGTGGTAAAAAAGTCCGTTATTATGACCTCACACAACGGTAAGAGAGGGTAAAAGGACTGGGTCCCTAGTTTGGTCACAAAGGACACAAAGAACGCAACGTCCGTCTAAGAAATGAACGACTCGGTGTCACTTCGAGTTTACTTAGTGTTTTGGTCGGTTTTCTCCTTTTTTTGTATTTTACTTAAAAGCCGTTACCCTAAGTATCACTGTAAGTTTACCTTGAAACCATATCTATTTATTAACAATAAATTTTTTTCTTCTTCTTCTTCGTTGTCCATCTTGACCTGTACCTTACTAGTCTACCAAGGTTTACCTATTTCCTCATACTGTACAGACATATAACAGTTGGACGAATAAATTGAATGTCCGGCTCATGTAGTATACTTTACGGTCCTACCTACTTAGTGTTCGATCTTAGTTTTAACGACCCTCTTTAATAGTCATTGAAGTATATACGTCTACTGTGGTGGGAATACCGTCTTTCGTTTCTCCTTGATTTCTCGGATAACTACTCCCACTTTCTTCTCTGACTTTTTCGACCGAATTTTGAGTCGTAAGTCTTTTGCTTCTAGTACCGTAGACCAGGGTAGTGAAGTACCGTTTATCTTTCCCCCTTTTAACCTTCATCACTGTGTAAAATAAAAGGACCCGAGGTTTTAGTTCCACCTATCATCGACGTCGGTACTTTAATTTTCTGTGAACGAGGAACCTTCCTTTCGGCACTGTTTGGATCTGTAGTATAACATTTCGTCTCTGTAGTGAAACGGCTGTTTCCAGGTAAATCCGTGTCGATACCAAAAAGGTCATCAATACATACCTACAGTCAATCTGGTATTACTTCCGACTCGTGACTTCTTAAGTAAGAAAACCCAACACCACGACCTCTTTTGAGAACTCTCAGGGAACCTAACGTTCCTTTAGTTTAGTCAGTGATTAGTATTTCCTTTAGTTGGTACCTATAAGTAACCTTTCTGACTTCAACTTTGAGGTTATGGAACCGGTGGATTACGTTTCTCGGTTCAGTAACTTTTTCCGGGACTTAAAGACTTGATAATTTCCGTATTACTCTTCCCTCATCGTCTCCTACTTTACCAATCTATCATAGTGACTGAGTTACCTGTACTTAAACTCGTGTCTGTCATTTCGTAGACGGACGTTACGTCCTCTGGAGCCAAGCTAGGGATCCAACCCTTCCAGGAGACCTCCTCCTGTACCGTTGGGTGAGGTCATAAGACCGAACCTCTTGGAGGTACCTATCTCCTCGGACCGCCCGATGTCAGGTACCACAACGTTTCTCATCGGGTGCTGACTCGCTGATTCGGGTGTGTACGGTCCTTTTTATCACCTCCTGTCTCTTCCGACCGTACGACGACAGGTGCCCAGTGTCTCAACCCGTGACAAATCACTGATTTGTCGTCGTTGTCGTTACTCGAATTTTCCCAAACTTAAGTCAAAACTTGGATCGACCAGATTATAGTCTCTAGACAAAACTCGACGTTTCTTAATGTTATTATTTTTCACCTAACTCAGGGTATTGTTCAAAACCCACTTGTAATAATAATAGAGACATAGAGGTAAAGATTCACTTTTCACTGATAAGTCTACTCCTTTGACTCTGAGAATTCTCAAAATCCCCGAATGGATTCAGGTGTATCCAACAAAAGTTTGTTTCTTACACTTAAGTTTGTCTCGACCTGACAAAACTTCGGGTATTATACCCGACAAAAATTTCGGGTATAATACCCGAAATTAATATCGTGGACATTTTCGTTAAACAAATGTCTCTGAAATCGATATCAGAAGAAATCGGATCTAGAAATTATCTTTTTAAACTATTTTTATAGTATATAAATCTCAGTTTTGTTTGACCCAGTTTGAAAATAAATAACAACTGATGTTGGTTTAAACAGACTAGGTCCATGACTATGTATCGAATAGTAATGGACTTGTCAAAGGTCGTGTCACGGTCTGTACAACCTAAAGTAATAGTATCATCCAACACAGAATGGAAATACTGGGTTCCTGATGGTAAACGAATAAAACATTAAAAAGAATCCAAGACAAGTCAATACTAAAAGTCTTACATAACTATAAGTAATGATTATGTAATAAATTTATATTTACATAGTATTGTCACACTGTATGAATTGTAATAACTTAGTATATAAATTTTCACCGATACTACTATTTAAGACGATGTATATATATATTGTCTTAATTTTAATATTTTTTTACACATTTCATTTTAAATAACGAAGAAAGAGAAGGTTTCGTTACTAAAAACTATACTATGAACATTTTTCTACTTAATCAAAGGTATAATTTTGAAACGGTGAAATGATTATATCATTTATTCAATTTTATAATTATTAATATCGTACCTTTAATATTTTCCTGAAACAGATAATACAATAGTTTTCATAATGGTCGTTGTAAAAAAAGTTTCTTGATTCTTAATATTACTAATTCTATTAGAAAATGAAGATTAATCTTTAATATGGTATCTGAAGAAAACGAGATAAGTTAAACGGACAATGTTGATATTTTACAATATCTTAATTCTTAATAATTTTTCATATAGTTTACTTTGAGATTTATAAAAAAGTCGGACTGGGTTTAAGAAAAACGTAATATTCTAACTTGCCACAATAATTAAACAGTGTTAGTTAACTGTCTCGTCTCGTCACATCACTAAAAAGTCATCCGACACATATTAAATGAAGACTAGCTTTATGGTCTTCATGTAAGATTACTTCAGAAATTAGACTTTTACTATGTTGTATCCTATAAATTTCTTTACAGAGTAGTCTTAATCATTTCTTAATAACTCCGAGTAACAAGACTTCTCTTTATCGATTATAAACTGACAGTGAATCAGTGACGACATTTCTTACATATCGAGTTTCAGGTAGTTCCTTAATTATATCCGTTTTAATTAGATATAATACGACTATAAAAATAATCATAATATTAAATTGAAAAATTATAACTGTATAACTGTAAGATCGTGTAAATTTTTAATGTATGTACCCAAAACATTTTACATTTAAAATTATACACAATTGATAAATTATTTCATTTTTAATCGTGATAAATAAAAAACCAAATTTTTGGTCATAATTTACATAAATAATTACTTTTATTGTCGATATAAAATGGTAGTGTGACTCTAGTAATTAGTTAATCACATACTCGGTGATCGAATTATGTATTAGTGTTTCAGAACTACACCAATTAGTTTCACATGGTGTCATTATAAGTGTCGGAAAATTTTAACAAGGAAGTAATTTTGATTTACTGCACATCTCACCTGAAACCCTGAGACTCCCTCTCCCTCTCCCACCCTACTAAACCCTCTTACCGTAACTTTGCACATATGATAGTACATTCTTTGTTTAGCGGTCAGATACAACTACTTCGTATGTGCTACGAACCCCGAACACGTGCCCCTACTAGGTCTCTCTACTATACCCCACCCTCCACCCTCCCCCCAAGTACAAACCCTTGAGTACATGTGGGCACCACCTAAGTACAGTTACATACCGTTTTGGTTATGTCATAACATTTCATTTTATTTCATTTTTAATTTTTTGTTTTTGTTTTTGTTTTTTGATTTGGATGTATAGTCAAGTCAAGTCAAGTCAGCGAGTGAGCACAGGCTGAGAAGCGCTGGGGTACTTAGCGTCGTGCGGTCCGGAGGAACAGGTAGTGGTAGAGGGCCTCAAGTGAGTCTGAGTACAGGTAGCTCAGTCACTACGTAAGGTCGGTAGAGTAGGACCCAGCAGGGGAAGAGGAGGACGGGGGTTAGAGAGGGTCGTAGTCTCAGAAAAGGTCACTCAGTTGAGAAGCGTACTCCACGGGTTTCATGACCTCCAAGTCGAAATCGTAGTAAGGAAGGTTTCTTTAGGGTCCCAACTAGAGGAAGTCTTACCTGACCAACCTAGAGGAACGTCAGATTCCCTGGGAGTTCTCAGAAGAGGTTGTGGTGTCAAATTTGCGTAGTTAAGAAGCCACGAGTCGGAAGAAGTGTCAGGTTGAGAGTGTAGGTATGTACTGGTGTCCTTTTTGGTATCGGAACTGATCCGCCTCGATAAACCAGTATTGAAAAGAAGGTTCCTCATTCACAGAAAATTAAAGTACCGACGTCAGTGCTAGACGTCACTAAAACCTCGGGGGGTTTTATTTCAGACTGTGACAAAGATGACAAAGGGGTAGATAAAGGGTACTTCACTACCCTGGTCTACGGTACTAGAAGTAAAAGACTTACAACTCGAAATTCGGTTGAGAAAGTGAGAGGAGAAAGTGAAAGTAGTTCTCCGAAAAATCGAGGAGAAGTGAAAGACGGTATTTCCACCACAGTAGACTTATAGACTCCAACAACTATAAAGAGGGTCGTTAGAACTAAGGTCGAACACAAAGAAGGTCAGGTCGCAAAGAGTACTACATGAGACGTATATTCAATTTATTCGTCCCACTGTTATATCTCGGAACTGCATGAGGAAAAGGATAAACCTTGGTCAGACAACAGGGTACAGGTCAAGATTGACAACGAAGGACTGTACGTATCTCTAAAGAGTTCTCCGTCCAATCCACCAGACCACAAGGGTAGAGAAAGTCTTAAAAGGTGTCAAATAACACTAGATGTGTCAGATCATCAGTTATTTAAACCTCTTTATAATGATGGTTAAAAAGTACTTGTCTATTTAAACCGATTTATATAATCCCAAGTCAGTTTACACTGAAGATACTTAATATTAAATATCTGTTTAGAATGTACTTTTTTCAAGACATTCCTCATTCTTATTTCTAAGTGGGGATTCATTCTAACTTCTAAAAAATGGGATTTCCTCCACTTTACATACTCATCTATAAAATCTTCCCCTCATACTTCGGGACTAATGTTACTTCTTCCCTTCACACCGTAATTTTATATGTCTTACTTTCTTAAAGACCATCCACCCTTTACATTCACATTTCCGGTACTCCACTCTTATTTGTAACAAATAATTGTCCTTCCGATCTCCCTTCTATGGGTGATAAGTTCTCAGTCTTCTTTATCCAACAAAACACTGGAAAAGATTAGGTGAGTCGAACAAAGGAATTGATACGTCACTCTGTATTTAGACAGAAATTGATGAAGTCCAGACACTTCACCATTTCAAACAGTTTCGTATAATTTTTAACATTTCCCGATGTTTTTACGTTCAATATCAAAATCTTAATAAGACAATATACTATGTTCAGTTAATTAGACCCGGGGACACGGACCATCTACAACATGATTCACGTTCACAACTTCTCCACACATCCTTAATTTTACTGAATTAAATAATATCAAATTTTCCGTAAAAATGGTCAATTAGTAACGACGAGGAGAGTTGAAAGAAAAGACTCAGAGTCGAATAGTTATTTTCCCCCATTATTTCGGATTATTCAAAAATAATTTTTAAACAACGCTATTATGTATATTTCATGGATCGTCCCACGGACCCTATACAAGTAAATTCTATCAATACTATTACTTGATAACATGGTTTTAAATTATTACTTAGAGTATATTTAAGTATACACTTCAAGAATTAGTGACTACTTCTTGTATATTAACATATTATTTCGTCAGTATCCAATGTTTTATTTGTGTGTTTGATATAAACCTTCAGTCATTAAAGTAATTTATTACTCTCAAAACCTTGTCATCTCCGTGACTTGAGTATTGTGAGTGTAAAAATTCTTGCAAAATTCTTACAAAACTAATTGGTTTTATTAATTTATGTGTGTGGTAACCGAAAATTAATTTTTTCTGTTAGGACAATAAAGTATCTGGAGCACTTAGCATTGTTCGTACCACCAAAATAAACAGGTTATTATAACAGACTTTATTTTACAAAATTGTCAATCTCCGTACACAAAGACGTTTCACATATTTTTACACCTTATTATATTAAACTCCTTAGAGACAAATCATGGAATAGACATAACTCAAGACACCTATGTTACGACTTTGTTTTAAAGAAGGTGGTAGTTATAGTGGAAAATAAGACTCCTCTTAACGGTGTCTGTGTTTCAGTACTACATTTCATCATTCAGTTCACTTTCAATCTCTACGTATTTAGTCCGACACCATACTCTGATTAATTATTAATTCCTTCCGTAAAACTTACTCCCTTGACATTCGATTCGGGAGTTCCAGATCCTAGGTGGTCAGTTTTAGTCCTAAACTCAGAACATCCGTCTCCCATCTTGTACTCGTTTTTACATTGATTCTTTGTCCTTCTCCACAAACCTCTACTACGTACACAAATAAAAGAACTAATACTATTACTAAGACACACACATATATATATACATATATATATATATATATATTGATTGTTTATCAAACAATTAATACACGTCAAATAATATATAGTCAAAATAGAGTTATTTCGACATTTTTGTAAATTTCGTCAGATCGGTACTTACCTTTCACTCTTACATCCAATCATTCCCCAGTTAGAAATTATAGGTAAAAATAAGATATTTTTCGACTTAAAAAATAATTTTAGAATAGAGATTGTATACACACTAGGAGTCGAATGGAACGTTCTATTCAGTGTTTTATAAGACTTCTTAACCATTAGAGGTATCAGAAAAGTATAAAGTCTTTGTACATTTTTCTGAGTCTACAAAACATTTTATTAAACCTTTATTAAAATCTAAGTGTCTTCTCATGGTTTCTATCATCTCTCTTAAAGACATATAGTAAAAAGTCAGAGAGAATTATTATTGTAAAACAAATTCGTCCCGTGTAAACAGTTTTAATTTTCTAATTGTAACCATAAAATAATTGATTTGATGTCTGAAATAGAACGAAAGTGGTCAGAAAGGTAAATGTATATAAAAGAGAACAACGTACTAAGTCAATCTCGGATGTAAAACAAGTAAAAAGAATTAAGGAACCTATGAAGGTTAGACACTATCAAAGAGTTAGAACAGAAAGTACTGATCCCCTAACTTAGAACGACAATTTATTAAAACATCTTAAAAAATCTTATAGGATGTTGAAACCAATAAAACGACCCCTTTTCACTTGATCGCCGTCATACTGTTGTCCTGTGTCTGCTTCGTCGTCCCGCCTTCCCAGAGTATCACCGGCTACCGTCCCGACCAAACCCGAAACAAATGTTGTGACGGAAGACATCGGCCCCATACTCTCTCTCATAATCCTCTCTCCGGTCAGAGTACCAAATCCTCCTTCAGGAAGCGTAACCTTAGAGTAAGTTCCTCCACGGCGAAAGACGAGTCGTGGCGGACTCGGGATGATCAAGGGGGCAGGAAAGACCTACCCCAGGCGAACCCAGGGGGTCCGAGTGGCAATTCGGTCATACTGCGGGGAGTGACTCCTTCGGGTACGTCATAAGAAGCACAAGAGACGATTACAAAAGAGACCTTCCCTGTCTGCCTTGACAAAGAGTAAAAGTCAGTTAATAATCGTCTCATTTATCTTGATTGTATAAAAGGGAAAATACCTCTTCAATAAAAACACATCAAAGGTTTGAAATTTGAAGACACTTCACAAGAGACGTCTCAATTGACGTTCTTACATATGCGCAGATTATTTTATTGTTCCACTCCTTTTTATTTATTTATTTATTTTAAGAGAGTAAGTTGACTTCGGTGCTTAAAATCCCTTCTTATGATATCTCCACTTAACAGAAAATGTAGCATAGTACAACTCCCTTTGTCTTATAATAACACTGACAGATGAACACTACAATTCGAACTAGTACACTTACTCCTCTATAGACCGTCCAAAGATGTGACATTTAGGGAGAGGAGTGACCAATAGGTATTTGTAATACTCCGTAACGTGACTTCGGTATGTTTATAAAACGAAAAGGACTTAGTAAATCAATGATTAAAATTGTAAGTAGTCACTTAGAGTGACACCACAAGATTATCCCTAAAAAATAGAGGAGTAACTAAGGTGTAAAGATTTAACTTATTTACATAAATAAATAAGTTAGTTAATAAATATTGACATACTTGAGTATCTATGTATAAAATAGGAAATCAAGTTTTGCTCATGATAGAAATATAAAAAGAAGTATAACAAACTCGAAGTGTGGGTCCTTGTGAAAGTATGATAAAACATACGAGGAAAATTTAACAGACGTAGAAAAACACCAACAACAAATAAGAATAGAGGGTGTCCAACAAGGTCCGAGTAGAACATAAAATGGAAGAGGTCGGTCCTTCCTTATAATTGACAAAAAGTTCCTAGGACACAAGAACGATAACCGTTCACCATGAATCTTTGATACTAGAACCACGATGCATATAAGTGATAATAACTCCACTGCAGAGAAAAACCCGGATGAGTCATCTGTTCTCGATCCTTTATATAAATACACACGATTAAGTACACATGTATCTCGAGGTGTAGAGGTGTATTATACACAGTGTATGTATACTTATTGACCATTACGTGTCTTTGTGTATAAGTGTGGTTTTGTTTTACACTTAAGTATGACGACAGAGTGATGTCATGTCGTGGTGTTCCAAGTTAGACAGTAAGAAGAAAGGAAGAAACTTTGAAAAGAGAAGTTGTCATTCTTTTAAACGAGATTAATAGCTATTACTCGAATAAATACGTTGGGATTATATGTATATCAAAGTCTTAATGATTAGGTTTAGGAATACACCTTCTTTAAATGATTGGTCACACGTCACAAAAACATGTCTTAGAAATAGAGACGTCACGAGTCAGTTTTGTGAAGGTTTGATCCATGTAGTCGAGGAACGAGTGGAGGAAGTTACACCAATATGGTAAATACACATAATATTAATTTAAGAAGGATATGTCAAACGTAAGGTAAGACCCTGGGGAACTGTGATACGAAAGAATAACGACAAAAATAAAAATTTGTACTTTCATCCCTTGAAG
Source organism: Capra ibex (assembly GCA_006410555.1). Classification (NCBI taxonomy): domain Eukaryota; kingdom Metazoa; phylum Chordata; class Mammalia; order Artiodactyla; family Bovidae; genus Capra; species Capra ibex. Next base: position 41,567,813 of record SJYO01018169.1, on the reverse strand, counting down.
TAAGACACCCATGTCAAGTTACCCAATACTGTTTAAGTATTAGTACACAGGCGGTGTGTCACGAGTCAGTGAGTCAACATGGATTGAGAAAAAGTTTAGGTACCTGATATCGGCCGGTCCGAGAAGTAAGTACCTTAGAAGTCCGTTCTTATGACCTCACCTAACGGTAAAGGATGAGGTCCTCTAGAAGAGCTGGGTCCTTAACTTGGGTACAGAGACCACAGAGGACATAACCGTCCACCTAAGAAATGGTGACACGGTGGACCCTTCGGGGATAGGTGGTTCGTTATGATTTGTTTTCTCAAGATATTAGAGGTTTATGAAGATGAACGACGGAGAAACATCTATTGGAGAGAGATTCGGGGCGACAACTGTAGGTACCTAGAAAAGGAGAGGGCTAATAAAACAAATAAGGTCTTTCAGTATACTCTGGTATATTATACATCGGAAACCCTGGACCGAAGAAAGTGAATTGTTTTATGTAAATTCTAAATAAGTGTAACAACGTACTTAGTTATCGAATCACAAGAAAACAACGACTCATCGTAAGTTAATATACTCTCAAACAAATAGGTAAATAGGTCACTCTCTATAAACCCAACAGAGGACCAAAATCACGAATATTTATTTCACCTATATTCGAAAATATATGTCTGAAATACAGTTACATTCAAAGGTCGAGTGTACCCTTTGAGAATTTTTACTCTAATGACTCAGTTATGTCATTCATAAGTAAAAAAACGGTCAAGGAAAAAAGGAGAAGTTTGAGAAAAACTATCTTTGTTTTAAATGAATCTTATTATACATAACAGTGAGAAGGCTAACAATAGAGACATGTAATCCAATTGGCTCGATACTATCTTAGTTTGTTTACTTTTATGTGTGATACATAACAACATAAACCGAAAAAATAAGTCGTAGTATAAAAACTGCAACTAGGTAAACAAAATACTTAATCATTCAGTAAAGAATAATAACTATTAAAAAACTATTTTATTTAAATAGTGTTAGACAATAAGTAAGTTTACAATTACCTTTACAACAAAAGGGGAGGTCAAAAAAACACTCTACTTATTTCTATTTTAATTGTCGTCAACGTATAAATGTAAAAAGGAAGAAAACCTACCGACTTTAACGAGTCAGCATCCATCCACATAAAAATAGAACATTGACTATTTATTATAAAATTTTCTGAACTTAGCAAAATGTGTGGGTGATTATCATATAACCTCAATGTTAACGATGTACAAGATTACAACAGAAATAAAATCGATAGGATCAATTACACTGTTTCACAGATAAATACCAAAATCAAACGTAAAAGGACTAGTCATTTATGAAATTTATGGAAAAATAAAGAAATACATTGTCAGTGTGTAGAAACACCTCGTGGACGAGTTCACAAATGAGTAAAATCTTGATGTCTCAAACAGGAAATTATGAATGAATGTTCTCAAGAAATACACAAAAAATATTTTCAAGAAACAATCTCTACACATAACAACCTTTATAAAAAAACATCAATAACCAAAAGAGAAAGTAAAATTATCCAATAGAAATACCCGTCCCACTAAAAGGGAACATCTATTCAATTAAACACAGTGTAGATTCTTTAAAAATACCAGGCTCTAAATACTTGTATAAGTTGATCGAAAATAAGATCTTCTAAAAAACAAAAGGGGTAATGTAACTTCAAGGTAGAATAACCGGAACTTAAGACAATGGTCGACATAGGTAAATGATAATCAAAAAAGTAATAACGATTACAAGTAAGGAATGTTACATTCGATAGTACAGTAGACGTTTATTTGTCATTGTAAAGAAGTAAAAGTCAGAAGTACGTAGGAGAAGGAAAAAATACTAAAATGTGTCTGTTCCAGGAGTTTCTTGTACGACTTCACTGTCTACATGGGAAAAATCCCATTTTTGTAAGTCATACAGTGACAATTACTACTCTTCCTGGAGGAGATAAAGACTGAACAACTCTCTAAAATAGGTGTTATGTATAAATTAAACCCGTTCACGAATAAGAATAAATGAACCTACTACGTAAAAAAGGAAACCGACAAATTATACCACTACAGACAGACAACTAGAAGTCTACAATGTGGTTGTAAAGTAAGGACCTACATCAGGAACATCAGTACAACATAATTAAAAAATACATAGTGTTTAAGCTAAACGTTTATAAAGAACTCTTAAAAGTGCAGAATTAGGGACCTTCTATGACTAGATTGAAAAAAGAAAAAATCATTACAGAAACATTCTAAAACTTTTGACCTTCTTTATCTATTATAAGAGAAATCAATTTGTTATAAACAATTTATCAACTTCCTTAAATGATTATTTTGATAAACTTGTAAAAATATCTTTCTAAATATTCAAATAAACAAATTTTGCTATCCGTAAAAGTCAAAGAAAGAAGATTATCAAAAATGTTCAACACAAAAATTCCACTGACATAAAGAAGATTAAAGGGTTCATAACGAAATTAAAATAAGTATTATAGACAACAATATGTAAAGTATAAATACCTTATATATCACTACCAAGGAGGAAATACAGACTGCAACTTTAAAAAAACAACGAGTCAGTCGATATACGACAGAACTATATATACATAGCTAAGGAAATTAGTAAAATTTCTTGGTTGAAGACATTAAAAAAACAAAAGATAAAGTTACTAAAACAATAAAACAAAAGAAAACAAAATTTTTTAATAAAACATGAATGTAAAAGGAAGTATATCAGAAGATCGAAGAAACTAAAAAGAGAATATCAAAGAATACAACTTTTGAATCGAGTATCTAAAATTTGGAAGGAAAGAAATATTTTATTCGTAAATTTCGAAATGTAAAGGGAGATACATGTATCAAAATAGGTGGTTATAAAAACTATATAAAATGAAATTGGGAGTAAATCCACATTTACGTAAAAATAAAAGAAAAGGATAATAAACTAATTATCCATTAGATCCTCATATAATAAATTAAAGGTTTATAAACCCATTTATTGACTCCATATAAAAAATAAAGATTAAATTAATATATAAGAACATCCTAAAATTCTGAAACTTTAAATAAATCAAACGAAATACCGGATCTCAAAGAATCCCGACAAATCAGAAGATATTATAATTAATTTAATTAAATCTAAAGATGTAGTATAAAAAAGGAGAACGGAATATTTAAGGACTCTTTACCTTCAATTTACGAGGTGATACTAACATCTAAATAGGAAAAAAATTGAAATCACGATAGTTAAAATGAAAGTACTTAAAACCTCGAAAGAATAAATTATGTACAAATCCTTATGAGTCGTCTGATAAAATAGAAATACTTCACTGGAAAAAATGGAGACCATTGTGAAGAACAAGACTTCATGAACAGACTACGATTACTTCGGTGTAGTCGGATGACCCAAATTTAAAACGTACGATATAGAAAAGTAGTAAATTAAATTAGAAAGATATAGAAGTAAAATTTTACGTAGTGAACTTTCGTACATCAACACAGAATAGATAAAAAAAGTAAAAATATTGAAAAAAGAAAAATTAACCCCACACATCAAATAAATTTATAGTAAATTACAGATACAAATTTTAAGTAGACAAAAAGATACACAAAAGATTAACAAAGGAGGTAAGACATAAAGAAAAAACAAGGAAAGACGGTAACGAATACAATTAACTTGTGTAAATCAAAGATTGAAACAGTGAGATAGATGAAATAACCGAAAAACAAATAATAATAAAATTATATATTAAAAGAGATCCTTCTTACTCCTCAAATCGATATCCTTATCTTCATATTCGTCATGCTACAATATTCACATTCTAACCACATTACTTTTTACTGCGGGTTTCAATGACTCGAGGCTTAGTAACTTCACACAATTATAATAGAATATACAGTTTTGACTCGAACAGCCACATTAACAATTTCGAGAATACTACCCCTCCTATAGGACCACAATAAGGTCACTTAGGATTTACATTAGTGTTCACTTCAACCTCCCTTTCTCTTTCATTTTCACTTTCAGTAAGTCAAGACAGGCTTACAAACACTGGGATACCTTATATGTCAGGAACCTTAAGAGATCCGATCTTATAACCTCACCCATCGGAAAGGAAAGAGGTCCCATAACCTCCCTCCATCTCCCTTTAAACTGTTGTCTATGTTTTTTCTTTTTCACACTGGTGACTTCATCCTATGGTGGGACGACCGTCATTTTCGATTTCTGTCGTTCCTTTGTCCAAAGGACATCTTGGAGGTCTTACTCATGTTGGTACGACTGTGAAACTAAAACCGGGTCATTTTGGATAAAGTCTAAATTACTGTATGTCTTGACATGTCTTTTATTTATATAACAAAAAAATTTCGGGAGTCTAAACACCATTAAATAGTTTCGAGTGTATTTTCTGTTACCCTATTCTGGAATACAAACCTTATACACACATAAAGCAGAGAGTCAGTACAGACTGAAACACTGGGAAAACTTGACATCCGGCGGTCTGAGAAGACAAGTACCTCAAAAGGTTCGTTCTTATGACCTCACCCAACGGTAAAAAAAAAGGTTCCCTAGAAGGACTTGGTCCCTAACTCGGATGTAGAGAACTCAGAGGACGTAACGTTCGTCTAAGTAATGGACGACTCGACATTATATTCGTTTATATTATAGAAAGATCACTAATCGTAGTCGTTCCATGTTCTAATTTTATCTTGAAACCAATTAGTAAAAAATAGTAGTATCTATAAACGATGGGTATATCTCCATACTTCAGTAGTCTTAAGTAGTATATGTACTTTTTCTGTTCCTAAACAATATTCTTCTTACACAGGTAATATAAAATATTAACACAAAATGATGTTTTTTCAATCGGAATCTTCCTTTGTTACTAAATAATACAGTTTTGTTTAATAGGTGAGACAATTTAAGTGGTGTGGTGCTTATAAATGTCACACCTATAATCAGAAACAGTAGAGAGATTGGATTAATTAGAATTGTGAGACCTGAACATCTCACTGTCTTGATCTTTCGCAAAACCGGTGACGAGAGTAGACCCTCTCCTTTACGTCCGGGTCTTTATAATTTAATTAGTGAGACTAAGATTCTATCTTCTTTCGGTGTTTAGTAAATCTTATTAAAAGAGGGTTTAAGAACTTCTTAATAAAATTTTGAAACTTGGTAAACTTAATACATATAATTATAAGAAGTAAATCAACTTTTCAGGTTAAAGTCAGTCCTTTTGTTATCGGTAATATCCTAAAACCTCTTGTTTCCTGAATTATGTCCGGTAAAATCCGAACGGATTGGTAACAACGTTTCCAATCCACTTCTTCTAATCTCTTCGAGGATTTTCGCTGACTAAGTGTCCTGAGTGTACCTTCAGTGTCACTTAAAGCAGTCAGAGTAGTCCTATAACAGTCGACACTTTTCTCTGGCAACAGGACTGGACAGAGATATCATTACCACCTGGAGACGGAAAAACGACTCGGGAACGTGAATTGTAAGAGTCGACGACCGACATTGTCTCGTACTGAGAGTTTCGAGTGGATACACGTTCTAAACGAAGTTCTAGGGTCTCTACTAAAGAAGAAGGTAAAAGCTTTAGACCGTGTTCACAGAGTGTGACCGACTGTGAAGAGGGACGTCATATAACCCCTTGAATCCCACCGTTACTATGGTCAACTTGTGTCCACAACAAAAAAAAAAAAGAAACTTAAAAAATTTTTCAAAAACTTTAAAATAATGTCAATTAACTATATCAAAAAATATTTATTTTGTAAACTATAACCGGAAATATTGTAAGTGAGACGATAAGTATAAACAACATGGTATAAAACGGATACCGTAATTAGAACACCAGGTCAGACTTAAAGAAGTCCTGGGTAGTCGGTCCACATAGAATCACGGTACTATCGTCATTGTTATTTCATTTATATTCGATTGAAGGTTTGTTCGGGTGTAATCTAAGCATTGCACACAGTCAGTCCTTCGTATGAGAAAGACTTGTACAAGTCAAGTCAAGCCAGCACAAACTGAGAAACGCTGGGGTACCTGACGTCGTGCGGTCCGAAGGGACAGGTAGTGGTTGAGGGCCTCGAATGAGTTTGAGCACAGGTAACTCAGTCACTACGGTAGGTTGGTAGAGTAGGAGACAGCAAGGGAAGAAGAGGGTGGAAACTAGAAAGGGTCGTAGTCCCAGAAAAGTACTCAGTTAAGAAGTGTAGTCCACCGGTTTCATAACCTCAAATTCGAAGTCGTAGTCAGGACGATTACTTGTAAGTTCGAACTAGAGGAAGTCTTACCTGACCAACCTAGAGGAACGTCAGGTTCCCTGAGAGTTCTCAGAAGAGGTTGTGGTGTCAAGTTTTCGTAGTTAAGAAGTCGTGAGTCGAAAGAAATATCAGGTTGAGACTGTAGGTATGTACTGGTGACCTTTTTTGTATCGAAACTGATCTGTCTGGAAACAACTGTTTCATTACAGAGACGAGAAATTATACGAAAGATCCAAACAGTATCGAAAAGAAGGTTCCTCGTTCACAGAATTGACTTGTACAATCGTAGACAATAAAATAGAAACTAACGATCACTGAATAGTTTGTAGGAATCATGATAAGGAGTTTCTCTCAGACACAGAACATCGAAAAGGTCGATATTGAGTTAAAAATATAAACTCAAGATAACCATACCACAACCCGAAGGGGCCAACCGAGTCGTCATTTATTAGGTGGACGTCACGTTTTCTGCGTCCTCTACGTTCTACTTCCTCTGTGTCCAAGGCAGAGACTTAGTCCTTCTAGGGGACCTCCTCCTGGACCGTCGGGTGAGATCATAAGAATAGTCCTTTAGGGTACCTGTTCTCAAACCGTTCGACGACGCAGGTGCCCCAGTGGTACTCAGTTTGTGTCGAATTCGTTGACTGGTACCACACCATGATCCATAATTCCTCCGAAGATATTGAACGATTAAATAGAGTCAGAAAGTCACCGGACATAGAGACCGCTGGAAGTATTATAAAAGAAAGACATATCAACAAAAAAAAAAAAAAAAAGGGGAGGGATACACTCTGTCTTTCAATCCTTCTCCGATTTCACCCTTCTTACCGGAAGAAAGTCCCGAGACCTTGTTCTGAGACCATCTCAGAAAGGGTCTTTAAGTCCCGAAACAATCTACCTTACGAATACCATATTACATTTTAATTGTTCCTAATGAATAACGTGGAAGTGGTACTCTTGGACTACCCCAAGAACTTGTATTTATGGTACTTTCAAACCCCTGGGAGACTTCTAACGTCGGAACTTGTCACTTAGTCAAAGTAGATTTAGGTGTGAACCAAAGGTCGTTAAGTAGTTTTGATGGAAAATTAACAAGGAGAGTCATATACCAAAGTCACCGAGGAGAGTTCCAATCCTCTAGAACTGATACTGAGGTCCAAGTGAACAAAGAGGTCTGGAGTACCATCATGAATAGGACACCGGAGTTAAGAGACTTCTCAAACTCTTTCCATGACTAAACATCAAACGAGTCAAAAACAACAAAACAAACATCTCTTATCTTACTTCAGAAGTTTCGAGAAACAAGATCTCGACTTCGATCTTTAGAACGGTAACAAAAAACCTCGGTGTAACCTTGTAAAGTTTATATAGAAAGGAAAAAAATTTTTTATTTGAATCACCGAGTTCAAACGGAAAAAGGAGTAATAAAGTAAATAAATAAACTCTGAATTACCGAATTCAAATAGAAAAAGAGAGTATTAAAATAAATAAAATCTGAATTACCGGGTAAATGAATGAAAGAAAAAAAAAATGAAATGTTATAACATAACCAAAACGGTGTGTAGTTGTACTTAGACGGTGCCCATATGTGCACAAAGGTTAGGACTTGGGGGGAGGGTGGAGGTAGGGGTATGGTAGGGAAACCCAATAGGGTCACGTGGTCGGGGTTCGTAGGACGTAGCTTGGATCTGACCGCTAAGTAAAGAATATACTATAATATGTACAAAGTTACGGTAAGAGGATTTAGTAGGGTGGGAGAGGGAGAGGGTGTCTCAGGTTTTCTGACAAGATATGTAGACACAGAGAAAACGACAGAGCGTATGTCCCGATAACAATGGTAGAAAGATTTAAGGTATATATACGTAAACATATGACAAAACCACAAAAAGAAAGACCGAATGAAGTCAGACATATTAGTCGAGGTCAAATGAAAGAGAAGGAGTGTTAAAACAAATAAAAACCGGCACGACCTAGAAACAACGACACTTCCGAAAAGAGATCAACACCACTCGTCCCCGATGAGAAATAAACACCACGTACCCGAAGAGTAACGACACCGAAGAGAACAACGACTCGTGCCCTAGGTCCGTGTGGTCGAAGTCATCAACGTCGAGGACTCGAACTCTCTTGTCCGACCATCAACACCACGTGTCCAAATCTACGAGGTGTCGAACACACTATAAGGACCTGGTCCCTAGTTTAGGTACAGAAGGAGTAACTGTCCGCCTGAGAAATAGTGACTCAGTAGTCCTTTAGGGGAGTTTATATAGAATTCCCACTTAAAGAAAGAAGAGACAATAGGACGGTACCTTAAAACTCCTCGTTCAATGCCTATATAAGAAAAATGTTCCACCGAATCTTTCAGAATTAGGACCTTTCACCTTCACAATGAACGAGTCAGTAAACACTGAGAAACACTAGGATCCCTGACGTACATCGGAGACAGGTACCTTAAGAGGTCCGTTCTTATGACCTCACCCATCGGTAAGAGAAAAGGTCCCCTAGAAGTACTGGGCGGGGTCCCTCGCTTGGACTAGAGGGGTTAACGCCTTTCTAAGAAATGGTAGACTCGAAGGTCCCTTCGAAATTAGGACCTTTTGTTACAAGTCAAAGTATCAATAAATCATCGAATCCCCTAGAAGGACCAAACACACCAAGAGGGACATCGTGTCAATTTTTTTTTATCAAGATTCATTATTAAAAATGGATACTAATTTTCAACTTTAACGAAATTTATCCTTTTGATCATAAGTCATTATACTATAAAACCCTCTATCCTCGGTAGGACGACTTCATGTTGACTTTATAAAATACCTTTTACGAAGTCAAAACGTCACACCTACCTCATTGTATTTCAATATAGGGTCGATTCTCCAATCCTTCTATAAAAGACGTTTGACCGTTTTAGGACACGGTTTTTGTATGTGTACATTTTATTAATTCTAACACAGAGTGAGCTGTCAGAGTGTAGTCCATTCTGAAACGAACATCACCCCGAGTGCGTCTTTACTTCTGTCATGACGGTACGATAACAAAAATTAGTTTTTACGTAAAATATACGAATGACAAAGAGGAAAAGAACAAACAGAGTACACGTGTCTTGTAAGTTATATCGTGAAGTAGAGATCAAATGAAATCTGTTAAAGGCAACGGAAAAAGAATTTTAAGAAATTTCTTAAAAGCAAATTTCTAAGAAATTTCTTACAATCATATCACAAGATACATAACTACCACAAACATCGAAATATATTTTAGAGACTTTAGAGATGGACACCCCGTGTCTTTCCGACCTTAACTACAAGCTAGCAGATGGTGGACACTCCACTAAAAATAAGAGATAACGTATATAAAGTGGAATCCTTGTCTTCTGTAAAAACGGACTTTGTCTATGTTTTTGTTTGGAAGAAGGAGTTTTCACAAGTAAGGAGGGTCTTCGTGAACCAACGGGGGACGGATGTCTCACTATAAGACCCTTTGAAATTTTTTTTTTTTAAGACAATGTTTAAAACGATGTTATGTGTGGAATAAAAAGGTGTGGGTGTGTGGGCGTGTAGGTGATTGTAATCCAAAGACTTCACACTTCGTCCTGAAGGACCACCGTAAAAGTGTAAAATACATCGACAACTACTTCGGTGACGACTGTGACCCATACAGTGACATTTTAGAGCTCTGAAAAACCTCCTTTCTTTTCACAATGGATTAATAAAAGAGTTTTATATCGTGTGTCCGTTCATTGACTCTTCTATCATAGGTGGACTGACAGTCGAGAAGTTTGAGACACCGGATAGTCAAATTGAAGGAACAATTTTCGGAAATAATTTGTTAAATTTTTGATACCTAATATCTCAAAACGAGTAAATCTCTGTTCTTCCTTGATGGATGAGTCGTTTTTTACTCCTCTATACTAAATTTAACCAACCAAAGTGTCAACTTTACGTCCTCTGCCAACGTCTCGAGTCAAAATACACTCCATCAAGAGTTTAATAATACGAGACTTTTAATAAAACGGGTCGTATAGACATTGTGGAAATCTCTCGACGTCAAGAGACTTATCAAGTCCTGTTTTTCAACAACATCCAACTTAAAGTGACTAGTGATTCCCCTCGACTCCAAAGAAACAATAAGAAGTAAATATAGGAATATCAGTTAACGTTTGAGAGATAAAGACAAATGTCAAGATCTGTCAATTAAAATTTCGGAAAGAAAACGGTCAATTTTACCACTTACAGTCTAGAACTAATCTTTTCGTGAATAAAAGAACATTGAGTTGTTCCTTCCTTTTCTCTAAGAAATGTAATTTAATGTTAAAACTTGTCTCTATTTTAACTTTAATAAAACTAAATATTTCTTTTAACTTACTAACACGACTTTACCGAGAACCAAATAACAATATAAAGAAAGGGACAGTGACACCTCTTTATATTTGATGTATTCACTAAACCTTGACAACAAAGAGTCAGCGGTTCAGTACAGGTTGAGAAACGGTGCGGTACCCGACGTCGTGTGGTACGAAGGGACAGGGAGTGGTAGAGGGTCTCAAACGGGTTCAAGTACAGGTAACTTAACCACTACAGTAGGTTGACAGAGTAAACCTTAATCCCGTAAGAATTATCTTTAAACGTACAGAAACTAAACAGATTTGGAAACAAAGGTGCACGTTTGACTTCACTTTATAAAACCATGCAAAAAGTCCATACAGTAACACTTAATGTGTAAATTCTATTTTTAGAAAAATCAGATAGTAATATCCACATCAGCTAATCACGTAATATATAACAATCGTGTCGGATTCTGTATAAAATTCTGTCCCTCATTTTTTTCCTTTTCCAAATGGAAAATTTATAAGTTATGTGTTTGAATTTAGTTCGTATATATAAGTAGTTTCATTAATGTGTACAGTTCATGTTAGTTTCTACTACAAAGAATCTGACTATAGTTTAGTTTTGAAAATATCAATTTTATTAACTTTTAATAAGAAAATTATACGTTTTCACTATTTTTAATCTTGATGGGTTAATTTATTAGTATTAGTGTTAACTCCAAATCCATTGTAAATTTAGGGGTCTGTAGACTTTGTGATTTCAGGATACATCTTACTATCATATTATTAAACAGATATAGACTTATACCTTTAATAAAATTATAGTGTTTAATAAGTAAGAGAACACTGTAAATCTTTTATGTTGTATTTACTTAGAACGTCAAAAAGAAATAATGAAATTTTCTAAACATGATGAGTACTCATATCCAATTAACCTATGACAATCTATACGATACGAAAATCTATACGAAATCTATTGATAAAAAAAGAAATAATACTTTGTATATACAGGTGTTTTTAATAGTACAAAAGGTTTTGAGAATTTTTAGAGTAGGTTCTCCAAAACATTTGATCTAAATACGGAACATAGCCCCGAAGGTACGACCGAGTCTATCGTTTCTTAGACGGACGTTACGTCCTCTGGGTCCAAGTTAGGGACCCAGTCGTTCTAAAGGATCTTTTCCCTTACCGATGGGTGAGGTCATTAGAACAGACCTCTTAAGGTATCTGTCTCCTCGGACCACTCGAAGTCAGGTACCCTAACGTTTCTCAGTTTGTGCTGACTCACTGATTGTATGTGTGTACCGGATTAGTACTAACAAAACTAAATTTAAGGATGTTTACTTGTGGGTTTGTGTATCAAACTGTTGTATTCATCTAAGTCTATAGACCGCACTGCTAGAAATAACACTTAGATGGTTTTAAGTATGGTCTAACTTATCGTAAAATACCAAGGTGTCTTTAATACGTCTCGTTATATAGTTCATATGTATCTGTACTGAATATGGTCATCCTCCTTTTCAATGTAAATTTCTGTCGACGAACCGATAAAGAGTCTCTTTGTAGGTTATAGACTCACTTACTGACTGGTACGTACGTACAATTCAGTGAAATCAACACAGGTTGAGAAACGTTGGGATACCTGACATCGGGTAGTCCGAGGAGAGAGGTACCCCTAAGAGGTCCGTCCTTATGACCTCACCAAACGGTATAGGATGAGTTCCCCTAGAAAGGTTAGGTCCCCAACTTTGGGCACAGAAATTCCAGAGGACGTGTACGTGCATCTAAGAAATGGTGATTGCGTTCGTTCCTTCGGGAACGTACTCAGATCTCTTTAGGACGTACAACACCCCAAGACAACGGATGAGTAAGAAAATCAGAACACTTAGTACACTTATTAAAACTAGCTAATCTCATTTGATGTTTACTCAGTCCCGAAGGGACCACCGAGTTACCATTTCTTAGGTGGACGTACACGTCCTCTGTATCCAACCTAGGTACCCAGTCCTTCTAAGGGACCTCTTCCTTTACAGTTGGGTGATGTCATAAGAATGGACCCTTTAGGTAAACCTTTCACCTTGGATGTCCGATGTCAGGTAGCTCAGTGTTTCTCACACTGTCGAAAATCGTTGATTCGTTGTTGTTGTGTTTACTGAGTTTCACTACAAAGAACTTTCTCAATACATTATATTAGTCAGTAAAAATATTAAAAATATGATTCTTAGAAGATTAAAACTCACTTATAAAGTACTAATAACTCTTATAAAGTTCCTGAGGATATCAACAACAACAACAACAACAAAAGGAGGAGGAGGACTCAAAGTAGGTACATCTGTCGATAGATAAAATAAAAAGGGAATTCTTAAACGAATTCACTTGTAAGATAAACGGGGGACGGTTTAAGAGGTTAAAAGGTAATAAGGGTTTAAGTCCCCTACCATAGTGTTTAATATACTAGTACTTTCAGTCATTGGTCTTTTAACTGGTATTAAGAGAGGAAGGGTTTAGGATGTACACTGGTAATAAAGATTAGATGGTAGTGCTTTCGTACAAACGGATAAGTCAGACAAATATAAGGGTATTGACCAACGTAAAAAGTGAATTCTTCCGAAAGAATAGAGAGGAACGACAAGAAACCTTGAGACTTAAGATTACCCGTATAAAAAGGAAAAGAGGAAACGAAAAACACAGAGAAGAAAAGAGTCGATAAACATTCCGGAGGAGTCCGTTGGTAAAACGGAAAAACGTAAAGAAAAAGAACGCCTATCAAAACTAGTGACGGAGGACATGTCACAATGTTTGGAGACAGGTATCAAGAAGTCCGTGAGACAGATAGTCTAGATTAGGGAACTTAGACAAACAGTGGAGGTGACATATTAACATTCCCCAAACTAAATCTAGTATACACTTACCGGATCACAAAAAGAGGTCAAAGAAGTTACATTCAGACTTAAAACGTCATTCAAGTACTGGACTTGGTGTCAGTCGAGGACCAGAACAAAAACGACTGATATATCCAAGAGGTCGAAACGGACGTTCCTTATCTTAGTTAGTCTAAAATCATAACTGGTAGACCACTACAGGTACACATCTTAATAGAGAACACAATAACCTTCTCCCACAAAAGACACTGGTCACGCAAGAGAACCGTTTTGAGACTATCGTAAACGGACGGAGTAAAACATGAGGTTTCGGTTTGAACGAACAATGAGGTCCATAGAGAACTACAGGAGGAAAGTGCAAGATCAAGGGACACTACTTTTCCTGTAGAAAAAAACCACAATCAAGATCTTCTAGAACATCCAGAAGTACCTTGGCAAGTTGAAACCACAGAAGTCGTAATCACCAATCCTGTATCTGAATCTAATGACACTATAACTTAACAAACGGAACCTTTGTTTGGTTCTAGTAAGACAGTAAAAACTCTAATATAGTTTCATGACGTAAAACCTGAGAAAACAACTGATAATCACGATGAGGTAAAGAAGGTTCCCTAAGAACAGGTGTCATTAATTAGATCACTAGTTCACTTAATTTGAGTGGGTAAGGTCAGGTAAAATTAAGTGACTAAGGATTTTACAACTTCTAAAAGGATCTCTAGAGAAGTTCTTTTAATCTTTATGGTTCCTTTGTAAAGTACGTTTTTACCCGTATTATTTCCTATCCTTACCACACCTGGATTGGCTGCTTTTCCTCTAATTCTTCTTTACAGTTCTTATATGTCTTCTTGATATGTTTTTTCCAGAATTACTGGACCTGTTGGTACTATCACACCAGTGAGTGGATCTCGGTCTGTAGGACTTCGCGTTTCAGTTCACCCGGAATCCTTCGTAATGATGTCTGTTTCGATCACCTCCACTACTTTAAGGTTAACTCGATAAAGTTTAGGATTTTTGTTACGAAAATTTCACAACGTGAGTTATACGGTCGTTTAAACCTTTTGAGTCGTCACCGGTATCCTGACTTTTCCAGTCAAAAGTAATATTGGGGTTTCCCGTCACGGTTTCTTACAAGTTTGATGCCGTGTTAACGTGAGTAAAGTGTACGAACGTTCCAGTACGAGTTTTAGGAGGTTCGATCCGAAGTCGTTATGTATTTGGTTCTTAAAGGTCTACAACTTTGACCTAAATCTTTTCCGCCTCCTTGGTCTCTAGTTTAACGATTGTAGACAACCTAGTATCTTTTTCGTTCATTAAGGTCTTTTTTATAAATGAAGACGAAGTAACTGATGTGATTTCGGAAACAGACACACCTAGTGTTGTTTGACACCTTTTAAGAATTACTCTACCCTTATGGTCTGGTGGAATGGACGGAGGATTCTATGGACATATTCAAAAGTTCTTGTTCTGACATACAACAGTGGGACGAACATATTGAATATACGTCTGATGTAACACGTTTTACGACCCGATCTACTTAGTGTTCGATCTTAGTTCTAACGACACTCACTATAGTTATTGGATCTTTACGTCTACTGTGGTGGTATTACGATCTTTCACTTTACCTTGATTTCTGGGGGAACTACTTCCACTTTCTCTTCTCGCCCTTTTCGACCGATTTTTGAGTTGTTAGTCTTTTGTCTCTAGCACCGTAGACCAGGGTAGTTAAGAACCATTTATTTAACCCTTTTTTTACCTTCGTCACTGTCTGAAATAAAAGAACCCGAGGTTTTAGTGACCTCTACCACTGATATTGATACTTTAATTTTCTACGGATAACGAACCTTCTTTTCGATACTACTTGGATCTGTCGCATAATTTTTGGTCTCTGTAGTGAAACCGCTGTTTCCAGGTATATCAGTTTCGATACCAAAAAGATAATGAATACATGCCAACACTCTCAACCTGGTATTTCTTCCGACTCACGACAGCTCAACTTCGAACCTGACGTGCCTATAGTTTGATTCAGGATTTCCTTTAGTTGGGACTTATAAGTAACTTTCCTGACTACGACTTCGACTACGAGGTTAAGAAACCGGTGACTACGTTTCTCGGTCGAAAATCCTTTTCTGGAACTACGAGCTAACTACCGTCCTCCTCTTTCCACACTGTCTACTACCCTACCAACCTACCGTAGTGACTGAGTCACCTGTACTCAAACTCGTTTTAATCCCTCTATCACTTCCTGTCACTTCGGACAGCACGAAGTCAGGTACCCAAACATTTCTCAACCTGTACTGACTTGTTGTTGACCAACGTAATTGAAATCCCAGACCTGTTAATAATATTAATAAGTTGACCAGAGGACCTTAGTTCTTAAAGACTGTAGGTTAGGTAACTAGTCTTAAAAATATATAAATATTTTATATTTATAAGGTAATGAACTTAGTCAATATGTACAAACGATATCTTCCTTTTGTTTCATAACAGTCAGTAGAGTCATAACAGATTCTTCTATAATTCAGGACGAAGACACCTGAAAGGTCGTTGTACAGCATGACTTCAAGAAGGGTCTATAGTGGTTGATATATAATTAAGAACGTTAAACAACAACAAGAGAAGTTCTTATTAGAGACAAACTTCACGAGGAATGGTGATGTTAACATATGGAGGTGAAGTAGTGGTGTTAGAAGTGTAGTAGAATTGAAACGTCAATTTTGGACTAGTAATAGGTTCTTATCTAATTATATTGGAAGAGGTACTTCAAGAAAATACCTTGAGTCTCTATCTTAAATGGTCAGGAAGAAAAAACATGTCGACTCGGAAAACATATGAAGACGTCTCCGAGAACTTAGAATTATAACGTAAATATTAAATACACAGTTAAAGAGAGATTATCTAACTTTCGAGTGACCCCAAACCTAATACGAACTAAATCAAGACATAAGTATGACAAGTTGGGATTCGGAAGTAGTACTACTCACTTACTTAGTACTTTGTTGTTTCGTTTTACTTTATACATATATCGTGAACTGATTTTTGTATCTTGAAAGTACAACGAAAGATTCTTTGTTTATTTTGTATTTTATATCATTTTCAGTTCTAAAACTAAAATGTATACCTTTTTGAGATTATATAAAAAGGTGTTTCATGGTTGTACTTATAACTCTCTCAGTTAAGGATCCTTCGAACTATTCTTCAGGTCCCGGGGGTTCCTCCTCTTTCCCTAGGGTCCGAGAGTTCCTCCTCTGTTCCTGTTTAAAAAAAAAAAGGATGAAACGAAACGAAAAGATGTAATGATAGATGTAACGAATTAGTCATATTGTTAGATAGAACTGGTTCCTGTACAAAGAGGAATTGTTCTTGGAAGACTGATTAGAACAATAGAATTTTGAACATATAACACCCTCACCCAGACCATTCTAGAAGATAACAATCAAGACTAGAACAATTAAATTCTACATACAACACCCTCACCCGGACCATTTTCACCGAAGGGATCACCGAGTCTGTCATTTTACAGACAGACGTCATGACCTCTGGGCCCAAGCTAGGGACCCAACCCTTCTAGGGGACCTCTTCCTTTACCGTTAGTTGAGGTCAAGAGAACGGACCCTTTAGGGTACCTACCTCCTTGGGTTCATTCTACCATCCACAACGTTCTCCTGTAGTCTCCCGTCTGTGTGACTTTGGTATGAGTGTCTTTTGATCAGTGACATTAGTGTGATCCTGGTGTCGGAACAGATTGAGTTACTTTGATTCGGTACGGGTGTCCCGTTGGGTTCTGTCCGCCCAGTACCACCTCTCCAGACTGTCTTACACCAGGCGACCTCTTCCCTTACCGTTTGGTGAAGTCATAAGAACGGAACTCTTGGGGTACTTGTCGTACTTTTCCGTTTTACTATCCTATGACTTTCTCCTTGAGGGGTCCAGTCATCCACGGGTTTTACGAGGACCTCTAGTCACCTCTTATTGAGGTCTTTCTTACTTCCCTACCTCGGTTTCGTTTTTGTCATGGGTCGACACCTACACTGACCACTATCTTTGTTCCAGGTTACGACATTTCTCGTTATAACGTATCCTTGGACCTTACAGTCCAGGTACTTAGTTCAGTTTAACCTTCACCAGTTTGTCCTCTACCGTTCTCACTTGTAGTTGTAAGATCCTTAGTCGCTTGATTTTACCTGACCTTACCCACTTAAATTGAGTCTACTGGCAATATAGATGACGACGCCCGTCGTTAGGGAGTCTTCTTTACCTCATCGGTAGTACCAGTTTTTTTCTCAGGTTTTATGTCATGAACCTACGTTAGAGTTTTTACTGTCTTACTAGAGACAAGCAAAGGTTCCGTTTGGTAAGTTATAGTGTCATTAGGTTCAGACACAGGGCTGGTCATTGTGACTTCTTCGACTTCAACTTACCAAAATACCTCTGGATGTTCTGGAAAATCTTGATTGTGGGGTTTTTCTACAGGAAAAGTAATATCCCTTGACCTTACGTTTTCTTCCTTCAGTTCTTTGTGGACCTCATTGTCCGTATAAACCGGAACCTTATACCTTACTTCGTCCCGTTTCTGATTATCTCAAAACGGTTCTTTTACGTGACCAGTATCGTTTGTGGGAGAAGGTTGTTGTGTTCTCTTCTGAGATGTGTACCTGTAGTGGTCTACCAGTTGTGGTTTTAGTCCAACTAATATAAGAAACGTCGGTTTCTACCTCTTCGAGAAATCTCAGTTGTTTTTGTTTTGGTCCTCGACTGACACCGAGTCTAGTACTTGAGGAATAATGGTTTAAGTCTGAATTTAACTTCTTTCATCCCTTTTGGCGATCTGGTAAGTTCATACTGGATTTAGTTTAGGGAATACTGATATGTAACCTTCATTCTTTATCTAAATTCCCGGATCTAGACTATCTATCTCACGGACTACTTGATACCTTACTCCAGGACTGTAACATGTCCTCTGTCCCTAGTTCTGATAGGGGTACCTTTTCTTTACGTTTTTTCGTTTTACCGAGAGACCCCTCCGGAATGTTTATCGACACTTTTCTTCTCTCCACTTTTCGTTTCCTTTTTTCCTTTCTATATTCGTAGACTTACGTCTCAAGGTTTCTTATCGTTCTTCTGTATTCTTTCGGAAGAAGTCACTAGTTACGTTTCTTTATCTCCCTTTGTTGTCTTACCCTTTCTGATCTCTAGTAAAGTTCTTTTAATCTCTATGGTTCCCTTGTAAAGTACGGTTCTACCCGAGCTCTTTCCTGTCTTTACCATACCTGGATTGTCTTCGTCTTCTATAATTCTTCTCCACCCTTCTTTTGTGTCTTCTTGACATGTTTTTTCTCGAAGTACTGGATCTATTAGTGCTACCACACTAGTGAGTAGATCTCGGTCTGTAGGACCTTACACTTCAGTTCACCCGGAATCTTCCGTAGTGATACTTGTTTCGATCACCTCCAATACCTTAAGGTAGTAGGACTTTCTACTACGACAGTTTCACGACGTGAGTTATACGGTCGTGTAAACCTTTTGAGTCGTCACCGGTGTCCTGAGTTTTTCCAGTCAAAAGTAAGGTTAGGGTTTCTTTCCGATTTGATGACGTGTTAACGTGAGTAGAGTGTACGATCATTTCGTTACGAGTTTTAAGAGGTTCGGTCCGAAGTCGTTATGCACTTGGTACTTGAAGGACTACAAGTTCGACCAAAATCTTTTCCGTCTCTTTGGTCTCTAGTTTAAAGGTTGTAGGTGAGTTAGTACCTTTTTCGTTCTCTCAGGGTCTCTTTGTAGATAAAGACGAAATAACTGATACGGTCCGGAAACTGACACACCTAGTGTTATTTGACACCTTTTAAGACTTTCTCTGCCCTTATGGTCTGGTGGACTGGACGGAGAACTCTTTAGACACACTTCCAGTCCTTCGTTGTCAATCTTGACCTGTACCTTGTTGTCTGACCAAGGTTTATCCTTTTCCTCATGCAGTTCCGAGATATAACAGTGGGACGAATAAATTAAATATACGTCTCATGTAGTACTCTTTGTGACCTGACCTTCTTTGTGTTCGACCTTAGTTCTAACTGCCCTTTTTATAGTTACTGGAGTCTATACGTCTACTGTGGTGGGATACCGTCTTTCACTTCTCTTTGACTTTTCGGAGAACTACTTTCACTTTCACCTCTCACTTTTTCAACCGAATTTCGAGTCGTAAGTCTTTTGCTTCTAGTACCGTAGACCAGGGTAGTGAAGTACCCTTTACCTCCCCCTTTGTCACCTTTGTTACAGTCTGAAATAAAAAAAAACCGAGGTTTTAGTGACGTCTACCACTAACGTCGGTACTTTAATTTTCTGCGAATGAGGAACCTTCTTTTCAATACTGTTGGATCTCTCGCATAAGTTTTCGTCTTTGAAATGAAACGGATGATTCCAGACAGATCAGTTCCGATACTAAAAAGGACACCAGTACATACCTACACCCTCAACCTGACACTTCTTCCGACTCGCGGCTTCTTAACTACGAAAACTTGACACCAAAACCTCTTCTGAGAACTCTCAGGGAACCTGAAGTTCCTCTAGGTTAGTCAGGTAAGACTTCCTCTAGTCGGGACCCTAAAGAAACCTTCCTTACTACGGCTTCGACTTTGAGATCATGAAACCGGTGAAGAACACTTCTTAACTGAGTGACCTTTTCTGAGACTACGACCCTCCCTAACCCTCGTCCTCCTCTTCCCCTGCTGTCCCTTACTCTACCGACCTACCGGAGTGAATGAGCTACCTATACTCAGACTCACTTGAGGCCCTCAACCACTACCTGTCCCTCCGGACCGCACGACGCTAAGTACCCCAACGTTTCTCAGCCTGTGTTGACTCACTGACTTCACTTGACTTGACTTGACTTGACTCATCCGATGTCGGACACCCCAACGTCTCAGACTGTCCTGACTCGCTGAAGTAAAAGTGAAAGCTCAAATCGTTCACCCCGTGAGAGGTAGAGGAAGACTACAGATACAGTCTCCGAAAGTGACAGGGAAAAGAATGAAATTATTTTGAGACGATATGTTTTCGACAACTAGTTCGGATCAGGGACCAGGACTTCGATTTAGAAGAAGAAGTCTCTAGTGCTTAGACTGCGACAAATGACATTCGATAGTCTTACCCTTATCTTTAAACTCACGTTCAGTTGACTACTTTACGGAAACTCAAAAAGTGTATCTTCCATTATAAATTCATAGGACTACTAAAACATTTAGATGTGTTAATTCTAATGTATCTTAAACCCAAAACAAACCCGAGTCAGTAATCTTCTACGCCCCAGGATCCTTCAGTAAATGACAGATACTTTAAGACAAGACCCTCATCCCGGGTCACGGAAGATTCAAGTATAAAACGAGATTTTTGAATACTTTAAAACACAAAACCAAAACCTTAACACTTCAGAACTATTATCAGTCTTACTGAAATATGAAAAGAAGTCATTACATTAACTATTGATTCTGAATTGTCACTTTACTTCTAAAACGAATCCATAAAGGACTACGAGTTGAGTAAAAAGAATCATTAAGAATTGTGTCCACGGATCACTGGTATAAGTCAAATAACCGAGAAGTTCTATAAAGTGTGAAATAAGAGGACAAGTCCACTAACACGCAGACACACACACACAAGTCAAGGAGTCAGCACAGGCTAAGAGACCCCGGGGTACCTAACAAGGGAAATCCAAGGAGACGGGTACCTCAAAAGGTTCGTTCTTATGACCTTACCCAACGGTAAAGGATGAGGTCCCCTAGAATGGTTGGGCCCCTATCTCGACCGCAGAGAACGCAGAGGACGTAACTGTCCACCTAAGAAATGGTAATCGTGGTGGACCCTTCGGACATCTTCACTAATAAAAGTTAATTTTTGATCAAGGAAAGATGAACCCTCTTTTACAATTCTATAAACTTCACAATGTCGTTTCGAATTGGAAACTGGACCGTGATAATAATTATCTATACATAAATTAATGTACCTACCCCCCTTTACATGTCCGTTACCGGTAGTATATACGTGTGATCGTGTGTAGATAAAAAGTGGGATTTTTTACGGACTCACCAGACAAGTCAACGAGGTCGACACCAAAAGTTTTATTTGTTTCAGAACTGGAAAAGGACGTTTAATGATAGGGTTGTCGTTTTTGGGTTATATAATAGAAATAAACCATGTCATGACGGATTTCCGTATTTGACCCATCGGCCTTGAGTTCCTGTCTAAGTTCCCCACCTAAGAGTGTCCGAATAATGTAAATGTCAACGAGGAAAAAAAAAAAAAAAATTAAAAGAAATCATTCTAAAGAAGTACGGGAGCAAACGTTGACGATAAGGAATTCCCCCCCGCCCCCCTTTATTAATAAAAAGAAAAGAAGACATATGTAAAAACGAAATAGGTTTCAGGTAATAAAAGGAAAATAAAAAGTCAGACAGAAAGTACAATCTAAAAGAAATCTACAGACCGTTAGAAAACTACAGAGAGGTAAAACCTCTCCCTCTTTAGTTTAACGATTAACCTTCGACGACACACAACTAAACTGAACGATTCACAAGGTGTCCTTCCACACATCGACTAATCTCCGATCCTCGGGAGATAGTCGAAGACCTCCGGAAAAAAAGAACACGGACACAGAAAATTACTGTGAGGACACTTTTTTCTCATGTAACAGGACGTGATGGTGTGTATCGATGTGACTTCTCTACCATCAAGGCAGTTCGTTTCACGGAAGACCCCTCTATGTTTACGCACGGAATAGGTCTAACGGGACGACTTCACGAAAACTAGTCTCTCGTAGGACATATATAGTACATTAAGGGGTTTGTGGTTAAGTTTCGTATAACCTTGAAAGTTTCAATTAATCGATACTCGACCAAAGGACAACGGAAATTCCATTATCTTTAACTTTAGATATAATAGACCTATTTTTAATTAAGGTTCAAAGTGAATTATTTCTTAAACTTCATCACTGTGAATTCCTCTTGATCTGTCATGTCCCGTTCTTCGTTTTTATATGGTATCATTTTACTAAAAGATCTCCGACACTTCGAGATCTTTCACACCGTCATTATTATCTTATCATATATATTATCATAATATAATATTATCATATACATTATCATAATATAATATTATGGGGACCCAACTCTTCTAGGGGAGCACCACCCCGTACCGTTGGGTGAGGTCATAAGAACTAACCTCTTAGTGTACCTGTCCCGTCGGACCACCTTATGTAAAGTGTCACAGCGTGTCTCAGTCTGTACTGATTTCACTGATTCGTGCACACCAATGATATTCGACCAGTCGACAGACTACATGTATCAAGTTAAAGAATTCAATTAGGAGTGGAACTACAGAGAGGTAGGACTCCGTTGATATATCTTACATAATGACTCGAAGAAATCAAGTCAAGTTAACGAGTCAACGCAGACTGAGAAACGTTGGGGTACTTAGCGTCGTGTGGTCCGAAGGGACAGGTAGTGGTTGAGGGCCCCAAATGAGTTTAAGTACAGGTAGCTCAGTCACTACGGTAGGTCGGTAGAGTAGGAGACAACAGGGGAAGAGGAGGACGGGGGTTAGGGAGTCGTAGTCTCAGAAAAGGTTACTCAGTTGAGAAGTGTACTCCACCGGTTTCATAACCTCAAAGTCGAAGTCGTAGTCAGGAAGGTCACTTATGGGTCCTGCCTAGAGGAAATCCTACTTGACTAACCTAGAGGAACGTCAGGTTCCCTGAGAGTTCTCAGAAGAGGTTGTGGTGCCGAGTTTTCGTAGTTAAGTAGTTACGAGTCGAAAGAAGTGTCAGGTTGAGAGTGCAGGCATGTACTGGTGACCTTTTTGGTATCGGAACTGATCTACCTGGAAACAACCGTTTCATTACAGAGACCAAAACTTATACGATAGATCCGACCAGTATTGAAAGAAAGGTTCCTCATTCACAGAAAATTAAAGTACCGACATTAGTAGTGGTAGACGTCACTAAAACCTCGGGGGGTTTTATTTCAGTCGGTGACAAAGATGACAAAGGGGGTAGATAAAGGGTACTTCACTACCCTGGTCTACGGTACTAGAAGTAAAAGACTTACAACTCGAAATTCGGTTGAACAAGTGAGAGGAGAAAGTGAAAGTTGTTCTCCGAAAAATCGAGGAGAAGTGAACAACGGTATTCCCACCACAGTAGACGTATAGACTCCAATAACTATAAAGAGGGTCGTTAGAACTAAGGTCGAACACAAAGAAGGTCGGGTCGTAAAGAGTACTACATGAGACGTATATTCAATTTATTCGTCCCACTGTTATGTGTAGGAACTACATGAGGAAAAGGATAAACCTTGGTCAGACAACAAGGTACGGGTCAAGATTGACAACGAAGGACTGGACGTATATCCAAAGACTTCTCCGTCCAGTCCACTAGACTATAAGGGTAGAGAAAGTCTTAAAAGGTGACGAATCAGGAGACCCAAAGTCAAATCAAGTCAGTTTTTCTTACTGTTCTCTTACCTCTGGAGTTCTAAATGAGACGGACGAGACAAGAGGTTGACGGACGAAGGGAGTCGGTTTTTGGTGTCGAGAAAAATTCAGTAGAAGGAGGTGTGTTTGTAGAGGGAGGAAGGTCTTCGACTATCGGTAGTGGAGGGGAACAAAAAGTCGGTTGCGACTAACTATCAAAGGTGATAAGGAGTCTCTTAGGGACAAGGGACGAACACAAATTTGTCAGGAAATTAATAGTATTGCGATATATAACAGATAAAAGACGACCTTTGTGGGACAGATGACTGATTGTCGTGATAAAGACTCTCTGTGTACTTATATCACTTTATAAGAAAGGATAACCTTTTTTTCTATTGATTATCTATTATTGTGTTTATTTGATTATTGATTAGAAATAACTCGTGAATGAATTATCTACGGTCCTTTATTGAACTTATGAAAAGTATGTGACAGTATCAGAGAATCTTTATTAACACCATAGATAAAAACAATAGAAATAAAATATCTACACCTTAGACACCTTGAACGGGTTCTAGTGTGTTGATCATGTACCATTTCTCTCTTAAGTTGGGTTCTTACTAACTGAGGTCGGACGTGAGAACTGTCCAGGAGTCTATCGTAAACAATTATCCCTTACCGATTGTCTTCTCTCTCACGAAGGTGATCTCTACCGAGACGGACAGTTACAGTACATATTGAACCAAGAGTACAACGGTCTTGACTAAAAACTTCTCTGTGACCTATATATCTAAAAAAAAACCATATAGAAAAGGAGTAAAGATTCGAATTTAAATTCGAGAATATTTTTATTTTTTATTGTTCGTTTTGTTTTTGTCTTTGTGGTCTCTTTGTCGACGTTGTTTTTTGGGTTTGTTTTTTTGAGTGAAAACCACCCGGTTTATTTTGAAGAATGAACGGTTTTTTTGTCAGGTAAAATGTTGGAAGACTTTCGGAATTCAACTTTTAGATTAATTATACACTCATTGTAATTGATAAACACAAAAAGTAATTGTCCAAATAGAACTTCATTGAAAGTTATTTCGACAGAACTCTTATCGAAGACAAAGTATTCAACTTCCAAAAGGTTAAGAAATTAAAAGACAATCTGTGTCGAGTAACTGCGACACTGTCGTCTCAATCAGAAGATAAAAGACCCGTCACCAGAACCTCATTAAGACCTTCTAATATAAGAGGTGTACCTTTTTGAAGAACTACGGGACGAACAAAAGTTAAAGATTACTTACTTAAAACCATATCATTATTCAATAAGTGAAATCTTAACCTGTCTATACCAATATCTATTGTCGAGTGTCGAATAATTGATAACTGGGTCCTCGAGACAAAGGAGTAGACATTTTTAACCTTACTGTCATATATTAAACATCCAAGTGACTTATAATTTACTCTAATACACATGTTTCGTAGATTGTGTATTACTTTCATCCTTTCAGGTCAATTTTGGGATTTTGTGTGTAATTAATCGACGGAATAAATATGTTCAATGAATTAGAGACACAGAGGGTGTGGGGAGACGGAAGAAGTCACCAAGAGTTTCAACTGACACTAAATCTCAGTTGATCTTTCAACAAAATGAAAGTACGTAACCTCTTCCTTTACCGTTGAGTGAGGTCGTAAGAACGGACCTCTTAGGGTCCCCGCCGTCTCGGACCACCCGACGGTAGATACCCCAGCGTGTCTCACCCTATGCTGAATTCACTGAATCGTCATCATCGTCGTCGTCGTCTTTCGACAATTTTATGTTTAAGGACACGGAATTCGGGTCCTTAACACTAAGTCACCCAGACCCCTCCCAGGGTTATTAAACGTAAATATTAAACCGTGTGTTTACTACAATTAAGACAACCACACCCCTGGTCCGTAACTCCTTAGGATGAAATACATCACGACAATTATTAGGGAGGGAAAATGTGGTCAAACGATTACTCGGAATTCTATACATTACAGATATTTTGTATACAGGGGTTGACGGATCCTTACATTTCAAGTTCTTTACGATTAATCAACTTTAGTAATAGGAATAATGAAATTTTATATACAAAGGGATAAAAGAAACTTTTTATACGAGTTCGTAAATAGACATCTTAAGGAAAACCATAAAATTAAAAAAGAAACTTTACTTCGATAAAAAGGTAAGAATTCTTACTACGAGTCACACGGTGGGACATTCTTACTACATAGAAGTTTTTCCTCCTCACAATGAAGAAGTATCTTTTTCTGGGGAGGTAGTAGGTGTCAAAACACATATCTTCATATCATCAATTGATAAGGACGTTGTCACGATACATTGAGTTCCGAATTTCGATATGTGTATAAAAGACAGACAGAACTTAGTAGTCCTCGTAGAGATAGAATTTTTACCCAATCAAAGTTCGAAGACCAAGTTACGGGTCAAGTGAGACGACTAGGTAAGACTCCAAGTCTACCTTCCTTGTTGTCGATGTTCCTCGTACGTGAAGAGCAACACGAATGTCTCTGTCTTCTTCCTTCGATTTCGGGTACTCATGTACATTCGTGGAACAAGTACAGTGTAGGTGATTATAAGGCAACCGGTTTCATTCAGTAGACAGGTGTGGGTTGTGAATATCACAGTTCCTATGAAAGTCAGTGAAGTTACCCTTCATATCGTTCAGTGGTCGTTTTTTTCAAACCTGTGTCCATCTTTCACTCCTTAACTCTTGTTGTTATGTCGGATGGTTTTTCTTCCCATAAATCTTATAAGGTCTGTGTTTATAAGTTATAAGGTCTGTGTTTATAAGATTTATCTGAAGGGACCACCGAGTCTACCATTTCTTAGGTGGACGTTACATCCTTTGCACTTAAGCTAGGGACTCAACCCTTCTGGGGGACCTCCTCCCGTACCGTGGGTGAGGTCATAAGAACGGACCTCTTAAGAGTACCTGTCTCCTCGGACCGTCCGATGTCAGGTACCCCGGTGTTCCTCGACCTGCACTGACTCACTGATTCCTGTCGTGTCTGTACTTATCATACCTTTCCCCGTCTAAAAGTATATGACAACAGTAAAGAAAAGTCTGTATTTTTCAAACCTAAAAAAAAAAAAAGACATTTTATTGACACCCTTCAAGACCTTTTATACTACGTGTGACTATTATGTTTCCCTCTGATCGAAGTCAACCTTTTATCATCGTAAAATGGGTAAAGATTATTAAAACACTCTGACTTCCGGACGAATTTGACTACTATCATTAGTTTATCTACTAGTACTACCAATAGATCTCATTCTTAAGTGATTTATTTTCTCCTTACAATACAGTATAAAACCACACGACGATATTAACGTACATTCATAAAACGTATGTAGTCACTTAAAAGTAGTGTCTATATAAACTAAAATAGTTTTACTTCTTGAAAACTAGATATTTTCTGTGGTAATTTCTCTTAGTTTTCTTTTCAAAGAACCTCTTTTATAAACGTTTAATGTGTAATTTTTTTTTGTTTGATCTAAGATTGTATATCTTTCTTGTGTTAATCTTTTCTTTGTTATCCTAAATTTTTTGTTTTTGTTTTGTTTTTTTTAAATTTGTCTGTGAAATTGTTTCTTAATGTTTACTTTTGTTAAAAATCAGTGATCTCCTTACTTACCTTTTCCTTTACCGTTGGGTGATATCATAAGAACGGACCTATTAGGGTCCCTACCTCCTCGGACCACCCGACGACAGATACCCCAACGTGTCTTAACCTGTGTTGACTTCACTGAATCCCGTCGTCGTCGTCGTCTTCTTATTTTTAATTTAGGTATTACTTTATAGTGTCGTGGGGACAATTTTACAGATTTACCTTCATAAATTAGTATAGCGGACTATCGAGTCAACCACTTCTTAGGTGGACGTTGCGTCCTCTGGGACCAAACTAAGGAGCCAGTCCTTCTAGGGGACCTCTTCTCTATCCGATGGGTGAGGGTATAAGAACACGAAGGGACCACCGAGTCGACCATTTCTTAGACGGACGTTACGCCCTCTGGACCCAAACTAGAGACCCAACCCCTCTAGGGGACCTCTTCCCTTTCCGATGAGTGAGGTCATAAGACCGGACCTCCTAAGGTACCTAACATATCAACTACCCCAGTGTTTCTCAGTCTGTTCTGACTCGGTGAAAGTGAAAAGTCAGTATAGTTCACAACTACTCCTGAACTTCGTCAATCTTGAAAATACGTGACCATGATCCTTACTTTTCACCGGTGGTGAAACCTTTTGTTGAACCGTCAAAGAATTCTACAATTAGTCCGTAGACAAATATACACAGAGTCAACAAGAAGAGGGTCCTCTATATTTTCATCTAAAGGTGCGTTTTAGAACGTGTACTTACAAGGGTCGGTAAAATGTACATCATCGGGTTTTGACCTTCGTTAAATTTACAGACACTGTTCATTTAATCGTTTGTTCAACAGACATATATGTCATTTTATGACGACGACGACGACGACGATTCAACGAAGGTAGCACAGACTGAGACACGGTAGGGTCTCTACCGTCGGGTGGTCAGAGACGACAGGGACCCTAAGAGGACCGTTCTTGCGACCTCACCCAACGGTAAAGGAAGAGGTTACGTACTTTCACTTTTCACTTTCACTTCAGTAAGTCAGTACAGGTTGAGAAGCGCTGGGGTACCTGACGTCGGGTGGTCCGAGGAGACAGGTACCCTAAAAGGTCCGTTCTTATGACCTCACCCCACGGTAACGGAAGAGTTCACTTTATGATGAGTCGTTATTTTTTACTTATTTGAAAACTATTTCCATTTTATACCTACTTAAACTTTTATTAAAAAGACTCTTTCTACGATCTGAATTTAGTGTATGATACACTAATATATATATAAATATTTTAAGACCTTTTACAATTATTTATAAACATCACTGTCTTTTATATAGTCTTCAACGGTCCCTAATCTTCTCCCGACCCTTTAACCTTCCTTCTCCAACTGTTCCCAGTAGTTTCTTTAAAAACTAATCTATAAGACACAAGTAGTAGGACTAACTCAACCATGAAAGTGTTCATATATGTATACAGTTTTGAATGTTTTAATATTCGAATTTATATACGACGGATGACATAAGGTTGATACGGAGTTATTTCGACAATTTCTAAAAATCATTTTATTGCCCGTACTAACTACGATTAAGATTGAAATAACCAGAGTCTTAAGTAAGTCATTTTAATATCATGTTTGTGGTAAATTACCTATTATTCAAAATAAAAGAGACCAGACATGAACAGATTACTCTATAACACCCATAAAAAAAAAGGAAGACAGTTTGTATCGTTACCAAAAATCCTATGGTAAAAATGATTTCAGTCTCCCGTTTACTGAAAAACAAACAATTATACAAAAGAGAACGATGGATATGGTCAACTAGGTCACCAATTATATTAGTAAAAACTATCTAGGTTGTTCTCTTCCCAAGGGGAGGGGTATTTGTATGTTTAATTATTACGTAAAAAGATAGTGTCAGTATTATGTAATTCTTAAGAATTTTGAGAGATTGGATCAGTCAATAATTACTAGTAGTCATCTTTTACCTTTCTTACCACACAAGAGAGAAATTAGTCGAATGATATTTTTATTAAAAATATCGTGTTTATACCTTAAGAATGAACAAATAAAGGTAATGAAAGATGTTCTAATGATCGTCTATTAATTTAAGTTTCCTCTTTATTTTATTATTAGGATTCTCGTACATTTACATCTCTTTTCATTATAATGAAAAACTTTTACATAGAACGACTTTGTCGACAAATCGTAATACAATTCTGGACCATCTCATATGTAGATAATTAGGTCTTTCGGTTGTTCATTTTTGTATATTAAAAAAGTCAAGTCAAGTCAGTGAGACAACACAAACTGAGAAACGTTAGGGTGTCTGACATCGTACGGTCCGAAAGACAGGTAGTGATTGAGGGTCTCAAAAGAGTTTGAATACAGGTAGCTCAACCACTACGATAGGTCGGTAGAGTAGGAGACATTGGAGGAAGAAGAGGACGGAAGTTAGAAAGGGTCGTAGTCCCAGAAAAGGTTATTCAGTCAAGAGGTGTAGTCTACCGGTTTCATAACCACAAAGTCAAAGTCGTAGTCAGGAAGGTTACTTATAAGTCCCGACTAAAGAAAATCCTAACTGACTAAACTTGAAGAACGTCAGGTTCCCTGAGAGTTGTCAGAAAAGGTTGTGGTGTCAAGTTTTCGTAGTTAAGAAACCGTGAGTTGGAAGAAATACCAGGTTGAGAGTGTAGGTATGTACTGATGACCTTTTTGGCATCGAAACTGATCTACCTGGAACCAACCGTTTCGTTACAGAGACAAAAAATTTGCGACAGATCCAACTAGTATCGGAAAGAAGGTTCCTCGTCGCAGAAAATTAAAGTACCGACGTCAGTGGTAGACGTTACTAAAACTTCGGGGCGTTTTATTTCAGACAGTGACAAAAGTGACAAAGGCGTAGATAAACGGTACTTTACTACCCTGGCCTATGGTACTAGAAGCAAAAAACTTATAACTTAAAGTTCGGTCGAAAAAATGAGAGGAGAAAATGAAAGTAGTTCTCCGAGAAATCATTCTCCTTGAAAGATGGTATAGACCACAGTACGTGTATAGACTCCAATAACTATAACCAAGGTCGTTAGAACTAAGGACGAGACGAAGTAGGACAGGTCGTAAAACGTACTACATGAGACGTATATTCAATTTATTCGTTCCACTGTTATATGTTGGAACTACATGAGGAAAGAATTAAACCTTGGTCAGGTAACAAGGTACAGGTCAAGATTTTCAACGAAGAACTGGACGTATGTCTAAAGAGTCTTCCGTCCATTACATTAGACCATAAGGGTAGAGAAATTCCTAAAGGGTGTCAAAAACACTAGGTGTGTCAGTTTCTGAAATCGCATCAGTTACTTAGATTCGTGGTAACACAGGTTGAGAAACACTAGGTTACCTGATGACATCGGAAGGTTTGAGGAGACAGGTACCTTAAGAGGACTGGTCTTATGACCTCACCCATCGGTAAGGGAAGAGGTCTCTTAGAAGGGTTGGTACCCTAGTTTGAGTCAAGAGGGAGTAACGTCTGTCTAAGAAATTGAAGACTCGGTGGTCCTTCGGGTATCTTAAAAAATGGAATATTTTAAAATATCAAATCAAATTAAAATGAAGTCTTTATATTTTGTTTTGATAGGTTCTCAGTTATAGTCAAGTCAAAAAAAATTGTCAAGTTAAAATAATCAAAATAAAAGATGAAGATTTAAATATGTTGGTGTTAATGAACAACTAATTGAGTTTAATCACTGTTGTGAAAATTCATTACATACTTGTGAACACATAGAACCTCTCAGTCTTAATATATCGATCCTTCTCGGAATCTCAATATTAAGACTACAGTTCACGTACAATAAAATAAGATCAATCATAAACTTGTGACAATTAGGTACATACTATATAAACTGTTTACAGTTAATTGTACTTACAAGTTAATTGGTTCTCTGGGTTAAAAGACTAATAAAAACCTATTTACCCACGAATGATTTTAAATACATGATTAAAGATATTATCAACGGTACTTACGTTGAAAATAATAGATACATGAGTACGGATTACTTTTAATTTCTAGAGACTGGACCTTAAGAAAGACAGAAAACTATTTCAAAGGGGACTATTACGTATAGAACTCTCAGTTTTATATCTGAAGACGGTTTGTGTCCTAAATGTCATCTCTAAAAATATTGTAAAATAATCATTATGAAATACTAAAAACAACAACAAGTCAGTGATTCAGCAGAAGTTGACAAACGTTAGGGTACCTGACGTCGTCAGGTCCGAATAGACAGGAAGTGGTAGAGGGTCTACAACCAGTCTGAGAACAGTTGACTCAGTCACTACGGTAGGTTGGTAGTAAGGGAAGAGGAGGACGGAAGTCATAAAGGACCGTAGTACCAGAAAAGGTCCCTCAACCGAGAAACGTAGTCCACCGGTCACAACCTCGAAGTCGAAGTCGTAGTCAGAAAGGTCACTTATAAGTCCCAACTAAGACAAATCCTAACTGACCAACCTAGAGGAACGACAGGTTCCCTGAGAGTTCTCAGAAGAGGTCGTAGCGTCAAACTTTCGTAGTTAAGACGTCGTGAGTCGGAAGAAATACCAGACTGAGTGTAGACATGTACTGAAATACTAAAATTTATATACATAAAATAATTGAAGTATGAACGTATAACATATACAATAATTTGAAACAGAAAGTCCTCCCATTATGACGGGGAGTAAACGTGTTTTCGGTAATCAGGAAGAAGAACGGAGTGGTCTTGATCGGATTAGTCAATCATAAAGTCCTGGTCGAACGGCTTCAGGATATCCATTAGAGACCCTCAACCACTACCTGTCCCTCCAGACCGCACGACACCAAGTACCCCAGTGTTTGTCACCCTATGTTGACTCGTCGACTTAACTTGACTTGACTTGACTTGAACGGCTTCAGGGATGAGACACAAGACTTCTTGGTGAGATATATATCAGAGAAGTTCCCAAACTATTAAAGTTGTATAACGGAAATAAGAATATCAAGAAGACTTCCAACAACAAGTGAGAGGTTATTAATAGAGACACTATTAAAGTAAACATAAAAAACACAAAATTCGAAAGGTTGTGAATACATCGATTAAGGGATACATTTAAAGAGGTACAACTTTATGGAATATACTGAAAAAGAAAATAGGATTGATCTGTGTGACATGTACCGATACGAAGATCTACTGAAATTTTATATTAGAAATTATTGGTTAATCGAAATATAAGATATAATCTTAATAGTAATTTTAATAAAATACCACGTACTTTGAGACCTTTTTAAGAAGACATCTCTAAGTTTACTTAAATTAATATATATAATAAATATTTCTTCGGTTATAGTCAAATTAATCACGAGCAGTGTCACGTCTAAAGGGTAATGACAGTATAAGAGGATACTTAGAAGTCAGTAAAATTCTTCAAGTAATAAAGGTCCAGTGATCAAAAGGAAAAGTTTGAAGTAGAAGACGGGATAAAAACTGAACAGTCGACATTAACGGTAGAAACTATTGAGTAAAAAGGAACAATTAGAAAGAAGTCAATCGAAGATTCTGTCGTGTGCACATCTACATGAGATTCGAATACCCGACGGAGAAGAATAGAGTAGAAAAAAAAAACCAAAGAGGAGTATATCGATTGAATGTCCTATGGGGACTGGAGAGAGAGTTTTTTATATATGAGTGAGGAAACCTTTTAAGTAGATCAGAGTTTCCTTAACATGTGGTCATTAAACGACGACAGTTACGCACAAACAAATCATTGGAAGGACCTGATTAACAGATTACACATAAGGGGAAGTCCATAGTAGATTAGTGAACAACAACAAATCAACAATTCAGGACAGGTTGAGAAACACTGGGGTACCTGACGTCGTGAGGTCCAAAGGGACAGGAAGTAATAGAGGACCTTAAAGGAGTTTAAGTCCAGGTAACTCAGACACTACGGTAGGTTGGCAGAGGAGACAACAGGGGAAGAAGAGGAAGGGAGTTAGAAAGGGTAGTAGTAACAGAAAAGGTCACTCACCCGAGAAACGTAGTCCACCGGTTAATGACCTCACAGTCGAAGTCGTAGTCAGGAAGGTCACTTATAACTCCCAACTAAAGGAAATCCTAACTGATCAAACTAGAGGAACGACAGGTTCCCTGAGATGAGTCGGGATTCAGTTATCAGAGGGTAAAACAGGAGTGACGACTCGAGACACATACACAACTGAGAACGGACGGTGGGTGATCGTCAAATATTGAGAGTCGAAAATCAAGAACTTTACTGGAGTCGTAAGTCCAGAAAGGACAGTACGGGAGTCGAGACGTATATTTTACCGGAGGATCCAAGAGATCCTTAAGCAACCTCGAAAACTTTCAGAGAATTCCTGAGGACTAAGTGCTCTAGGAGTAAATAAAATAAATAAATAAAAAAAAAAAACGGTCGAAGAAAAAAAATGTGGATGAAACCGTAGAGTTCATCTACTCTAAACTCGTTAGTGATGAATAACAAAAACTGTTTACGGGACCCCAATTTCGAAAAGGTTGACTTCCTCCATTTCCGTCCAGTTTATTACTGTCCAGACCGTTTACTCCACAAAGACACCTCGACTGTGTCCACAATTTATCACTTTTAAGTGACTATTACCCCGAAATACCTCTCTTGGTTTAGGTAGACGGGTGAAGTAACCGGTGAGGTGACAACAAATATTGTCAATTCCACCAACGTTCCATCGTCTATAAACTCCTATAGTATCTTGACTCTTCCACCTCTACCATCATCTCGTTTAATTGTACGTGTCTCAGGTGACAAGAATGTTTCTAAAGTCGGTAGTTTTTTTTTTTTTTTTTTTTCGAGTAGTCTACCGACTTTTAGAAACCAATTAAAACTCTCTAAGAAAAAAAAAAAAAAAAAAAATCAAATTAAGAAAATGTTACAACACGATCAAAGATGACATGTCGTTTCAATTAGTCAATATTTATATGTACATAGGGGGAAAAGACCTAAAGGAAGGGTAAATCCGGTGGTGTTTCGTGACTCATCTTAAGGGACACGATGTGTCATCCAAGAATAATTAATAGATAAAATATGTATTATAGTTATCAAAATATACAATTAGAGTTAGAGGGTTAAGTAGAGTGGAGATGGGGGGGAAAGGAGGAACCACAGGTGTGTAAACAAGAAATGTAGACACAGAGATAAAGACGAAACATCTATCCAAGTAGACATTGTAAAAAAAAATTCTAAGATGAACATACACAATTATATACTATAAACAAAAAGACAAAGATTGAAATAAGACACACGGTCGGACTCTCCAGAATTTTTGTGATTAAAACTGGTAATAAAACCGTATTTTGTTGTTTAAAAAAAAGAGAGTGTCAAGACTTGTACATCCAGAAGGGACCAACAAGTCTAACATTTCTTAGGTGGACGTTGCTCCCTCTGGGTCCAAATTGGGAACCCAGCCTTCCCTTACCGGTGGGTCAGGTCATAAGAACGGACTTCTTAAGGTACCTGTCTCCTCGGACCGTCAGATGTCAGGTACCCCAGTATTTCACAACCTGTGTTGACTCGTTACTTGTGAAAGTGAAAAAGACTTCTACACTCCAAATTTTAGCAACAACCGTCCTGTTCAGAAGACAACTCCGGAGGTGTACTGTTGAGAAGAGACGAAGAATCAAAGACCGTCAAAGATCCTCAGGAACCTTAAAGAACCGAATATCGATATAGTGAGGTTGGAGACAGGGGTGACAGCACCAGAAGGAGGAACAAGAGTAGATATAGAAGTTCAGAGAAGAATATTCTGGTGTTCAGCATGACGTAATCCCGAGTGGAATTAGGTCGTACTGGAGAATTGAACTGATGCAGACGTTTCTGTGTCGAAGATTTATTCCAGTACCGGTGTCCATGGTCCCTAATTCTGAAATTTTATTGAAACTTCCCCTGAGTCAATTTAGATGGTGAAAGAAAAAATTATAAAAGTCCTAGACCTAAACACTGAAAAAAAGGGGGATTCGTGTCAAAATAGACATAGAATTGTTCACAAGGGAAAAGTATGACAAGGACCCCAAGAGTTCCGTTTTTATGACTTCACCGAACGGTAAAAGAAAAGGTCACCTGGTGCAAAACGGTCTTGTGAGGTGATTCTAGACAGGTAGAATCCACTGGGATCTGCCGTACCGAATATCAAAGTAACTCAATCTGTTCCGACCGGTATACTAGTCAAACTAAGTAAAAGACACTAACGCCAAAAGAAAGACAGAAGGGAGACTACCTATTCCTATTCTCCAAACACCTTCGAGAATTCAGGATTCCCTTTAGTCAGCACTCATGAGTGACCTTCCTGACTACGACTTCGACTTCGAAGTTATGAACCGGTGGACTTACCTTTTCGACTGAGTAACCTTTTCTGGGACTACGACCCTTTCTAACTTCCGTCCTCTTCCCTTGCTGTCTCCTACTCTACCAACCTACCATAGTGACTGAACTACCTGTACTCAAACTCGTTCGAGACCCTCAACCACTACCTGTCCCTCCGGACTACACGACGTCAGGAACCCCAACGTCTCAGCCTGTACTGACTCACTGACTTGACATAATTGTTCAAAATACCACATAATAGAGGTATTAGGTTTAGGAGACTAAGGTTAACACCAAAGAAGAAATCGAGTAATCAAAGAATCTTTCATAACAAAATAAACATTTGTGCAGTTCTAAAAGACCGACAGAAGGATAGTAACTAAAAGACGAGGTAAGGAGACTAGTGTCTAGTATGAGATAATAAAGTAGGAAACGTTATCCAACTCTTAACGAAATACCAGGTCGTATACCAGTCAAACCATTTATAAAACACACATAAACCTTTCTTAAACTCAAGACGTCAAACCCTCATGTATAAGATGTATCTAAAACTAATCCAGGTAGAATAATATATACATCCACTTTAGAAACTATAAAGACGACTTAAAGTACAGGGGAACAAAATAATCAATGATACTCTCCACAGAATTTTAGAAATTGATAAAAATTACTTTAAATAAAAAAGAAAATTCGAAAAAGTCAAAAACGATAGAAACCCCGGTACAGTAAACCCTGGTACATAAACCGTGAAGTCACATCTTTATTAAAACTGTTAAACATGGGCA
This sequence comes from Capra ibex, assembly GCA_006410555.1. NCBI lineage: Eukaryota > Metazoa > Chordata > Mammalia > Artiodactyla > Bovidae > Capra > Capra ibex. The sequence goes on along the minus strand of SJYO01018169.1, from coordinate 41,531,119 downwards.
CAAGACTATGCACGGACCTTCTGTTTTAAAAGTCTCCAGGAATGAGATTGGCAAGGTATTCAGGACAGAGGGTCTGTAATAAAACTAAAGAATTTTATTACTGTACTAACTTCAAAATCCATGGTTCTCTAAAATGTACGGTTTCTAAATATCACAAGAAAAAAAAGAAAAATGAAAGAGTAAAATAAGTTACGATTTGTCATATGCCTTTAAAGGTTGTAGTGAAGTACTCGAGACTATTTTCACCGTCATAATTTACTGAAGTCCAACTACACCCCCTACCACCTCCACTATCAAATCAGTGATTTAGTATAGACTGAGACCCTCGGGTCCCTAACATCGGGTAGTCCAAGAAGACAGTTTAAAAGTCCGTTCCTTTGACCTCACTCAACGGTAAAGGAGGAGGTCTCCTAGAAGGGCTGGATCCCTATCTTGGGTACAGAGGACGTAACGCCCGTCTAAGAAATGGTGACTCAATGAGCCCTTCGGTACCCCTATTTCGTGATTTCTAAAAGGGAAACTAAATGTATTTCGATTTACCCCTACTGACCTATATACCAAATGATCTTCTTTAGAGTAAATAATATACAAAGACACCTTCTTTGACACCCGAGAACTTATGTAGGTCAATATAGAAAGAAAGTAAATGACTCTGAGGTTAATCTCCAGATAGTCGTAAGAAGACACTGTTGTGTCTTTTATTCGGTTTGCTTAAATATTTGTGTATCTCAACCGTGGGGTGAAGTCATGAGAACGGACCTTTTGGGGTATCTGCCTCCTCGGACCACCCCACGTCAGGTACCCCAGCGTCTCAGCCTGTACTGACTCGCTGAAGTGAAAGTGAGAAGTGAAAGTACGTAACCTGCTCCTTTACCGTTGGGTGAGGTCACAAGAACGGACCTCTTAGGGTCCCTACCGTCTCGGACCACCCGACGACAGAGACCCCGACGTGTCTCAACCTGTGCTGACTTCACTGCATCGTCGTCGTCGTCGTCGTCGTCGTCTCAATAAATTACTATTTTACTATTTTAATGTAGAATATAGGATCACAACGTAGATCTGAATAAAGACCTTTCTGATGTTTCCATAACCATACTAAAAGATCCTTATTATGTGTAATCTGTGTTAGACGATTAAGGTCAACGAAGATTACTTTTAATTCATCATAAGACATACATAATATATACACTCACACTTCCGTGGAAAACCAGGTTATCTCCCTAAAAAGACTATCATAGAGGAACCAAATTATTCCACCTTTATTGGTATTTTTAGATTTCACCTGGTCTACGTGTAAGTCACTATGTATTTGTACGTCCGTTTAAAGTAAAACAAATCTAGACCAAACGAGATCTCATTACACTAAAAGTCCGAAAGGTCCACCACGATCACCATTTCTTGGGTGGATGGTTACGCCGTTCTAGGGGACCTCCTCCCGTACCTTTGGGTGAGGTCATAAGAAAGGACCTCTTAGGGTACCAGTTTACTCGGACCGTACAATGTCGGGTATCTCAGCGTTTCTCAACCTGTACTGGCTTCACTGAATCGTGTCGTCTGTGTTATACCGAGAGTTCTAAATAGGTTAAGTACTGGATCTCGTCATGCTAACCCACCGTCACCCTTTCTCCAGGTTCTCCTTCCTATATATACATATGTATATCGACTATATGAAACAACATGTCATCTTTGATTGTGTTATAACATTTCGTCGATATGAGGTTCCCTTTTTTTTTTAGGTGTAGTGATTCAAATTTCTCCCATCCATCCGGAAATCCTGTTTTTTATGTCAACTACCATACTATATAAATAAGGGGAGTTTTTAAAAGAGTAGTATACAAAGAATCCCGGTGATTCAAAGAAATAAGTGGGACTCGACTGTTCTGGTTCTAAAGTGCTGGAGAACGGAACTAACGATACTATAAGGTGTCAAACCAGAAGACAAAGGACGACGTAGATTCTGTAGTCAGATAATCTACCCACTCGTACTTACTGATCTTGTAAACTCTCTTATTTAAATGGTTATTGGAGAAATAGTAATGGTTGTCAAACACTGATTTATTATCTACATTAAGAAGAAAGCATACGACTCGACTTCGAGGTAACGGTTGGAATCTCTATAAAGAGGTGTATAATCTAAAAAAATTCTACATGAACTTTCAATACAAAAAGAAAAATAATTTTGGAGAATACACCGAAAACCTGTATAAGTCTCATATCAGGTTTTATGAAAATACGAAATATTTTGAGAAGTAATAGGTTGGAGACTGGAGTGCAGGATGGCGACAGATGGTGTAAGTGAGACGACGCACTCAGTTCAACTATAGGAGTACCAAGTACTCGTTTCGTTCGATTATCCACGCAAACAGAAGAGACGAAGGAGACTACTTGTAAGTAGAGGTTATCGGAACACACCGAATAGTGGAGTGGAGTAAATCCAGAGATGAATTTACAGTGGAAAAAATGTCTCTAAAAAGACGGTAGAATAGATTTTATCGTCCATCACCAGATACATCCTTCTTTTACTCATTTTGACCCACGACTCTATTTCTGAAAGAGTCAGACACTCCTCTATGACGGACCAACCTTACATTCCACTATAAATTCGGCTCTTGTCTGACTGTTCCTCCTCAATCGAAACGCTTCTATAAAATATCTATGACAAGCCTGTCTCCTATCTGACGTTTTATCCGGTGACGGAATCCAAAACTGTGGTCACTCGAAAAGAGGGATATAATTAAGATGGATTTTACAAGGAGAAAGTCCGAACAGGTACATAATGGACTGAAACTTTTAGGTTGAATTTACAGTGGAGAATAGACTTCTGAAAGTATCGGAAAACATACTTTCCAGACATGAGGGACCCGAAGACACAGATTACAAAACAGTCCACGTGTCACAAATTTACCCTATATACAGATTGTTTCGATACATCTTCGATCACACCGAGAGTAAAAACAATTAGATTCCACCTAAATAAATGTACAAAGTAAACTTTGTCTTAATAAAAGAAACCGATTTTATAATACGGTGTAGAAGTATATATTAATTTTTATTCAATAATTTAAATCCTTCCAAGTGCTTACAAGACTAAATAGGGTTCTGTTGTAGATATAAAGAGACACACACACATACACACACACAGACACACACACACACACTCTTAGAGACACATGTACGAACACTTATTTCTCTAAAGTATTTCAGAGTTTTATATCTGTTGATATGTGTCATAGTAACCTATAATATCATGTCTGACATTTATTAATTTTATAATAGATATGAAGGTCTAATATACCCGTGAAATACATATTAAATGAAACTTTTTTACGTATATAGACACTCACAAGTCTTCTCACACACACAAACACACATACACACACACACACGGATACACGTGTATCCGTATGAGAGAGAGACCGAAACGATTATAGGACTTGAATCAGACTGACAACCCCTTAGATTGTTCTGTCTACAACTGTCTATATGTTTCTATTGTTTCTAAGTCCCGTTTCGTTAGTCTTCCTTTAATGACACCCTATTATTCATTTTGTCGGTTTGTCATAAAAATCACAAACTACTATCGTTACAGGGTCTACTTCTTACTAATTCTAACTTTAAATTCGTAAAGTCTATGTACGTTTCTGACTTTTCGGATAACCTTTTTTTTTATTTATTTTCCTTGTACTCATGTCCTCCATCATTTTAAGTCGAGTATATAACACTTACTTCTTGTCGTGTTTTATGTTTTAAACATGACGTGAATTCTACTATCCTTTTAAGTCTCGTCTGGTCATATCTCTGTAAAAGAGTATCTTATGATTAAAGTCAGAAAAGTCAAAGAATTTCTTCATCATGATCCTAAGACAGTTTTTTAAGGACGTATATGGTAAAATATAGTAATATAGATAAGTAAGAATTTAAATGTATGACATCATAATTTCAGAATGGATCACAAATCCTACTTGGTAATTTGTACACATTACTTCTCTTTCTACTAAGAATAATAACTATTTTTGGTAAGAAATGATAGGTGTTTGAAAGATCATTGACATTGAGGTCCAGCCCTGAATCTAACTTTACAATAAATAAGTAAACCTGAAAAATGTACTTTTAAGAACAAAAGATCCAGAGAATTAACTCTTACAGACCTAAGGTTAAACGAAAGTTCGAAACACTGGATAAGTTTACTAAATACAAAAGATTCAAAATGAAAGGATTATTAACTTCCTATTCATAGGTTTCATAGATTTTACAATACTACACAAACACTCCTAGTTTATACTATTTACTATATTTCATAAACAGGGTCATGTACCGTGTATAGTTTAAAAGTTTTTATAGTAACAGTATTACTCATAATTGTATACAAGAGTACGATGAATAAGTATACATTTTACTCAAACATAAAAATCAGACTCTTTCTTTTATAATTAATTACACAAGTAATTTGATAAATTACGGTTGATTCTATTAAGAACTTACTTTAGAAAGACTCAAACAAATACTAATACACATCTCACGAAGCGTGTTACAGAACGTGATTTTATAAACGAGTTAACTTAGTTCGAAGATAAGATAACTAAATAATCTTGTTAACGTATAGATTTATAAACAAAAAAAGGAACTTTCGGTTTAAAACGAAATGTTTTACATGATAAATATATGGACAAATCTAAAAATGAACGAAACTTATATTTATGTCAACTAGGGATAGTCAAGTCAAGTCAAGTCAGTGAGTCAACACAGGTTGAGAAACTCTGAGGTACTCGACGTCGTGAGGTCCGGAGGGACAGGTAGTGGTTGAGGGTCTCAAATGGGTTTGAGTACAGATAACTCGGCTACTACGGTAGGTTGGTAGAGTGGGAGACAACAGTGGAAGAGGAGGACGGGAGTCAAAAAGGATCGTAGTCCAATAAAAGTTTACTCAGTCGAGAAGTGTAGTCCTCCGGTTTCATAACCCCAAAGTCGAAGTTGTAGTCTGGAAGGTTACTTGTGGGTCCTGACTCGAGGAAATCCTACCTGACCAACCTAAAGGAACGTCAGGTTCCCTGAGAGTTCTTAGAAGAGGTTGTGGTGTCAAGTTTTGGTAGTTAAGAAACCGTGAGTCGAAAGAAATATCAGGTTGACAGTGTAGGTATGTACTGATGACCTTTTTGGTATCGGAACTGATCTGTCTGGAAACAACCGTTTCATCACAGACACGAAAAATAATACGACAGATCCAACCAGTATTGAAAGGAAGGTTCCTCGTTCGCAGAAAATTAAAGTACCGATGTTAGTGGTAGACGTCACTAAAACCTCGGGGGGTTTTATTTCAGTCGGTGACAAAGGTGACAAAGGGGTAGATAAAGGGTACTTCACTACCCTGGTCTACGGTACTGGAATCAAAAGACTTACAACTCGAAATTCCGTTGAAAAAGTGAGAGGAGAAAGTGACAGTAGTTCTCCGAGAAATCAAGAAGCGAAAGACGGTATTCCCACCACAGTAGACGTATAGACTCCAATAACTATAAAGAGGACCGTTAGAACTAAGGTCGAACACGAAGTAGATCAGGTCGTCAAGAGTACTACATGAGACGTATATTCAATTTATTCGTCCCACTGTTATATGTCTTTGAAGTGTTTAAGGTATTTATTATCAAAATATAAATTACGTCTACGATAACTTCATAGATGTGTTCCTTCTCAAAAGACGATATAAAACTTACTGTATATTGACAAAAAGTACAAATAAACCTCTTAAGTTTTTTATTTGGTACACGATTATCAGTCACCAGTCATCTTAATATAACTAAAATAAAATCGTAAATAGTTCAGAACATTAATGAGACTTATATTAAGGTCGAAAGGACACGGAAATGTATAACTGTAACTTTTGATTTTGATTCGTAAACACGTCAATTAAAACTTTACTTTTTAAATTTTTACAGTATTTTTTAAGTTCAGTAAACTTGAACGATTATGTTATAAGGTCCACCTTGGTATGTAATACACAATTAAGACTTGGTATCGGTCGATCGATCGATCGATCTAGTAGATATACAGAGATATTTACATTCGTTATAGGTTTTCATAAGTTTATTCACTAATTATGAAATATGTGTGTTCAAAAGATTCTTCCTTACTGACTATTAAAATTTTACACGAAAATTCCTTCCGAAGTTCCTCCTCCGTCTAAACGTTACCTGTGTCACCTATTCTCACCGACACTACCCCTTCCCCTCTGTAGACACGATCCTTTTAATGAATTTGCTCTATGCCTTCACCTTTTTGTCGTCAACATAAATCCACTGTTACTGTTACTTGTATCACTAAATCGGACATTTTTCCCAACCAAACACTTCACCACTCCTCCTTCCTGACGACGAAGACGATTCAGTGAAGTCAGCACAGGTTGAGGCACGTTGAGCTATCTGTCCCCGGGTGACAGAGACCCTAAGAGGTCCGTTCTTGTGACCTCACCCAACGATAAAGGAAGAGTTTACGTACTTTCACCTTTCGTTTTCACTTCAGTGAGTCAGTACGGACTGAGAATCGCTGGGGTACCTGACGTCGGATGGTCCGAGGAGGCAGGTACCCCAAAAGGTCCGTTCTCATAACCTCACCCCACGGTAACGGAAGAGACCCTCCTTCCTGATACATCATGGTTAATTACCTCTCGAACCTAAGGTCTTATTCTTCATAAATACAACAAGTCTTCCTGTTATTCTCCAAAAAGTTAATGAACAAAAACACAAACCACGAAAGTACCACCGAGTCTACCATTCCTTAGATAGACGTTACGTCCTCTGGGCTAGAGCTAGGACACAGTCCTTCTAGGGGACCTCTTCCAAAACACAAACAAAAGCCGATCGGTTTTTGACACGAGGGAAGACGTAGTTTCTTGTTCGACGGGTAAGAGGAAAGGTTCCGTTCAAAGAGGTGGACGTGTAATAGGTAGTGAAGTGTCGGAAAGTGCAGACTTTGTCAGTCTGAAGAAGGTAAAGACAATGTAGAAGATGAAGACATAAGAAGTTGAATAAAGAACGGTAATAAAGAAAAGGAAGAAGGATTTTACATAATGAGTTAAAAATTCTATTTTATCAAAGGTAACGGAACGGGAACCCGTAGGGTCCACCGAGGAGTCACCATTTCTTAGACGAACGGTTACGTCCTCTGTGTCCTCTACACTCAAGTTAGAGACCCAGACCTTCCATGGGAACTCTTCCTTTATGGTTGGGTGAGGTCATAAGAACATATCTCTTAGGGTCCCTGTCTTCTCAGGTACCCTAGTGTTCCTCAGTCTGTAATGACTCGTCGATTGTGAACAAAAAAACGCAACTGGAGTTGGAGATGTTAAAAGGAACGATACTCGAAAAGAATATTTTTGACTCGTAAATGAAAGATAAAAGAGTGGAAAGAAAATCAGAAGGTGGGAGACATGTACTGAACGGGAGGGTGAAGGGTGGTAGGATGCTTATAACCGAAATGGTTCTGTAGGTTAGTAGTTTAAATTACTACAGAAAAGTCTGTAGTATATCGAACTAATGGAGGTAGTGAGTTGTGACAACTACTCATATTTCTTTCTACACATAAAACTTTTGTGTGTGTGGATTTACTAGAACTAGTCTAAACATTGGAGGTTGTAGGACTTATACCATCACCATATATTTATTTCAGTAAGACTCTTATATCAATTCAATACCCGAAGGGTCTACCGTGATCACCATTTCTTGGACGGACGGTCACGTCCTCTGCATTCTCTACACCCAAACTAGGGACCCAGTCCTTCTAGGGGACCTCCTCCCGTATCGTTACGTGAGGTCATAAGACCGGTCCTCTTGAGGTACCTGTCTCCTCGGACCGTTCGATGTCAGGTACTCCAGCGTTTCTCGGCCTGTGCTGACTCACTGAAAGTGAAGTGTATGAATTTTATCGACTTTTAAATGAATTAATTCTCTGAAGTCAATCCCGCTATTGAGAAACAGGGTAATCTCTTTATATCGTTGTGGAAAAAACAAACATAAGAAATTTCTGTCACCTTTAAATCTCTCTAGTTGAGACATTTACCATACGGTAGGGTTGACCAGTGAGATCTGTGGTCAAGGAAAGTACACGAAACAAGGAATGGGGTGAGTGGATCCATCACACATAATAACAACAACAACAAAAAGTCAGCTGGTCAGTACAGAATGAGAAACACTGGTGTACCTGACGTCGTGTGGTCCGGAGGTACAGGGAGTGGTAGAGGACTTCAAACAGGTTCAAGTATGGGTAACGAAACCACTATGGTAGGTCGGTAGAGTAGGAGACTACGGGGAAGAGGAAGACGGGAGTTAGAAAGGGTCGTAGTCCTTTAAAAGGTCACTCAGACGAGAAGTATAGTCTACTGGTTTTATGACCTCAAAGTGGAAGTCGTAATCAGGAAGGTTGATCATAAGGCCCAACTAAAGGGAATTTTAATGACTAAACTAGAGGAACGACAGGTCCCATTAAAGTGGACAGAAAAGGTTGTGGTGTCAAACTTCCGTAGTTATTGGGAAAACTAGAAGACTGAAGAAAGTCAAGTTGAGATTGTTGGTATACACTGGTGATCCTTCTGGTATCAGAACTGATATACCTGGAAACAGCCCTCTCATTACAGAGACGAAAAGTTATGTGACAAATCCACACATATATGAAAAATATAAAGTCGTATCCTTAATAAAGAATCCCTCTCGAATCCAGTATGATGAGACAAATATCTTGGTAATAAATATATGGTCATACTTAAGACAAAGACTTATATGATAATAAACTCACTAATAAATAACTATGTTCAAACCCCGTAACATTCATTATTAATGACCCCCGTTTTTCACAGACACAAAGGAACGAGAACCTAAGGGGTCGTGGTTCGTGAAAACTAACCAGTTATTTACAAACGAGTCACTCATTTACCCGAAATGGACACGAATTAAACTTTTGTATCTTCTTTATAACCGGATTCCTTAAACTAAATTTCTGTATATACAAAATTCGAGTTTCTATTATCTAGTAACAAAAAATTAATTGGGTCTATTAGAAACCTAATTTTTATTTTTATTTATGGTGTGTTAAAGTGAGTAGAGTGTACGATCATTTCATTACGAGTTTTAAGAGGTTCGGTCCGAAGTTATCATGTACTTGGCACTTGAAGGTCTCCAAGTTCGACCTAAATCTTTTTCTCCTTGGTCTCTAGTTTAACGGTTGTAGACGACCTAGTAACTTTTTCGTTCTCTCAAGGTCTTTTTATAGATAAAGACGAAATAACTGATACGGTTTCGGAAACTGAAACACCCAGTGTTGTTTGACACCTTTTAAGACTTTCTCTACTCTTATGGTCTGGTGGACTGGACGGAGGACTTTTTAGACATACGTCCAGTCCTTCGTTGTCAATCTTGACCTGTACCTTGTTGTCTGACCAAGGATTAATCCTTTCCTCATACAGTTCCGATATATAACAGTGGGACGAATAAATCGAATATACGTCTCATGTAGTTCGTTTTACGGTCTGAACTACTTCGTGTTCGACATCAGTTCTAAAGACCCTCTTTATAGTTATTGGAGTCTATACGTCTATGTGGTGGAAATACCTACTTTCACTTCTTGATTTCTCGGAGAACTACTGTCACTTTCTCCTCTCACTTTTTCAACCGAATTTTGAGTTGTAAATCTTTTGATTCCAGTACCGTAGACCAGGGTAGTGAAGTACCCTTTATCTACCCCTCTGTCACCTTTGTCACAGTCTGAAATAAAAAGCCCCGAGGTTTTAGTGACGTCTACCACTAACGTCGGTATTTTAATTTTCTACGAACGAGGAACCTTCTTTTCGATACTGGTTGGATTTGTTGTATAATTCTTCGTCTCTGTAATTAAACGGTTGTTTCACGTAGATAGTTTCGATTCCAAAAAGGTGATCAGTACATACCTACACTCTTAACCTGGTATTTCTTTCGACTCGTAGTTTCTTAACTACGAAAACTTGTCACCACAACTTCTTCTGAGAACTCTCAGGGAACCTGACGTTCCCCCAGGTTGGTGAGGTAGGATTTCCTCTAGTCAGTATTTATAAGTAACGTTCCTGACTACGACTTCGACTTTGAGGTTATGAAACCGGTGAACTACACTTCTCGATTGAGTAAACTTTTCTGGGACTACGACCCTTTTCAACTTCCGTCCTCCTCTTCCCCTGTTCTCTCCTATTCTACCAACCTACCGTAGTGGCTGAGTTACCTGTACTCAAACTCATTTGAGGTCCTTAGCTACTACCTGTCCCTCCGGACCACACGAGGTCAGGTACCCCCACGTTTCTGAACCTGTGTTGACTCACTGAATAGACTTGACTTTATTAGAAAAATGTAAAGAAACTGACTTTTATATTAAGACTTAGAATGTCACAATGAGCAGTAAAAAATCACGTGTTATTTCATTCTAATTCTTTTTATCGTAGTTACGTTCAAGAGTTTTTAAGGACTTTCTGACTTAAAAATATGTATATCAATAAAAACGTTAAAGTTCCAGTTAGGATATTCAATTGATATAATGTGTTACGATTTTCGTTATCTCAATCCAAAATATCCATTACCTATTTTAACTTCACCGACAAAGTTCTTTACGTTAATAGAATACAGTATTATACAAATCTTCAGGTACTTATATTACCTTAAAGAAAAGCAGAGAGTAGGATGACGTTTTATAAGGAGTCGATTTACTTGAGTCCGAGAACAAAAGTACTCAGGGTAATTATGACAGTATTTTCCCGATGACAGTCAGTTTTACAGTTATGGACCGTTGACGTATACCAACCAAGTTACTGTGATGAAGGGACATTACAGTGTAATAACCCTGATCAAAAACTTTACTGTAATTTTACTTACTTAAAGTATTTTGAATTATTCTTGATCTCTATATTGTACTATTATAACTTTATATTTATTATAGTTATTACTTACATATAAAACTGTCTTAAATAAGAAATTTTAGTCTAGATTAAATAGTAATTTAATGGTTGTACAAGAGATAAAAATTTTTAATTCGAACAAATTGGAGAAGGGTACATAGTAAAACATATCACTTTTATTTTCCTTATTAAATAGGAAAAACTTCATCATGTAAAGTTTTATAGAAATTCCTTTAGTTTATACCTGAGTATAATTATGAATCCTCATAAAGGATCTAGTGTACAGTACCTCTGAGGTTCTATTATAAACTATTGTTAAGTCTCACTAGTATTATAATTTAAGTAATAGTCTTTTTATAACCTTTTAGTGAGTACAAACTTATTATCTGATGTCATCGAGTCGACCATTTCTTAACTGGACATTATGTCCCCTGGAGTCAAACTAAGGACGCAACCCTTCTAGGGGACCTCTTCCCTATCCGATGGGTGAGGTCGTAAGAACCCGAAGGGACCACCGAGTCTACCTTAGGTGGACATTACACCCTTTGGGCCAAACTAGGGACCCAACCCTTCTAGGGAACCTCTTTCCTTGCCGATAGGTGAGTTCTTAAGACCGGACCTCTTAAGGTACCTGTTTCCTCGGAGTGTCCGATGTCAAGCACCTAAGAGTTTCTCAGTTTGTTCCGACTCGTTGAAAGTTAAGTGTATGAATTTTACCGACTTTTATATAACTTAATTCTCTGAAGTGAGTCCTTTTATTAAGAAACAGGGAGATCTCTTTATAGAATAATCTTTTAATACGCCGTGAAAAAAACAGAAGTAAGAAATTTCCGTCATTCACAAATCTCTCTAGATAATTTCGACAAACCTTTAATATTTGTCTATATTTACTAATCCGGGAGGACAGGTAGTGTTTCTCCGTAGATTTACTTACATGTAAGTGTGTTTAAAAAAATTATAAGATTTACTTTTGTTTGTTTTTTATGTCCTCTCTGACACTAAGAGTAACAAGATCTTTTATGGCAATTCTGGTTACCAGAACACTACTAACCAGAAATAAGGAATGAGTACCGACGAAATATCTACGTGAGGTCGTAGAATGATTGAGCTCATTTGATTTCCATCGTCGTAAGTTATGACTCTGTCTTTTCACTCAAGGAAATGTAATCTGATTCTTTGTGCGTAAATATATTTATATATATACATATGTGTATGTATATATATATAGTTCTATATATACACACACATATATATATATACGTATATGTACACATATATATGATCTTTATAAAAGTTGTTTATTTAACCTATGGGTTCACCTTTCTTAATAACTTTTCTGTCCTTTGGTTTAAATAATGTTGACTCATTTAACTCGGAATAGAAATGGTAGACTTGGTTGTAAGTCAAGTGAAGTCAAGTCAGGGAGTTAGCACAGGTCGAGAAACACTGAGGTACCTGACGTCGTACGGTCCGGAGGAACAGGTAGTGGTTGAGGACCTCGAATAAGTTTAAGTACAGGTAGCTCAGTCACTACGGTAGGTTGGTAGAGTAGGAGACAGTAGGGGAAGAGGAGGACGGAAGTTAGAAAGGGTCGTAATACAAAAAAAGGTCACTCACTCAAGAAACTTAGTCTACCGGTTTCATAACTTCAAAGTCGAAGTCGTTGTCAGGAAGGTTACTTATAAATACTGACTAGAGGAAATCCTACCTGACCAACCTAGGGGAACATCAGGTTCCCTGAGAGTTCTCAGAAGAAGTCGTGGTGTCAAGTTTTGGTAGTAAGAAGCCGCAAGTCGAAATAAATATCAGGTTGAGAGTGTAGGTATGTACTGATGACCTTTTTGGTATCGGAACTGATCTACCTGGAAACAACCGTTTCATTATAGACACGAAAAATTATACAACAGATCCAACCAGTATTGAAAAGTAGGTTCCTCATTCGCAGAAAATTAAAGTACCGACGTCAGTGGTAGACGTCACTAAAACCTCGGGGGGGTTTTATTTCAGTCGGTGACAAAGGTGACAAAGGGGTAGATAAAGGGTACTTCACTACCCTGGTCTACGGTACTTGAATCAAAAGACTTACAACTCAAAATTCGGTTGAAAAAGTGAGAAGAGAAAGTGAAAGTAGTTCTCCGAGAAGTGAAAGACGGTATTCCCACCACATAGACGTATAGACTCCAATAACTATAAAGAGGGTCTTTAGAACTAAGGTCGAACACGAAGTAGGTCAGACCGTAAAGTGAACTACATGAGACGTATATTCGATTTATTCGTCCCACTGTTATATATCGGAACTGTATGAGGAAAGGATTAATCCTTGGTCAGACAACAAGGTACAGGTCAAGATTAACAACGAAGAACAAGACGTATGTCTAAAGAGTCCTCCGTCCAGACCACTAAACCGTAAGGGTAGAGAAAGTCTTAAAAGGTCAAACAACAGTAGGTGTGTTAGTTTCCGAAACCACATCAGTCACTTCGTCGTCAAGACCTTGAGAGAACTGGTAAGAGACCTTACCCACTTAAATTGAGTCTACTGGTAATATAGATGATGACACCCGTTCTTAGGGAACCCTCTTTACCTCATCGGGAGTATCAGTTGTTTTCTCAGACTTCATGTCATGAACCTACGTTAGAGTTTTGCTGTATTACTAGAAACAAGTAAAGGTTCCGTTTGGTAAGTTATAGTGTCATTAGGTTCAGATACGGGTTGTTCATAAAGACTTCTTCGACTTCAACTTGCCAAAGTACTTCTGGATGTTCTGGAAGATCTTGATTGTGTGTTTTTTCTACAGGAAAAGTAATATCCCTTGACCTTACGTGTTCATCCTTGAGTTCTCAATGGACCTCTTTCTCTGTTTAAACCAGAAAGTCATGTTTTACTTCGTCCCGTTTCCCATTGTCTCAAAACGGTTCTTTTCTGTAGCCAGTATCGTTTGTGGGAGAAGCTTGTTGTGCTGTCCTGAGATGAGAACCTGTAGTGGTCTACCAGTTGTGGTTTTAGTCTAACTAATATAAGTAACGTCGGTTTTACCTCTTCGAGATATGTCAGTCGTTTTTGTTCTGGTCCTCGACTAATACCGAGTCTCGTACTTGAGGAATAACGGTTTAAGTCTGAATTTAACTTCTTTCACGTCTTTTGGAGATCCGGATTTAGTTTAGAGAATGTTAATATGTCACCTTCACTGTTTGTCTAAGTTCACTAACCTAGACTATTTCACGGACTTCTTTATACCTATCTCTGAACATTGTAACGTGTCCTCCGTCACTAGTCCTGGTACGTGATCTTTTTCTTTACAGTTTTCCGTTTTACCAACAGACTCCTCCACAATGTTTACCGACTCTTTTCTTCTTTACGATTTCCGTTTTCCTTTTTTCCTTTCTATATGGGTAAACTTATGTCTAAAGGTTTCTTATCGTTCCTCTCTATTCTTCCGGAAGGAGTCACTAGTTACGTTTCTTTATCTCCTTTTGTTGTCTTACCCTTTCTGGTCTCTAGAGAAGTTCTTTTCATCTCTGTAGTGACCTTGTAAAGAAAGTTTCTACCCGTGTTATTTCCTGTCTTTACCATACCTGGATTGTCTTCGTCTTCTATAATTCTTCACCACCGTTCTTATGTGTCTTCTTGATATGCTTTTCCTAGAAGTACTGGGTCTATTTGTACTATCACACGAGTGAGTGGATCTCGGTCTGTAGGACTTTACACTTCAGTTCACCCAGAATCCTTCGTAGTGATGTTTGTTTTGATCACCTCCACTACCTTAAGGTCAACTCGATAAAGTTTAGGACTTTATACTACGACACGTTCACGACGTGAGTTATACAGTCGTTTAAACCTTTTGAGTCATCACCGGTATCCTGACGTTTTTAGTCAAAAGTCAGGTTAGGATTTCTTTCCGTTACGGTTTCTTACAAGTTCGGTGATCCGTTCGGGGGTATAAAAACACTCTTTGTATTATTTGATACCTTCCGAAAATTGGTAGAATCGACAAAGGACTCTATGGACATACGACCCAGTTCTTCGTTGTCAATCTCGGGACATACCAAGTCCTAACTCTTTCCTCATACTGGTCCCACAGACGACAAAGGGACAAACAATTTTAGATATGTGACTTGTGTAGTACTCTTTACGACTGGACCTACTCAATGTTCGACCTTAGTTCTATCCGTCTCTTTTTAGTTGGAGACTATACGTCTACTATGGTGAGATAACCGTTTTTCACTTCTCCTCGATTTCTCGGAGAACTACTCCCACTTTCTCGTCTCACTTTCTCGACCGAATTTTGATTTATAATTTTTTAAATTCTAGTACCGTATGCCAGGGTAATGAAGTACCGTTTACTTCCTCCTTTTCCACATTTATCACTGTCTAAAGTAGACAAGAACCGAGATTTTAGTGACGTCTAAAAATGACTTCGGTACTTTAGTCTTCTACAAACGAAGAACCGTCCTTTCATTACTGTTTGGATCTGTTACACAACTTTTAATCTCTGTAATGAAACAACTGTTTTCAGGTATATCAGTTTCGACACCAGAAGGGTTACCAGTGTATCCTAACACTCTCGAATAGTATTTCTTCCGCCTCACGGTTTATTAACTACGGAAATAACGACACGACCTCTTCTGAGGACTCTCAGAGAACCTGATGTTCCTCTAGTTTGTTCAGGCAAAATTCCCTTTAGTTGGGACTTATGAGTAACCTGTCCTGACTACGACTTCCACTTTAAAGTCATCAAACCAGCAGAATATACTTGTCGACTAAGTAACCTTTTCAGGGATTACGAGCCTTTCTACCTCCCGTCTTCCTCTTCCCCGTAGTCTCCTACTCTACCGACCTACCGTAGTGACTTCGTTACCCGTACTTGAACCCGTTTGAAGTCCTCTACCACTCCCTGTCCCTCCGGTCCACACGACGTCAGGTACCCCAACGTTTATCAACCTTTACTGACCTGTTGACTTGTTGTTTTCGTTGTTTATGGTTTAAATAATGTTGACTCATTTAACTCGTAATAGAAATGGTAGATTCGGTAGTCCCTTCAGGGTTATAAAAAAGGTCAGATTCTATTTTGTTCTTTTATGTTCAGAACCTTACCACTGGACAAAGTGTTTTGAATACTATGACTTTGTTTTTCAGTACAAAAATCTTGAGTATAAATGTATTAAAGTAATTTTTTTAACCCCTTTATCTTTATTAAAACGAGAAGTATAAATGTGTGTGTATATGTGTGATTAGTGTGTAAGTGTATTTTATGCAATAGTTATTCCTTATCGATTGAAGAGCACTAAATTTTAAAAAAAGACGGATCCAATCCCAAATATCTTTTCACGATTGTCATAACGAATCATGAATCATGTGAATTATTCTAAATAACTTATGAGTTTTATAACTTCTGAAAGTTGTTTATACTATGATTTACTCACTTTAACTTACACATACACACACACACCCACACACACACACGTGTGAGTCAGTACAGGTTGAGAAACGCTGGGGTCCCTGATATCGGGTGGTCCGAAGAACCGGGTACCTTAAAAGGTCCGTTCTTTGACTTTATCCATCGGTAAAGGATCAGGTCCCCTAGGAGGACTGGTCCCTAGCTTGGGGACAGAGAACACAAAGTACTTAACTGTCCACCTAAGAAATTGTGACCCGATGGACCCTTCGGGGATTTAACTTGTTCACGAATGATTTTCAACACACTCTGTAACTTGTGAAACATATAAATAAAATAATATTGGGCAAACTATAAATCTCACAGATATTATCCGTAATAATCGAAGTAATGTCTTCACTTCTCTAAGTTGGAGTTTATCCAGTGCCTTTAAGGGAATTCAGTATCTTGAGACTTCGCCATCTGTTAATAAGTCTAAGTCCAGGTCAATGTTTCATGTTTACAAATAAGAGATTGTCTGTGGTTCTTAGTTCGTCAATGCAATTGTTAGTGTTAATTCAAATTTTGTTTATATATGTAGAAACAATCTGGGCAAAAGAACGACTGAATGGATAAATATAAAGTCAAATAGATTATTTATAAATAACTCGGGTAAGAAGTCTTTAAAATCTCATATATCCCTTTCTGTATTTTACTCGTTTCTTAATGTTATGTTATCTACGATATTACGATGTTATTTTATATCACCTCAAATATTTCTCACAAACTCACCATTCTCACCGTCCGTACAAAGAATAAGACACTGTTTTTACACAGTGTTTTTAGTACACTGAGTAAAAACTCTACTACCAGTAGAGCTTTACTAAGACCTACACTTACACTCTTTAGGTTATAATTATAGGGAATCTTCAGTTACATTCCTCAAACCTATAATAGGATTTTACATATCCCCAGTCCTCCTAAAAAAAAAACTTCTTAACGTCTGTTCAGTATTGTCTTAGTCGAAAAGTGAAAAGTCTACTTAAGGGTTATAGTACATTTCTTACAGAACCTCTTCACTCTAATTAACACTAAAAACGATAGTACGGGTATTTTCAATTCAGCTTCATTTATATTTTCTCTCTTCTCTGACCTCCTCTCGTTATGAATACACCACCATAGTTTTCTCTAGACGAATCCTCCCTTTAATTGTCATTCCAATTTCTATCTCGGAATTGTAAGGTAAAATTGAGTTAGGTATATAATATGTACACCGTCATATAGATCAATTAATCCGACAATTAAACTATTCGTACCGACTGACATTAAATAAATCTTGTTTGATTATTACCAAAACGAATAATTCCTACCAAATTTACATATGTCTCTTTTTCCTCGGGAACTTTCTCTATCCTTAAGTACAGTTAGTCCCAAGGACCACCGTTTTGTGGACATTTATTTTTGTTGTTGTTTTTTAGGAAATTCTATTTTTTATTAAATAACGTATCCATCGTCCATCAAGTATTTTAAATATCAACATGACCCGTGGAACAGAGTCTTTCACTCACCCCGGTTCACACTCTTCAGAGGTCTATAGGAAACTGAGTTATGTCGGTTGAGACGGGAAGAGGGAACACACGAGGTGTCATTAAGTTCACATCTCATTTGATCTAAAACTTCTAAGTCTACCTTTTTCTTTTGTTACATTTCATAGTGTAATTATAACCAATGTACGAATTTATTACTATAAAACCTAGATAACCGATATATCTAGACATAGAAAATTTTTAATTAGACAAAGAAAAATAACAAAAATTACACTGATGATCTTTAAAACTTTAATATATATGTTGAACGTAAAGACAGAACATAACATTAAGAGAACCTATTGTGGTAAGACCTTTCGTTCGACACCAGAACGTACTTACACGTGGGTGCACTCACACATACACACACTCAGACACAACATAAACACATCCTTTTTGAGTTGTCCTTAACTCCCTTTTGATTGTCATTATGCCTCGATATCGTAATCTAACGACAACAGAGAAGAGGGATTGGTCATAGTCCAAAATGGCAGTAGATTTTGATACTAAGACTGGACCCTTTTACTTTTCTCCAATTTTCTCGTACAACCTCTCTCGGATCATTTCAATATCCTTCCTTCTCTAGTTCCCCCGTTTGAAGGTAAACCTTCGTAATTCTTGACCTTGTGATTGGTTATAAGTCGAATCCTTTTAAAATCACAAAAGACACAGCTGTTTTTTAAATCAGTCAGTCAGATTGTTTCTTCACCCTCTAAGTTCGGTTTACTTCTTAATATTGAGCCCTTGTCGGAGAGTCTTTCGACACTCTTAACAAAACGAGTAATCTCCAGTTCCGTGTCAATGTGTCTAAAAAGTCTCTCCCTCAACATATAATTTACTACATCTACCAAACGTGTTAGGGCTAGACTTTCATAATTCACCAGCCAGTACACTGGGGAATACTCTAGTTCTTCTTTAAAATGGAAAATTCTTCAACAGAACCACGACTGTCTTACAACGACAACTACCACCTCGTTCATAAGGAAGGTCACCCCGTCCAAACCATCTACGCATTACTACGTATTTCCTCTATGGGTTACGTGTCTCATCCCTTTCTCCTCCGGTTTCCCGTCTCCTTTAAAAAATAGAAATTTAACAAATTAAAAAAAAGAACAAAACGGTATTTTGTACTTAAAATAAAGTGTCGTCAAACACATTAAAGACATGAAAGAACTGTACGAAGAAATAGTTTAATCTGGGGGGGTTTTGTTCGTTTAACGAATTTTTGTCACGACTATTGCACTCTTTTTCTGTTTCGGTCCTCAGTAAATTCAACTGTGTCAAATCATTTTTCCTGTACCTGAATCAAAATAACGGTGAGACGAGAGTGTACCTACACACTTTTCTTAAACTCCTGCACACACGTTTTTTCTCTTTTAAGACCTGGACAATGTAGAGTAGTCGAATATTTGTGATTTATTACGTGATCATTTTCTTTTACAAAAATGACAACACACGTTTTTTTAGACTAAAATAAAAACTCTCGTAGTCTTGTACTCATTTACGACTAGACGACGAAGTGCGTTATCTTAGGTCAAGAAGACGATACGGGTAATTTGATTCTTCACGACTTCTTTCGTTTGCAGAATGTTCCCTGGTCCGGATAAACTCGAATATCAAAACGGAATCCGTCTTTTCCCTTCCTTTTGGGAAAGATTTGAAAGATTGGTATACACAACATCAGTAGAACGACTTTCCCTTTTAAAAGGAGTTCGTTAAGGGACATTTCTTTGCAGTAATAGAGGTCATCGAGAAAACTATTAAGACGTATGGTTAGGTAGTCGGTCAAAAGATCCTCGTCAAAGCCTCTACTGACAATTAAGATCATCGTTAATATTTCTTTTAACTAAGACATTTTCGTTGTTAAACTACAAGTAAGATTGTTTACCGGTGGAGTTGTTCATTATGGTCTTGGAAAAGTGTGCATTTTCGATGTTGTCTGTATTTCGTTTTGCTAGCGGAACTGGTCCACTAACTTGGGAGTATCCGTATTTCACGTCCTAACTATGAAATTTTCTTTATCTTACTTTTATTAAATTATCTGTATCTATGACGAATCAAAACTTCCTAATTATTCTTTTCTTTCGGAAGACGAGAGGGTTCATACAAGTGACATTCAAAGTTTCTTCCACTTACAATCTAAATTAAGAAAACGAAAAGCATAGTACCGAAGGACCAAATGTGATCATTAGTGTGTATTTACTTCCTTTTCCATTAAAGTCCGAAGAGTCATTATGATAAATTCATCGTTCCGACATCAAATGTACGTTTTTATATTAAGGGATACAATATTTATAAACAATTTCGTAGTCGTTTCTGTCGAACGACTTAATACCTCGTTCGAAATAATAAGGGGTACAGTGGACCGAAAAATAATAAGAAAAAGCAAATTTTAAAAAAAAGGTCAAAATGACTCTACATCGACTGTATATTGTAACATAATCGAATTGTACAATGAGACTCCGTCACTTATACTACCTACACTTACGGGTTTTAGAGGTTTGTAGTTTGAGTAGTTAACGTTGTCAATACATTTATCGGGTTTGTCAATATATTTATATGTAGAACGGGAGTTTATAGATTCCTAAAAACTGTCTAAGTTTCCGTTTGTATACGAAAAAACTTAAAGTACAACAACAAAATTTAAATTAATAAAAATTAACCTCCTACTGACGAAATGTTATAGCACGACCAAAGACGATATATAGTTGTACAACAACAGCAAGAGTGCCACCATAGACCCAGAAACACTGGGCTACCTGGTATCGGACGGTCCAAGGAGATAGGTACGCTAAAAGGTCCGTTCTTATGACCACACCCTAAAGGAAGAGGTACCCTAGAAGGGTTGGATCCCTAACTTGGGTCCAGAGGGTGTAACGTCCGTCCGAGAAATGGTAGACTCGGTGGTCCCTTCGGGTATATAGTTTACTTAGTTGGTATTTATCTGTATACAAGGGGCGGAGCACTTGGAGGTAGGGTTGAGGGTGGAGTAGGGTAGGGAGGTCCAACAGTGTCTCGTGGTCAAATACAAGGTACTCAGTTAGTCGTTTAAGGATGACCGATAAAATGTGTACCGTCACATATACAAAGGTACGATGAGAGAGGTAAGTAGGGTGGGAGAGGAAAGGATGGGACATAGGTGTTCAGACAAGAGATACAGAAGTAGAGGTAACGCCGGGAGTTTGAACCAAATAGTCATCCTGGATGGATCTAAGGTACGACACGAAGAACGAGTCAGTACAGGCTCAGAAACACTGGGTTACCTGACATCGGACGCTCCGAGGAGATAGGTACCCCTAAGAGGTCAGTTCTTATGACCTCACCCAACGGTATGGTAGGAGGTCCCCTAGAAGAACTGGGTCCCTAACTTGGGTACAGAGGGCGTAATATCCGTCTAAGAATAGTAGACTTGGTGGTCCCTTCGGGTTCTTATTACCTTACCCATCGGATAGGGAAGAGATCCACTTGAAAGTGGAGTCCTTAGCTTGACCCCAGAGGACGTAACGTTCGGTCAATAAATGGTCGACTCGGTTGTCCCTTCGGGGACCTAAGGTATACATACGTAGTTATATTCTATAAACTTATCAAAAGAAAAAAATTAAACACAAGTATACTGATCAAGTCGGTTCAGGTTAGGGATACTTAACTTAATTTAAGGGTTTCCTTTGACCCTTAATAATGGTTATAATTCGGTAAAAGATGTGTGACGACGACGACGATTCAGTGAAGTCAGCACAGGCTGAGACACGCTGGGGTATCTGCCGTCGGGCGGTCCGAGTGGAAAGGGACCCTAAGAGGTCCGTTCTTATGACCTCACCCAACGGTAAAGGAAGGGGTTACGTACTTTCACTTTTCACTTTCACTTCAGCGAGTCAGCACAGGCTGAGAATTGCTGGGGTACCTGATGTCGGGTGATCCGAGGAGGTAGGTACCCTAAAAGGTCCGTTCTCATGACCTCACCCCACGGTAACGGAAGAGGCAAAGATGTGTGTCATGTGAACATTTTCGGTCGGGTGTCCCGGTCTCTTTTAGAACCCTGAATTGTGTCTGTTTATTTACTAACGAGTACACAAGCTAATAGAGACTGAGAAACGGTAGAGTGACATTGAACGGTCCAATGTCACTCGTGAAGTCTCAGATTGTGCTGACTTCGTCGAATCGTCGTCGTCGTTGTCGGATGTATTGACCCTACCCTCAATAGTTAACTATGTCACAGGAGACAGTTACCCTAAAAGGTCCACTCTTAGGACCTCACCCAACGGTAAAGGATGAAGTTTATTACTAATTATCTATGTATTAAGGATGTCTACGGATGGTGTACTCATCATCCTACATTTTAGGAAACTATATTGAGTATAGTAGAAATTTCCTTCGTAACTCGAGAGTGTGAAGTGTACAAATGTCTACTAGTGTGTTCAAGTTTAACTTTCGTAGGTAGAAAGATATCTACGAGAAAAGTAAAGTGTTGACACGTAGAGTAATATCCATGAGTTATACTTTAACTACTCTCTCTTTATTTATTCGTTTCCTTACCTACATCTTAAATGATCCCACATGTAATAAGTTAAAAATATACAAAGATAGTCAAATTTTTGATGTATAGATTCTGATGACAACTTTATTAAACGTAGTTCATTATATATGACAGTTAAATATATAATATAATATTACAAGTAAAGACATCAAAATTGATTCGGTTGGTATTATCGTAAAATTCTTTTACAGATAAAGTTCCAATAATCTTTTATAATTGTAAGAGTTTATTTAATTTATATCACCGAATTTGTATGTAACACATACGGTTCTTTATTGTGTTACATTTATCTTTTTATTCAAAAAAAGATTTAAGTACGGAATTGAATAGTTCTTAGTATCGTTTGTTACAAAAATTTATAAAAAGATTGTACTTGTATTTTGTAATACTTATATTAGGGTTTATAAAGTGTAAGGTAAGTTTAAAATGATTAACAGATAACACATACACAAAATTTCACATAAAATAACCTTTAGATATGTAAACTTCAATGTCAATTTTGTTGTTTCAATTTTCATTTTGTACATGAATGATTGTCTACATATCTACGAGACTACATTTACTCTTCTATGGTGAAAAAAAATTCTGCTTTTTTAGAAGTGAGTGTAAACTTCTATATAGATTACATAACCTAAGACTACTTGTGTAAAAAAGAAATTAGAAAGACTATTTAAAGTAGTCCAAATTAACACACGATTGGATTACAACTTCCACCAAACTTAAACTAAAAATTAATGGATACTTCCTTTTTGTGAAGTCTCAGCTTGTGCTGACTT
Organism: Capra ibex; assembly: GCA_006410555.1. NCBI lineage: Eukaryota > Metazoa > Chordata > Mammalia > Artiodactyla > Bovidae > Capra > Capra ibex. The sequence continues at coordinate 41,507,951 of SJYO01018169.1, read as the reverse complement.
CGTCGAATCGTCGTCGTCGTTGTCGGATGTATTGACCTTACCCTCAATAGTTAACTATATTAGGACAATATAGTAGAATTTACAATGAAGTCAGTAAACCTAAACCTCTTATATTAAAGTGAACACCATACAGTTTTAAATACGTTTTATTTAGTAGAAAAATGATCGTTACAGGTCACGAGAAGTCCTGTTAATCATTTTTCGACTCACCGATTTAATTATTTACAATATTAGACTGTAATACCGGATATTCAAGGAGTTGAAGTCTCTTAGAATTGTTTAGAGACCGGAAATAACACACCAATTTAAAATACTCGTGAAGGACCGTGTCAATATACATACTCAGTCCCATAGTCATCTGCATAAACCTCCACCAATTATTAAATGTGATTATATAAGTATTGAACTTCATAATAAATGTGAATATAACAGTGAAAAACAATTTCCTGTAAAGTAGTAGAGATAATTATTTATTTAAAATTATTGTAAGTTTATACCTGTCCGAAAACTTAAATTATTTAATCTTTTAATTAAGGTAATAGAATATTAAATATTAGAATCCCAATTTTGTCACAGGTTGTCTTTTTTGTTTTAAACAAGAAAGGAGTGAAGTCACAACTGGTGATAAACTAAAATACGATATTATAAATATATGGATTCTAAAGATTGAAAGTAATTTAGGGTATCAGTCGAGTAACAACTCCCTTTAAAAAATTTCAAAAAGGTTAAAAAAAATTATATGGTTTTTATAGTCGAAATTAGTGACTTCTTCCTCTAAACAACGTTACCTAAGTTAGTAATAAATCTAGTCTAAAATACTGGGAAATTGAAGGATTACTTATATAAAAGGAGTGAAGGACGTCGTGTAGTCATCGTATAAAAATTTTTTTTAGACGTAAAAAGTAAAGACGCGTATACACTTGAGATGTAACAGTTACTATTTTTATATTAATTTTTATTCATTATAACTCCGTTAATAAACCACTAAAACAATATTTCATTTTTAAACGGAAGTTTTTGTAATACTTTATTATTACCTTTTTCATTCTAATTTTTTTTTCTGTCTAAAGAGTTTCTGGACTCTTTTGTCTACATGTTAGTCGTAGTATGACACTCATAGTTATGAGTTCTCCATGTCCGCCATCCAAAGGGATGGGGGACAACGAGAACACTCTTGGTTAGAAATTTGTGTAAGATGTCTCTAAACAGTTTAATTATTGGGTACGTCTACGGAAAACCCCTTCTATCCTCTCGACTCGTTATTACCTCCCTCATTATTATGACCCCATCGTTGATGTTAACCTGGAATTTAATTACGTAAGTCAACTTCTTAACACGTATAAACTAGCCACTGTAGAAATACACACGTAGACCCTCTACCATTCCTTGTCCCTCCGTACCATACGACGTCAGGTACCCCAGCGCTTCTCAACCTGTTATTGTATCTACCCGTCTTACGACAAAATCTCTCAGTTTTATTACGTATTTAAAATCATCCAGAAAACACAACGAACAATCAGTCACCCATCCAATACCGAGACAACCCGAGTTAAATTTCTAACAATTAAACCGACTTCCGAAGTATCAAATAAGAAGAGACAAGACAGACGAGTAAGAGAACTTCGTCCCCGATAGACCTGGTGTGAGGAAAGTTTCACTCCCCGAAGGGTACACCCAGTCACTATTTCTTAGACGGACGTGTATGACCTCGCTGTCCTCTGTACCCAACCTAGGGACCCAGCCCATCTAAGGGACCTCTTCCTTTACCGTTGGGTGAGGTCATAAGAACGGACCTCTTGGGGTAACGGTCTCCTCGGACCGTCCGATATCAGGTATTCCAGAGTTTCTTAGCCTGTGCTGACTCACTCGTACGTGTGTGAAGAGTTTAACTTTCCGTTTTTCCGTTTTCACTTTTGGTTTGTCATACTAGTGTGAATTGTAGAGATACAACTAGCACAGACGATTATTATAAGGGAACCGATTCCGTTCAGTATTCCGGTGTAGGTTTGAGTTACCTCGTCGATACAAGAAGATGTCTCTTCGTCAGTATCGTTTCCACTCCCTACTTTCCTTCTAACATTCGTTATGTTGAGACGGAAGAACGTGTACCGACTAAAAGGTAGATAAATTTTTTATGTAAGTGATGAATAGGTATAGTAGTCTTTCGGAATAAGGTAATACCGTTATGAGTGAATACCTCGAGAAGAATCCTATTCATTCTTTTTTATATTTGGTTGATCGTGTGTAAAGGATTGTCTTTTCAATTTAAGAAATCAATAATGAGTATCATTACTATTTGTATCGTAAATTAAATTAAAATTACAAGTATGTTAATTTATAGAAAGTTACAAACATAGACTTTGTAGTAATATGATATAATCTCTTATAAAATAAATTTAGAAAGTTATAAGACTATTATACAAATAAACAATCAATGTTCCTGTCATTGAGGACTTGTTCCCCCTTTTTTCTCTAACTTAGTTCACTCCATATACCTACGAAATTCTGAATTGAACGTTTACCTAGTTTAGGGTCTATTACTTTTTAGGGACGTTTGTGTCATGCATTCTAAAATCCCAATTTACTCAGAATGGGTACATTGTCAGAGGTTTCATATACGTTTTTATAAAGATCGTTTATTTCTAAATGTACATACATTCAAGTCGCCATTGGGAGAAACCTTTAACTGTTTGTACGATCTTGCAACTCTTACTTATTCCTGAGGTACTTTGTTTTAATCGTTGTTTCTTTTTTATAATGGTATAACTAATTTGTTACTAAATCAAATTAGTTACTAAATCAAATTGTTACTAAATCAAAAGTATATAATACGTTATTAACTTTTACGAGAAACTAGGAAACCAACACGATATTGGTCGATCGAAAGTTCACTACTTTTACTAAAGACAAAAGGGGGAAAACGAAACGAAAAGAAGAAAGGTCGACGGTCGACCCACACACGTAACCGGAGGTGGTGTAGTAGTTGTAGAGACGAATTTGAGATCACTCGAGACTCACGAGGTAATGGGTAACGTAAGACGGGGTAAACTAGGTCCGCGTAAACGGTGAAACTACGGAAGTGTCATGTTTGTTCCATGTGATTAGTTTCGAAGGGCCAAGGTAGGACACTCTTGGGAAGTAGTCTTGGCTCCAAAGTCTAGACCACGTGTTGTAATGGTGAAGTAAAACAAGGGAAACTAGGATAGTCAGACTGTGAAACTAGGGACGTAACGCGATTGACCTGAGTAGTCTCGAAAGCGGGAAAACAAAAACTGTCCGTCACTGTTTCTAAGGTCGTTCTACTCCCCAAAAAGGAAAACGACAAAGACAACTTTCAAGTCAATAGTCAATAAAAAGTAAATTAAGATCAAGATCTTATACAAATAATCAAATAACCACCATATAAAAGAATTTACAGATAAATAAAAATACATTCCGAACGGTTTTCGTTAATTTACATAGACCTAGTCTCAACATATAGAGTATTAACAAATTACGTGGTACCCACAAATTGGTTACTAAAACTTTACAGTCATCGAATTGTCTTTGTTAATGACCATATATTTCTCCTCGGACCGACCGATGTCAGGCACCCCAACGTTTCTCAGTCTGTGCCGACTCGTCTGTTCGTAAGTAAGTTTCGTTGACATGACTACTTGATCTTATAGAATCTCAAGATACAATCCTTTTATACGAAATAGATTACTACAAATAGTATTTTATAAAAAATATATGACACTATCTTAATTTTTCTGACCGTACACAAAATTTATATGACTGAAAGGTCAATGCCTGCCATTTGAACGAACACTAATCTTCTAACCGAACGAGGTCAAAAGAACGAATGTGAATGAAAAAAGGTCTAGACCTTTAGAGTTACATATATAAAAGGACGTATCGAAAACGGTCTCGACACAGTTGAATACAAGTAAGTCACTAGATAAGTTGAACTTTTTGACACCTTTATTTTCGAAACCCTCTGTACATTCTAGCGGTGTCTCTAAGACAAAAATAATTTAGGGGATTAGGAATTTATGATCATTGTATCTAAGGGGTTAAGTCCTAATACTGTCCTTTAAAAATAAGGTTATATATACAAAGATCCTGAAGTAGTCAAGTCAAGTGAGTGAGTCACCACAGGCTGAGAAATACTGTGGTACCTGACGTCGTGTGGTCAGTCGTGTGGAACAGGTAGTGGTTGAGGACCTCGAACGAGTTTGAGTACAGGTAACTCAACCACTACGGTAGGTCGGTAGAGTAGGAGACTACAGGGGAAGATAAGGGTAGAAGTTAGAAAGGGTCGTAGCCCCAGAAAAGTTTACAGTCAAGAAGTGTAGTCCACCGGTTTCATAACCTCGAAGTCGAAGTTGTAGTCAGGAAGGTCACTGATAAGTCCTGACTGAATCCTAACTAACCAAACTAGAGGAACGTCAGGTTCCCTGAGAGTTCTCAGAAGACGTTGTGGTGGCAAGTTTTCGTAGTTAAGAAGCCGCGAGTCGAAAGAAATTTCAGATTGAGAGTGTAGGTATGTATTGACGACCTTTTTGGTATCGAAACTGATCTACCTGGAAAAAAAACCGTTTCTTTATAGAGACGAAAAATTACCCCACAGATCCAACCAGTATTGAAAAGAAGGTTCCTCGTTCACAGAAAATTAAAGTACCGACATCAGTAGTAGACGTCACTAAAACTTCGGGGGGTTTTATTTCAGACAGTGACAAAGGTAACAAAGGGGTAGATAAACGGTAATTCACAATCCTGACCTACGGTACTAAATCAAAAGACTTACGAGAAAATTCGGTTGAAAAAGTGAGAGGACAAAGTAAAAGCTCTCCGAGAAATCAAGAAGAAGTGAAACACGACATTCCCACCAAGTAGACACATAGACTCCGATAACTATAAAGAGGAGCGTTAGATCCTGAAGTACTACCTATCATTTACTATTTTTAACCAGGTGACGTCCCCTCGACATAAGGAGTATTCTCTTTCTCCCTTAGTAGTCACTTAGACGTGACTATTCTAATGATATGTGGTAATAAAAGACACATTCACAATTTTTAATTAGTAGTATAATGACTAAAATGTCAGATTCGGAGATTCCGACACTATTTGTTTTATTAATCTACCATTAGATAATGGTTCTTCGTAGTGGTACATATGTCATTACTAATGAACCCTGAAAAACTATGATTTGTCTTCAACACTGAGTTATCACTCCTCAATCCATTTAAAGGTAAGAAGTAAGTTTCTTCATCTTTACAGAAGTCGTTTTCAATATTAAGTGATTCACTTTATATGTCTCGTTTTATACGAGCTGACCAATATTGAGACACGGAAAGGTCACCAATCCGTGTCATAAAGTACCCGATGGGGGACTGGCGCACCTTTGAAGTACGAATCACTATCTGTTGTCTGTTCCAGATGTTCACTACAGTAGGTATTGAATAGTGCACTAGAAAAGAGTGGTTTGGTTTTATATAAGTTCTTCTATACTAAACAGGGACAAAAATCATTGAGTGTAGAAATCTATTCCTTTTCCCTCTCCATGTATAAAATTACTCAATCTCTTTCAGACCTCGTAGGTCTTATTAGTGCTCCATCAGTAGAGTCGTCAGAGATGATCACCTGGAACTTATACGACGACCTTCTTTTCACAGATTACTAGAGATGGACAGACTCTCCTCAGTTTCAAAGAACTGTTTTCGTCAGAATTTTTACTTTAGTGTACATACACAAACTGGAAAATCTCATGACTAGTGACTTTTATTCCTTTTTGTTTGTTTGTTTGTTGACCAAAAGAGCTCCCACTATAAATAGTGACGGTATTAAAATAAAACCGTAAAGAAGAAAGGATAGTGAGAACATACTGACGATCACTGTACTAATCTTGAGAAATATGTCGTAAAGAACTGGGTTCGGTTGGTAATGTATGTCACTGACCAAGCAACCCGTGTAAGGGTCCGTTCGTGGTCTAAAGGTAAACCCTCTTATTTAATTACCGTCCTCCCGGAGAGGAAGAGAAACTAACCCTCCATATCTTCGATACGTTAAGGTCACATATACACATATAACCACCCTCCTAGATGTCCCTTGTACAACCTCCCAGTTTGGATGTATAACGTTTTGTCTCGATTTTCTAACGTCCTACACTCTCCTTATCCACCCAATCACCCACTGTAGTTGATTCGTCCTGGGACACCATACATTTTGGTCGGTCTTGAGGACACAAAATTAATATATTTGTGATAAAACGGAAATTCTAGTGAACAAAACATAAGTTAAACGGACGGTAAATTTCGAAAACAAATGATTCAAGACTTAAATAACTATCAAAAAATCAAGTAAATATTATAAAATAAAACACATTACGAAAGTCGTACTATATTATAAGATTAAAAAGTTTAATCCAATAAAAAGTTTTACCATCCTGTTTGTCCCCTGTATATTGTCTGTAGGTTTCATCTTCACAAACCCTGAAGGGACTGTCAGGTCACCGACCCTGAAGTACCCTCCGTCCCCCGTCTCATTCCCTCAACCTCATACACCTAAGTTGGAGACCAGCCCCCGATCCTGGGGTATTCGGAGCACCGGTTTATTGAGTTTTATATTTTGTGTTCGTTATAATATTATTTAAGTTACTTTTGAAAATTTACCAGGTTTAGTTTTTTTAGAAATCTTCTTACCTTCAAAATCTTAACCTTGGTATCATTTTAACTTAGTTATGTTATATGACAAATTACAAAAATTTTTATTTCCATTAAAAAAGAAGACATATAGATCTCTTAGTGTCTAATTTTTATTTTACGTGAAGACATATTATCTGACTTTAAACGATCAATACTTCAAAATTTCCATTTAATGAAAATCGGTACGGTAGACGAAGAATCTTTTGATATTAGTAGAGTTCCACAATAAAAGAGGCATAAAAATATTATTAATTTTATTCGATCGAATTTCAACACCATGTATATGTGTTACCTCATAATGAGTCGGTAATTTTTCTTATGTAAACTTAGTCAAGATTACTCTACCTACTTTGACCTCGGCTAATATGTCTCACTTCATTCGGTCTTTCTTTTTGTGGTTATGTCATATGATTATGTATATATACCTTAAATCTTTCTACCGTTACTACTGGGACATACGTTCTGTCGTTTTCTCTGTGTCTATACATCTCGCCTGAAAACCTTAGTCTCCTTCTTCCTCTCCCACCTTACGAAACCTTCTTACCGTAACTTTGTACATATGATAGTACATTCTTTGCTTAGCGGTCAGATACAGACTACCTCCTATGTCCTACGAATCCCGACCACGTGCCCCTACTGGGTCTCTCTACAATACCCCTCCCTCCACCCTCCCCCGAAGTAAAAACCCTTGCGTACATGTGGGCACCACCTAAGTACAGTTACATACCGTTTTGGTTATGTCATAACATTTCATTTTATTTCATTTTTATTTTTTTAAAATTTTTTCTTTTTTATTTTTTTATTTTATTTTATTCGATCAAACTAAGTTTTCTTTGTGTAAATAAAAAGTTTTGGACTTTTACTAGTTTTCCTACGTTTATTCTATTACTTTTCGTGTGTTTAAGATGGTGGATGTTTAACACACTAGATTTACCGAATTTAGAAATAAGAAACATGGGAACTTATGTAGAGACGATAAACATGTTCAATGTCAATAAAAGACATGTCTTTTACAATGGACATCTCATTATTCATCCTTTGTAGTGTACTTTATTAATCTGTGTCAAATTTATAAAAGGTTGTACTGTCAACTTTGATCACAGAGGAACGATGATATTAAATGTAAAGAAATTAATCATCACTTAAATTGTTAAAAACTATACAACGACTAGAAAAGGTAAATAAAAAATTGTTAAATAAACAAATTTAAAAGACAGACATCTATAGAATTAAAGGATTCGTTTATAAAATTTACCCACTAATTGATTTGATATTAGTACTTATATTGAGTATCACTCAGGATTTCACTGAGTGGATTTCAGGATTTCACTGTATCACTTTATATAAATTTTAAAACGAAAAATGTGTAAAATAGAAAAATGAGAAACTACACTCCTAATATTATACGAAACGACGACGACGACGACGATTAAGCGAAGTCAGCACAGACTTAGACACGCTGGGGTATCTACCGTCGGGTGATCCGAGGAGACAGGGACCCTAAGAGGTCCGTTCTTGTGACCTCACCCAACGGTGAAGGAAGAGGTTACGTACTTTCACTTTTCACTTTCACTTCAGTGAATCAGGACGGGCTGAGAATCGCTGGGGTACCCGACGTCGGGTGGTCCGAGGAGGTAGGTACCCTAAAAGGTCCGTTCTCATGACCTCACCCCACGATAACGGAAGAGGTATTATACGAAATGAGAATAGAAAAGGTCACAAAACTTTTAATCTATTGGATAAATTTTAAAATAATCACTAATTTTTAAGTTTTTTAAAGGAAATTGACACAAAACATTAAAAGTCTCTGTTTTATAGACAATAAATTATACACCGTTAAAATATACTCATATAATCCTTATAAAGTAGTGACCATCATAGTAAAAGGTGAGATTGTAACCCAAATACCATTATTTATACAGACGGTAAAGGAGTATAAAAATACATTTATTTATCGATTCTTAAAACCTATCTTAATTACAAGTTGAAGTCTGGAGTCGGAATGTAAAATATATATATATATTTCTTTTACAATATTTGAAGAAATCGACAAACCGTTATTTTCTTAAATAAGAACAATACATGTAAAGTAGAATATTAGAAAATCAGGTAAGGGTGTTACCAAAACACGTAAAAGTCCATGGTGAATAATAAGTATGTAAAAAATTCAACAAAACTCCTTGTGGTTTTGTAATCTTGTACAAGTAAACATGAGAACTAATACATACATAGTCAACTGACGAAAACAAAAAAGAAAAATTGGTATACTTATTTCTTATCGTTCTTGTTTTACTATAAAATACCTTAATTTTACTACTTAGAGAAAATTGTTTTACGAGGTTTGTTAACTTTCGTCAGTCTAATTTTGTAAACATTAATCGGTACGACACATTTCTAGACCTATTCCGTGAATTTTTATTATTTATAAAACAATCAAAGAATCTTCTCTACGTTTATGAAAAGAATTAGAACTACACCTACATGTAAAGAAAAAGAATACCTGAAATATAATTTTAAACATTTTCGTAACCTTACCTTAATTTATGGAATTCATTAAATCGTTTTTGTTATTTGACGAGACATAGTAAGTCTTCGATGCCTAGTGAGTCTTCGTATAATCGTATGGTGAAAAGAATTAAATGGATACTAAAACGTATCTTAAAACTATAAACTTATTTACGGTGGGTGTGCTTCTTACTAAATTTTTTTCTATCAACTACATATATAAACTTCGGGAGAGATTTACATAAATTGATTGGAGTTTTATGACTAAAAGTCGACTTATTCACTCTCTTTATTAAAATTTGTAACGAAACTCACTTGTAAAACCTTATTCGAGTAAATTTGAGTAAATTTTAAGGAACACAAGAACAAAAATACATCAGAGAAAATGATTATTAAATCCGTTGGATAAAATCAGTTTGTCAAAATTTAAAATAATTTATTAATGTTATTAACAAAGGTATTCAGGACTGAATCGTAAAACTAACGTGACCTCGTTAAAGATCTCGAGTTGAAATACATGTGTATGTGTAAAATCAACCATCGTCTGTAAAATAGTGTCGAAAGTCTTTCCATTCAACTTTTGGACCTCTTTAACGTAAAAAGAAGAGAAAGACTTAGACATAAAGAACGTAAACACTATAATTGTACTACACTTATGGACATAGAAGGAAAAGTTGTTTCGTATTTAGATCTAGGGAGACTTAGGACATTTCTTATCTCTTACTAGAAGAAACTTCATTACTCAAGTGTCTTTTTGAAGTTTTTATCAAATTCACTATTATACACTGTATAGAGTATTCCACTTCTTACGGAAGTTATTTTAGAGTCAAACCCCAAGGAAAAAAAAAAAAAAAAAAAAGGCCTCTACCACTTCTACAATGAGTAAAACTTTCGTTACTAACCCTTCATCCACGAAAACGACCTTTTACGAAAAGACCTTGGACTTATTTTCACTCCATTTATGAAAATTCTGAAGTATTTCAATTTTTGAGTAAAATTTCAACCATTTCAAAAATAACCCTTTATATATACGATTTTATATACGCATATCAAATTTCTTATTATTATACATATGGGATATCTAATACTCTGATTGTCTGTTTTATAATAGACATAAAATTTTCGAGGTTCACACGGGGAGTTACGTCTGAAAAAAGAATTGGGAACTTTAAACACAATAAGAGAACACAAATGATTATTAAGAATAGATAACACAGGTAAACATATATGATGAATTAAAAGGGATAAAACTGTAAATACATTTATATGAAATGACCTCCTTAAATAGACATAAGTTAATACACTAATCCTATATGTAGGTTCACCTACATAGAGTGTCTTAAGGAAAACTAATCCCATCTGATAAGGTGACACACGTACATTACTAAAATCAGTAAGATCACAATCCTGAGTATATCCGACTAAGGACATGAAACTATACTTCTTCTTACGAAACTCCTTATAAGATCACAAACAAAGGATCACGATACCTTACCTTAACGACAGAACTAAGTAGTTGAAATTATCATTATATTAAACAATTTTAATCAAAAAGATCAAGTATGATAGTGTCAAACCGCAAGAGTAATGAAGTGTAGTGGATGTTGGGTTTTATAACAAACTGAAAATTAAAAACATTTAGACCAATCACAATTTACTATATAATAAGACTTAATTTAAATGTTAAAGTACTTTTTGTCACTTCATTCACCATAACATGTAACACGGTAAACACACAGAAGGAAACGTTTCACGGATAAATATATATATATAACGGTTAAAAGGAAAAATACTAACTGACCTTAAAGATATACTAGGTATGAAAAACGATTAACACACAAAACGTATAAAGTCGTAAGACACTCAAGTTCGAAAAGTGATTGACCATTACAAAAATTTCATTTTGTTATAAAAGAAAACGTTAACCTTTTATTAGTGGCAAAATAAAGGGGAAATGTTAGTAAATGATCAAAATAATGGAAATTAAAATAAATGAAACAGCCGATTTAGGAGATCATTTTACAACTGATTGATTAACTGGATATACAAAAGGAAAAGAAAAAACATATATAAAAATAAATAAATAAAAACCGACACGACCCAGAAATAACGACACGTCCGAAAAAGAGATCAACGTCTCTTGTCCCGATGAGAGATCGACACCGTGTGTCCGAAGGGGGACACCACCGAAGAGAACAACGACTCGTATCCGAGGTCCCATTCGCCCAAAGTCCTCAAAGCCGATCACACGAGTCATCGACACCGAGGGTCCGAGGTCTCTTGTCTGAGTTATCAACACCGGGTGTCCTAATTAACGAGACACTTTACATCCTAGAAGGACCTAGTCCCTAGTTTGACCACAAGGTCGTAAACGACCACCTAAGAAGGAAGTGGTCCTTCCGGAAGGATAAAACAAAGACTATAGTTTTATTTACGAAACTTTAAGAATTCATGAGAGTGGTAAGTTAAATTAGGGACGACATACTAAAAACACTTACGGAGACAATTAAATTGTCATAAATAATCGTCAAATAACACAATAGACGTCGTCGACAACTTAAAATAATCTGTGAAGACTTATACAGTATCACTAGTAAAAAATTTTTAAATAAAAGATATCATTTAATGTAACAAGTCAAAAGATTACCTTTTGTTTAATGACCCTAATACGACGTCATAGAAAAGATGTGTAATAGTAAGTGATAATATAAATCCCGATAACGTAGATACACGATAATATAAATCGTGTAAACACTAAAGGACTTTAAAAGAATGAACATGAAAATACTAACATAAAAAATTGGATAACGATACATTACTTCATGGGGGTTGGAATCGATGGATTTTGTTTGTCATAATAGAATATCAAAGACTCTGAATCTTTTCACCCACGTCAAATCAACCCACTGAAAACGTGTTCCAAAATAGACTCCGAAAGCACGTCTACCCGATTCAGTGAAATCAACACAGACTGAGACTCTGGGATACCTGACATCGGGAAGTCCGACGAGATAGGTTCCCTAAGAGGTCCGTTCTATAACCTACCCAAAGGTCGAGGAAGAGATCCCCTAGAAGGGTTGGGTCCATAACTTGGACGTAGAGAATATAGGGGACGTAAACGTCCGTCCAAGAAATGGTGATTACGGTAGACCCTTCGGGGTAGACTAGAACTGAACTCCTATTAGGAGATTGTTTAAGTGAGTACACCAACAACCCTTCTAAGTCAAAGAGTCACAGACAACCTGACTAGGAGTCAACAAGTAACTGACAACTAATTGAGGAAGTTAGGAAACGTTTTAATCGGAAAGACTTATCGCACGGAGTGTATACCGTCGAACGAAAGGTGTCTCGTTGACTCGTTCTCCCGTTCTCTCCCTCAAGTCAAATCAGTGAGTCAGTACAGTCCGAGAAACACTTGGGTTCCTGACGTTAAGCGGTCCGAAGGGACAGGTAGTGGTTGAGGACCTCGAATGACTTTTGAGTGCAGGTAGGTCAGTCACTACGGCAGGTTGGTAAAGTAGGAGACAACAGGGGAAGAGGAGGGTCGAAGTCAGAAAGGGTCGTAGTCCCAGAAAAGTTTACTCAGTCAAGAAAGGTAGTCCACCGGTCTCATAACCTCAAAGTCGAAGTCGTAGTCAGGAAGGTTACTTATAAGTCCAGACTAAAGGAAATCCTAACTGAGCAACCTAGAGGAACGTCAGGTTCCCTGAGAGTTCTCAGAAGAGGTTGTGGTGTCAAGTTTTCGTAGTTAAGAAGTCACGAGTCGAAAGAAATACCAGGTTGAGACTGTAGGTATGTACTGATGATCTTTTTGGCATCGAAACTGATCTACCTGAAAAAATCCGTTTAATTACAGAGACAAAAAATTATACGACAGATCCAACCAGTATTGAAAAGAAGGTTCCTCGTTTACAGAAAGTTAAAGTACCGACGGTAGTGGTGGACGTCACTGAAACCTTGGGGGGTTTTATCAGAGAGAGACAAAGGTAACAAAAGGATAGATAAACGGTACTTCACTGCCTTGGTCTACGGTGCTAGAATCAAAAGACTTACGACTCAATATTCGGTTGAAAAAGTAAAAGGAGAAGTCGAAAGTAGTTCTCCGAGAAATCAAGAAGAAGTGAAAGACGGTATTCCCACCACAGGAGACGTATAGACTCCAATGACTATAAAGAGGACCGTCAGAACTAAGGTCGAATAAGAAGTAGGTCGAGTCTTAAAGTGTACTACATGAGACTTATATTCAATTTATTCGTCCCACTGTTATATGTCATGAACTACATTAACCTTGGTTGGAAAGGACTAAACAACAAGGTACAGGTCAAGATTGACAACGAAGGAATGGACGTATGTCTAAAGAGTCCTCCGTCCAGTCCACCAGACCCTAAGGGTAGTGAAATTCTTAAGAGGTGTCAAATAATACTAGGTGTCTCAGTTTCCGAAACCGTATCAGTGATTTCGTCTTCATCTACAAAAAGACCTTGAGAGAACGAAAAAACTACTAGGTCGCCTACAGTCGTTAAACGAGAGACCAAGGAGACGAAAAAGATTTAGGTCGAACTTATAGACCTTCAAGTACCCAAGTACAAAACAACTTCGGACCGAACCTCTTAAAACTCGTAACGAAACGATTGTACACTCTACTCACGTTAACACGTCATCAAACTTGTAAAAAAACCGTCACGGAAAGAAACCCTAACATTACTTTCTACTGGTAAAGGTCAGGGTACCGGTGACGACTCAAAAGGTTTAAACAACCTTTTAAATGACTCACGTCGGGAAAGTGTCGTAGTAGAAAATCCTAAACTTTATCGAGTTGACCTTAAGGGAACGGAGGTGATCGAAACAAGTATCACTATGAACGGTTCCGGGTGAACTGAAGTGTAAGGTCCTACAGACCGAGATCCACTCATTCGTGTGGTAGTACCAATAGATCCAGTACTTCTATAAAAATATATTAAGAAGTCACATAACATAACAACGGTAGAGAAGAATTATAGAAGACGAAGACAATCCAGGTATGGTAAAGACAGGAAACAACACGGATACAAACGTACTTTACAAGGGAACCATAGAGATTAAAAGAACTTCTCTAGCGATCAGAAAGGGTAAGATAACAAAAGGAGATCAAGAAAAGTAACTAGTGACTCCTTCCGAAAGAATAGAGAGAAACGAAAGAAACCTTGAGACATAAATTTATCCAAATAGAAAGGAAAAGAGGAAACGAAAAGTGAAGAAAAGAAAAGAGTCGATAAACATTGTGGAGGAGTCTGTTGGTAAAACAAAAAAACGTAAATAAAAAGAACCTATATCAGAACTAGTGACGGAGGACCTGTTACAATGTTCGGAGACAGGTACCAAGGAGTCCGTGAGATGGTCTAGAAAAGGGAACTTAGACAAACAGTGAAGATGACATAGTAACATTCCTTAAACTAAATCCCGTATGGACTTCACCAAAAGGGATGAAAGAAGTCAAATTCAGAATTAAACCGTTATTCCTCAAGTACTGAGTTAGGTGTCAGTCGAGGATCAGCACAAAAATGACTGACATATCTCGAAGAGGTAGAAACCGACGTTTCTTATATTAGTCAGACTAAAGACATAACTGGTAGACCACTACAGGTACACATCTTAGGAGAGAACACAACAACCTTCTCCCATAAACGATACTGGTCATGTAAGAGAACCGTCTTGAGATAACCGGAAAAGGACGAAGTAAAACATAAGGTTCCGGTTTAAAAGGACAATGAGGCCCATAGAGAACTAAAGGATGAAAACGTAAGGTCAGGGGATATTACTTTTCCTGAAGAAAACCCCCCAATCAGGATCTTCCAGAACAACGACGATTCAGTGAAGTCAGTACAGACTGAGACACGCTGGGGTATCTACCGTCGGGTCCGAGACGGTAGGGACCCTAAGAGGTCCGTTCTTATGACCTCACCCAACGGTAAAGGAAGAGGTTACGTACTTTCACTTTTCACTTTCAGTTCAGCGAGTCAGCACAGACTGAGAATCGCTGGGGTTCCTGAAGTCGGAAGGTCCGAGGAGGTAGGTACCCTAAAAGGTCCGTTTTCATGACCTCACCCCACGGTAAGAACATCCAGAAGTATTTTGGTAAGTTGAAAGTCGAAGAAGTCGTAATGACCAACCCCGTATTTGAACCTAATGACACTACGACTTACCAAACACAACCTTTACTTGTTTCTAGTAAGACAGTAAAAACTCTGACGGAGGTTCATGACGTAAAGTCTGAGAAAACAACTAGTACTCCCGATAAGGTAAAGAAGATTCCCTAAGAACGGGTGTCACCATCTATATTACCAGTAGACTCAATTTAAGTGGGTAAGGTCGTCCTATAGGTTCTACCGTCTCATCTTCCTACACACGAGTAGAAGAGGTCACTCTTGAGGTTTTAATGTTGAGAGACGACTTGTTTACAGTCGTGTTCTTACAACCTGGGGTGACCTTTTTTTTTTTTTTTTCCACAGAGTACGGGTTCACGTTTCCTATTCGGGGTTGTCCTACCATCTTCGTCGCTTTAACGTAAACCTTAGTTTGGGGTATGGTTGGTCTCTAGGAAGTCTCCCGAGTTTGTTTTGTACATGTGTGGTCCTCTTGGGTGTCTCTGACTCGGTCTGGACGGAAACTCACCTCCATACCCATTCGTCACTGGACGGTGTCCCCTTTTCCGAAACCCACGTCGTCTGGACTCACACCGTATTCGGGAGAACCTTCTCCAGCGGTAATTGGGGTTGTATTTCGGTGGTCTTGAATGTCTCCTGACCCCTTTGTCTGAGAACCTCCCGCGTTTGTTTTGAAACACGAATGGTCCTGGGTCTTCCTTCTTCGTCACTGGGGTGTTCTCTGGATGGGTCTGAACGGGTCCTCACAGGTCCTCGGAAGTCGTCTCCGTAGGCAACCACCACCGGACGACGTCCAAACACCCGTGGCTCACACCGTCACGAACCTACCCTGGAAAACTTCCTCCAGGGGTAATAGAAGTAATGGAGGTGGTGTCAAACCGGAGTCAAGTTTGTTGTCCCTCCCTTGTGTCGGGGTGGGTAGTTGTCTTTTAACCTAATTTCTAAATGACTCGTACCGGGGTGGGTAGTCTTATTCTGAGTTCCTCGAGGTTCGTCAGGTAGGATTTCCTCTAGTCAGGACCCACAAGTAATCTTCCTGACTACGACTTCGACTTTGAGGGTATGAAACCGGTGGACTACACTTCTCAATTGAGTAACCTTTTCTGGACCTACGACCCTCCCTAACCCCCGTCCTCCTCTTCCTCTACTGTATCCTACTCTACCGACCTACCGTAGTGACTCAGCTACCTGTACTCAAACTCATTTGAGGTCCTCAACCACTACCTGTCCCTCCAGACCATACGACCTTAAGTACCCCTTAAGGTTTCTCAGTCTGTGCTGACTCGTTGACTTGACTTGACTTGACTTGACTCGTGACGGGGCGGATAGTCTTGTTCTGAGTCAAAAGGGGAGTCAGCAGTCAGATAGAGTAGTCTTTCGAAGGTATTCGGAGAATGAGAATAAGTAGTTTCCCGTCTGTCTTACTTTTGGTGTTAGTATCTTTTGATTAGTTTGACTAGCGTACCTGGTGTCGGAACACATTGAGTTACTTTGATACTCGGGAAATCCCGGTGGGTTCTGTCTACCCAGTATCACCTCTCAAGACTGTTTTACACCAGGTGACCTCTTCCCTTACCGTTTGCTGAAGTCATAAGAACAGAACTCTTGGGGTACTTGTCATACTTTTCCGTTTTTCTATCTTGTGATTTTCTACTTAAGGGGTCCAGTCATCCACCGGTCATATGACAATCTCTAGTTACCTCTTTATTGAGGTCCTTCTTACTTCTCTGTCTCAGTTTCGTTTTTGTTGTGGGTCAACACCTTCACTGACCTCTACCTTCATTTCAGACTACGACAATTCTTGTTATAAGATATCCTTGGACCTTATAATCCAGGTACTTAGTTCCATTTAATTTTCACCAGTTCGTCCTCTTCCGTTCTCTCCCTCTCGTTTTACCTTTCAAAACACGTTGGATTAGAGTCTTTACTAGAGAGGGTAACAAAGACAGGAAACTAGTTTCCTGTAATTTTGAACTTCAGTAGAAAGTTCAAAACCACTACACGTAGTACCCCTCAGGTACCATATAGGTCACTGACTTCAGACCCGGAAAAAAAAAAAAAAAAGGTTACGTTATTATAAGAACGGACCTTTTAAAGTGCCTGTCTCCTCGGACCGTTTGATGTCGGGTACCCCAGGTTTCTCAGCCTGTGCTGACTCACTGGTTGTGTCATCTGAATCCTTTGGGGTCGTCCTTTGTTTTCACTAGTGACACCGGTCTCAGTCACCTTACCAACCCTAACGGATTCTGTTTGTGTATCTTCCAAAGTTGACACCAGTCCTGGTTCACTTCGGAAAACCGGTCTTGTCCTCCGAGTAACACTAGATGTACCGTAGATAGGGACCCGTCATACAGACCGAACCGGTCCTAGACCGTCGGTCCTATCGATAAGGTACGACGAAGATTACTGACACCGTCGGGTACACACGTCGGGTCAGATCCTACCACAGACTTAAAGGTACCTGACAGAAGAGGACATAAGTCGAGAAACGGATAGACAAACAAGACCCCACTTGTACAGTCAGGGACGTAAATGAACCACTCGTACTAGACGAGTGACCAATATAAAAAGGAACAGTAGTACCCCCGGAGTGACCACTCATCCATATATCTCTTGTTTTTAGAATGTTCCTCTTCTCGATTAAAAATGAGTTTAAAGAGTAGATGTACCTCTCCCCGTTCCTCTTGAAGAAAATATATAGACAGTTTACAACCGGTGATCAGGTCATTTTCCGTCCGATAACTGATATGACTCACTTAGTTTATTCAAGTGTTAGAAAGTATGTGGCGAAATATTACCAGGACTGATGTCGTAAATGTAGTCCCGTCTCCCGATCACACACACATGTATCTATTATGTATCTTATATATGTGAGTATATAAATCGATGTCCCCGGGACTGTTAATCTTCTCGGGTGGGTATGACTCAGAAGCATTTCCAAGGTCATCTCACCGGAGTTTAAGTCTCTCATAATGGACAAAAAGGGAGTAGAACCACGGTCCCTTTAGTCAGTCGGTACCTGACCATAGATTCTTCGGGGTCTTCACGTTAAAAGAAAAGTAATCAAAAGGTGACTTGAGACTGGAACCGTTTCCCGGAAACCATGAGGAGACTACTCCTTTGTCTTGGGTACAGTCCAAATTCTAGTACACTGACCTAAACCGATATCCATAAACCCCTCCGTTCTCCTCCCTTATCTATTGTCTCACCTTGTTGGGAAACCCCACGTATCGACAAAGAATCGACCTTGAGGGTGACCTATCAAAATCCCGTCTGACCAATCTGTCTAAAAGTCTCCTCTAGATTGATTTAGAGATTCCAGAAGTCCTACGATTCGTTTCATTTGGTTTTTCGAGAAGTAAGAAAGAACAAAAGGAGGACTATAAAGTTGTGAAACGATACGACGTTCCATAAATAGTCGAAGTCGTTGTCGACGACAAATCTCACAAAGTCGAACATCCTAGAGGAGACTGACAGAGACTGGGGTGACCACCTCTCGTGGTTCGTCACCAATCCTTTGGTGAAGTGAACAAAAACGACTTGGGAATCCACCCAGAGATTACCCTTGATGGACCTGTTTGAGTTGACCTCTCAGTCTCCGATTATTCCTTCTGGTTACCAGGGAGAATCTTGACTTTTCGAATACTTTTGTTAGGAGACCGTAGGAGTTTCTTACGGGGTACCGAAGACGATTATAGGGGTTCTGGGTGACCACACCGACCACCTCACAGGGTATCTGAGAGGATCGTGAAGAGTTCTGGATAAGTAATTCACAGGGACCTTGCGAGTCTAAGAACGTCTACTAAACGATCGTGGGGAGATCGTACAAGGTACCTGAAACGATTGTTGAGGGTTTCCACTATAGGGTTTCCCTACAAGTCTGAAATCGAGAAAGACTTACCGTGACACAAATTAGTCGATGGGACGAGTGTCGTGGTTAAACAGTCTTTGGGTCGACTCAACCTCTCACACTCGACTCGACGGTCTACAACCTCGTCAGTTAATTTCGTTGTTCGTTTTTATTCTCTTTACCTCTGAAAACCATTCTTTGAACCTTCAGTAGTGAAGTAGGATTATTGTTCATTTCTGGAATTTTTTGACTTTTCCGTCGTTGAGAAAAATCTTTGTTTAGTCCAGTGTCCCGTTTGTCGATTAACGTTTCAATCTCTATGGTGGTCCACTCATGTCTTTGAGAATTAAACGGACTCGTCTTTAGGTTCTTGATTTTGGAGACTTTCTAGGTCATTGTTTCATTCTTATGGAATTGACATTAACTACTTAAAGACCTCCGAGTTACACTTGTTCAAGTTCTTAATTAGTAAAGTCTTCTCCAGTCAGAATCACCTAGAGGTGTGGAAATACTGAAAATAATTATGTGAGTCCTCGGGATGGTCTGAGAACGATACTTCTGACTTCTTTTCAGGGGAGAACTAAGGTCATCCCCTATCCCTTCTCGTCGGTAAAACTTTATTGATAGGAAGACAAGTATCGTTCGCTTCACTTTCACTTTCAGTGAGTCAACACAGGTTGAGAAAGCTCGACGAACCTGATATCGGGTGATCCGAAGAGACAGGTACCCTAAGAGACTCGTTCTTATGACCTCACCCATGGTAAGAGAAGAGGTCCCTAGAAGGACTAGGTCCCTAGTTTGGGTCTAGAGGACGTGACCTCCATCTAGGAAATGGTGACTCGGTGGTCACTTCGGTCCCGTCCGGAAGATTTCATAAAATAGTCTTGAGTGAAGGGACCTCCTTGAGGTCAGGGTAGATCTAATATCCACATTTTCTTCCTTTTATAGATTTAAGTCGGTACAATCGGTAGAGGGGTGGATCTTTCTCTTCCTCCATTTTCTCTTTATATACACACTGTAAGTGTCAGGTCTCCGTGTCCGAGTGATCTTCTGACTCTGGATTACCATCCTGATATCGTACAGAGAAGAATTGTGGTTTAAGGTTTTTCGAATAAGTATCATCAAAGACATCTAGTACACTTTGATAATTATTTTCTAACGTTCTGTACGATATCCCGTTTTTTTCGTTTTATACTTCTTTATCTCGTTCCTACCTATGGTCTGGGTCCATTACGTCCTTAAAACTATAATGACTTGGTCCTTAAAATTTTACAAGTAACTCAGTCGTAATTTGTTTACTTGATACTAAGCATACGACACTCGAGATTTCCCATTTAATCTATAATGCCTTTTGTTTACCTGTTCTCTTCTTTAGGATAGGTCTTTCGTGTTCTTGTTTATATGTTAGACTTATTCGGATATAGATAATTTCTTCAACTTAGTTAGTAATCATTGTAAAGTTTTGTCTTTCGGGATTTGGATCTTTTCAAGTCCCGAATTTAGGTGGTCTCCCATCTAAAATAACGTAACGCACACAAGTCATCTAGTCAACACAGACTGAGAAACCCTGAGAGACCTGATATCAGGTGGTCCGAGGAGACAGGTACCATAAAGGGTCCGTTCTTAGTACCTCACCCAACGGGACAGGAGGTCCCCTACCTTGGGTTCAGAGGACGTAATGTCCTTCTATGAAATGGTGACAAGGTGGCTCCTTCGGGGAAAGTAACACAATGAGATTATGGTTTTGTTTCATTTTATGATTTTATTTTGATGTAAGGTTATCGAAAGTATTTGTATCTACGTTTTTTAGAATTGTTTTATAACCGATTTTATCGAGTTGTTTCAAATTTTTTATAAATATATATTCATATAACACTAGTTTATCATAAATAGAGTACATACTTTCCGACCAAGTTGTAAGTCTTTAGTCAATTACATTAGTAGTGTAGTTCTTCGATCTTTTCTTTTAGTGTAATAATATTGTTATTTACATCTTTTTATAAACTGTTTTACTTCGTAAGTAAGTACTATTTTGAAGATTATTAATCCTTATCTCTTTTTTAAGGACTTGAATTATTGATTATAGATTGTCGTGATTGTCATATGAATGGTGACTCTTTAACCTTAGATAAGAAGTTCAAGTCCTTGTACCGTTCCTACAACGAAGATTTGTAACGAAAAGTTGTAACACGGTTTTAGGATATATTGGATGATTGTTTTCTTTTACTGTATCTTTCATATTTTTGACATATAATACTCTAATACTGTAACAGGTAGTTTCTTATAGTTTTATCCCAATTGTAACTTTCAGTCTCTTCTATATCCAATGTTTACATTAGTTGTTTCATTATCCACTGGTTTACTATATATATTCCTTTTTGTGTATCCTTTGGGTCACTTTTTTATTCACTTTCTCAACTTTTGATAATGTGTTAGGTTTACCTTTAATTTATACACTTTGCTACTAACCAGAGTAACTATTGTTGACCTCTCTTTTAAATTTTGTGTCTTGGTAGTATGTTGTTTTATTTGATTTTTTTTTTTTTTTCAGATGATTTGCACCCACTTCAATTTCTCGTCACTATTTAAACTTTGAGATTACAACGACAACGACAAGTCAGTGATTCAACACAGACGACGATTCAGTTCAGGTTGAGAAACGTTGGGGTACTTGACATCGTGTGGTCCGAAGGGACAGAAAGTGACAGAGGGACTCAAACGAGTTTGAGTACAGGTAACTCAGTCACTACCGTAGGTTGGTAGAGTAGGAGATAGTGGGGGAAGAAGAGAACTGGAGATAGAAAGGATCGTAGTACCAGAAAAGGTCACTCAGTCGAGAAGTGTATTTCACCGATTTAATAACCTCATGACGAAGTCGTGGTCAGGAAGATTACTTATAAGTCACAACTAAAGGAAATCCTTACTGACCAAACTAGAGGAACGTCTGATGTCCTGAGGTTGTGGTGTCAAGTTTTCGGAGTTAAGAAACCACGAGGTTGAAGAAATACCAAGTCGAGAGTATGGACATGTACTGACAACCTTTTTGTATCGAAACTGATATACCTGGAAACAACCGTTTCACTACAGAAACGAAAAATTACGTGACCGATCCACACAGTATCGAAAAGAAGGTTCCTCGTTCATAGAAAATTAAAGTACCGACGTCAGTTACAGATGTCACTAAGACCTCGGGTTCTTTTACTTTAGACTGTCAAAGGTAAAAAAAGAGGGTACATAAACGGTACTTCACTATCCTGACCTACGGTACTAGAAGTAAAAAAAAAAAAAAACTTACAACTAAAATTTAGTCGAAAAAGTGAAAGGAGGATGTGGGAGTAGTTGACCGAGATCAAGAAGAAGTGAAGACATTAATTTCACCATAATAGACGGATAGACTCCAACAACGATAAAGAGGGTCGTTAGATCTAAGGTCGAACACTCAGTAGGTCGGATCGTAAAGTATACTACACGAGACGTATATTCAATTTATTCATCTCACTGTTATATGTTGAAACTGTATGAGGAAAGTATCAAAACTTGGTCAGGTAACAAGGTACAGGTCAAGATTGACAACGAAAAACAGGGTGTATGTCCAAAGAGTCCAAAGAGTTATGGAGAGTCCTACTCCATAAGAGTAGAGAAATTCTTAAAGGGTGTCACACAACACTAGGTGTGTCAGTTTTTAAAATCGTCCAGTTACTTCGTCTTCATCTACAATAAAATCTTAAGGAACGAAAAAGATACTAAGTTGGACACAGCCGTTAAACTAGAGACCAAGAAGAATCGACAACAAGTCATCGTGTCAGTAGTCTCTTCCGTTAACGTTGGACCTTTTAGGGTACCTGCCTCCTCGGACCGCCCGACGTCAGGTACCCCAGCGCTTCTCAGTCTGTACTGACTCGTTGAAGTGAAAGTGAAAAGTGAAAGTACGTGACCTCTTCCTTTACCGTTGGGTGAGGTCACGAGAACGGACCTCTTAGGGTCCCTGCCCCCTCGGACCACCCGACGGTACATACCCCAACGTGTCTCAGCCTGTGCTGACTTCACTGAATCGTCGTCGTCGTCGTGTCAGTACAGTCTGAGAAACGTTGGGGTACCGACATCGTGTGGTCCAAAAGGACAGGAAGTGACAGTGGACCTCAAACGAGTCTTAGTACAGGTGACTCAACTACTACGGTAGGTTTTTAGAGTGGGAGACAGAAGGTGAAGAGGAGGGTGGGAGTCAGAAAGGGTCGTACTCCCAGAAAAAGTTACTCAATTTAGAAGTGTAGTCCACCGGTTTCATAACCTCGAAGTTGAGGTCGTGGTCAGGAAAATTACTTATAAGTCCCAACTAAAGGAAGTCCTAACTGACTAAACTAGAAGAACGACCGGTGGACTGAGAGTTCTCAGAAGAGGTTGTGGTGTCAAGTTTTCGTAGTTAAGAAACCACGAGTAGAAAGGAATACCAGGTTGAGAGTGTAGGTATGCACTGATAACCTTTTTGGTATCGAAACTGATATGTCCGGAAACAACCGTTTCACTACAGAGACGGAAAATTTTGCGATAGATCAAAACAGTATCGAAAAGAAGGTTCCTCGTTCGTATAAAATTAAAGACGGAAAGGATTTAGATCGAACATGTAACTTTAGATCACAAGGGAAAATGTAGTTAGTTAGAACCTTAACAATGGAAGGTTAATTTTATATTCGTAAACACACAGGACTATACTTAACCTTTGGAGTGACTATCGATAATACTTCAGTAGACTCAACATCTAAGATAAAACACCAGTGACCGTACACAAAGATACAAAAACACACATTTTACCCCGAAACTTTTTTCAAACACACACACACACACAAATCGACCCATACAAGCTCACACCGATCACTCTCTTTTGACACATCTATTTTAAGGTAAAGAAGTTACATTTTGAAATTATTCGGATCGGAGATAAAACACGGTCAGTAAGCTAAAACGACGAATAACATTAATAATATATAAAAAACAACATATATCTCAACTTTGACCCCTAACGTAAAATAAAAAAAAATGTGGAAACTCCTCTCCTTAATTTTGTTTTGACTCTTGAACTTATCGTAAATTATCATAAAATAAGAAACATTACAGTTAACTTGATTTTTGAACACCGATCGGAATACTTTTAAAGTGACCAGATTCTAATACACCCTTTAATCAATTTTTGTTTAATAGTCTTCATTATATACACGATAAAACATAATGAACAACATAGAGAGAATCATCTCCTTTAATAGTGTAATTCTTATTTATTATATATTATTGTTTTAAGGATAATTAACTGATATAAAAAGGTGATTTAGTGGTGTATCTATAAACGGAGATATAGAGAAGACTTATAAATTCTTTTATAAACAACTTTATAAGACATGAATTAGGATCCTCACTTTCGGTTCATATAAAAATTTTTAATGTAACCAGAAGGAGATTAAGATTGAAAGACAAGATATGGGTAAATGTTTTAATTGTAAAGATAATCAAATATTTGAGTATCTTAAAACATTCTGAATCGTTTTAAAATGTAACAATGTACTGTAATAATAAAATAGAATATATAGGATCCTACTGACACCGTTGACATGCACAAAAGGTGGTAACTAGTTCTTTGTTTAGGGTAGGAGGGTTTTGTAGACGACTTTGTCTAAACAGACATCTTTTTTTAAAGGTCTAGACTTAACGTGACAAGTTTGGTAACAGTCATAAGTTGATTATCGATCAAGGTAAAGACCCCGATATAAATTCATAAGTAAGAACTAAGTTCAACAGAACAAGGTTTGTGTCTTCTTCACTTAAAAATCTACAGGATCGATTAAAAGTTCAGTTTGATAGTAGTAGATGACGGGCTAAGAAGGTCTTAACTGGAAAGTCAGGGATCATGGAAATAAGACTTATAAGACTTATTGAGTCGTTGATATTTTGAGCAAACGATAACAAGGAAGTATACAGGATAGTATGAGTTCCACTGAAACTCAAGGGAACTTTATTCACTGGTACAGAATAAGTATAAAAAAAAGAACGATAGACACTTTTTATAAGTTAATTCTTATTTACTTACGTACTTAATTATAACACTATTTTATTCTACTAACATTGATCTTTATGGTTACTCTGGACTTGTGACTTCGGAGGGGAAAAATCCTGAGACCAGTCGATTGAAATAGTTATTACGCCAGGAGATATAGAGTACAAAGTGTTAATGGTATCGTTTATTCTCCGTTCACCATTTGGTGACGTTTTTCTTCTGTACCAAAGTAAAATTAGACAACAACAAGTCAGTGAGTCAGCACAGACTGAGGGAGACTGAAGTACCTGACGTCTTGCGGTCCGAAGGGACAGGTAGTGTTAGAGGGTCTCGAACGAGTTTCAATAAAGGTAACTTAACCAATTAATCTTTTTTAGTTTTATCAAATAGACTTGTTAGTGGACGGAATTTAATAGGAAGGGGCTCAATACATACCGTTTATATAAGATACATATTTAGGAGATATAGTAAGTGTAAGTGCCTATTCTGAAAAGTAAGAGAACAAAAATAAAACATATTAATTTTTAGTATTTTATAACGTTTATCGGTCGTAAAACGACGTGAGACTTCAGTTTTAAATTCGTGGTTTACCTTTTCTTCAAAATACATCTAAAGACTACAAAATAAACGACTTATTATGAACATAATCAATTGATCTGGACAGTATTGTTTTACAGTGTTTAACACACTACATTTTCTTCAAATAAAGGGGGATCAAGACCTCCTATCTCCAGGTACGAAAGTACAAACCAAAGAGGACTCCGCAGACAGGAAGAACGACACAGGAGTGTATCAGGGAAGCGAGACACACGATGTAGAGTCCACCGCGATCACCGTTTTTAGACGGACGGTCACGTCCTCTGTGCCCAAGTCAGAGACCCAGTCCTTCTAGGAGATCTCACCCCGTGTCGTCATGTGAGGTCATAAGAACGGACCTTTTTAAGTACCTATTTCTTCGGATCAGGTATTCCAGGGTTTCTCAGCCTGTGTTAGGTCGTGTGTGTGATATAGGGTCTATCGGGAGAGATACCTATCTAACCTAATTTGGGGTAGGACTTCCGAACTAAAAGTGAAATAATGAAGAAATTTCCTGAATAGAGATTTATATTCCGTGTAAGATTCCGTAACCCCCGAAGGGAACCACCGAGTCTCCCATCTCGTAGACGGATGTTACACCCTTTGGACTCAAGTTAGGGACCCAGACCTTCTAGGGGACCTCTTCCTTTACCGTTGGGTGAGGTCATGAGACGGACCTCATAGGGTACCTGTCTCTTCGGACCATCCGATGTCAGGTTCCTCAGCGTTTCCCAGCCTGTGCTGACTCACTGAAGTGAAAGTGAAAGAAAGTTCCGTGACCCCATTCCTAAAGTTATTTATTCATTTCCCCTTACCTTATGTTTTAAGGCAGTTATTGTCACGAATTTATATATTTATATTTTTAAAGTCCTTTAACCAATATGAAGGGAGATTTAATCTAAAACCACGTTCTAAGATTTAATGTTTATAAGAGAATTTCAAGAAAATTCTATATAAAAACAGGATTTACAACAACAAGTCAACGAGTCAGCACAGGTTGAGAAACGTTGGGGTACCTTACGTCGTGTGGTCCGAAGGAACAGGTAGCGGTAGAGGACCTCAAACGAGTTCGAGCACAGGTAACCCAGTCACTACGATAGGTTAGTAGAGTAGGAGACAGTAGGGGAAGAGAACGGAAATCAACAAGGGTCGTAGTCCCACAAAAGGTAGTCCACCGGTTTCATAACCTCGAAGTCGTAGTCAGGAAAGTCTAAATAAAAGAAATTCTGACTGACCAAACTAGAGGAACGTCAGGTTCCCTGAGAGTTCTCAAAGAGGTCGTGGCGTGACCTTTCGGATTTTCATCATATAATCTTTACCACATAAAGATTATAAATGACTTTATTAAAGATGACAGAGAAAATCCATGTACTTTGTCTTTTGTTGTTGTTGTTGTTGTTTTTTTTGTGGAAGAAAATACCTGACATCGGGTGATCCGAGGAGACAGACACCTTAAGAGGTCCGTTCTTATGACCTCACCCAACGGTAATGGAAGAGGTCCCCTAGAAGGGCTAGGTTCTTAGTTTGGACCCAGAGGACGT
Source organism: Capra ibex (assembly GCA_006410555.1). Taxonomy (NCBI): domain Eukaryota; kingdom Metazoa; phylum Chordata; class Mammalia; order Artiodactyla; family Bovidae; genus Capra; species Capra ibex. The sequence continues at coordinate 41,480,607 of SJYO01018169.1, read as the reverse complement.
GACGTCCGTCTAAGGAATGGTAGACTCTATATCCCTTCAAAGTTATTCCTGATGTAGATTGTCATTTAAATAACGACTTTAAACGTTCTTTAAAACTGATTAAAGTCGATATGTTTAATCTAAACTTATCAAATACCTACGGTCTCTTCATGTTCCTTTACATCAGAATTTCAATTATCTTTACAATAGGGACGAAGAACTAAGTTTTCAGGAGGGAGAAAGGGAGAGGTAGAAGGAGGAGAGAGGAGAGAGAGAGGGGTGAAAAAAAAACAGAGAAGATGTGTACCATTCTCTCTTCGAGAATCATAGTCGACAAAAGTCAGACCTCAATCTTTGACACTACGATGTTTTAGTCTTAGAGATTCCCTCTTTCCCTTTTATATAACAGTTTATATAAGTTATAAAATTATCTTAAAATTTATTATGTTTAAAGTCTTTTATAGTCACCTACTTTAGAAACACTATCTGTGTTTATACGGTTGTCACACGAGTATATATATATATATATATATATATATATATATATTTAAAAACGACACGACGTCCGTACACCCTAGAATCAAGAGAGTAGTCCCTACAGTGGGTATGGGGGAAGTGACTTTTACGTCTAAGAATTGGTGACCTGGTGGTCCCTTCTTAAACAAAAGAGTGTAAATTTCGATTCAAAGTGAATCGACAAAAAGGACGAAAGGAAAAAATGGTATTATTTTGAGGAGAGATTCAGAAGATAATTAAGACATAGTATAGGTGTGAGGTAGGAAGGATATATCTCGGAATCAATAGTATAAGTCTCGGTCCTTGATTTAAATTTTTATTTCTTTTTTATGGAAAAAAAGACTTCTTAGGAAAGGAAAACCTCAGGATACAAAAGACAAATCTACCATTCGTCGACACACTTTAAGTCCTCAGGAACCAAGTTAGTGACCCCGTCTTTCTACGGGACCTCTTCCCTTGTCGTTGGGTGAGGTCAGAAGGCCGGAGCTCTTAAGATACCTGTCTCCTCGGACCGTTCGATGTCAAGTATCCCAAGTCAAGTCAAATCAAGTCAGTGAGTCAGTACAGGCTGTGAAACACTGGGGTACTCAACGTCGTACGGTCCGGAGGGAAAGGTAGTGCTTGAGGGCCTCAAGTGAGTTTGAGTACAAGTAGCTCAGTCACTACGGTAGGTCGGTAGCGTAGGAGACAGCTGGGCAAGAGGAGGACCGAAGTTAGGGAGGGTCGTAGTTTCAGAAAAGGTTACTCAGTTGAGAAGCGTACTCCACCGGTTTCATGACCTTAAAGTCGAAATCGTAATAAGGAAGGTTTCTTGTGGGTCCTGACTAGAGGTAGTCTTACCTGACCAACCTAGAGGAACGTCAGGTTCCCTGAGAGTTCTCAGAAGAGGTTGTGGTGTCAAGTTTTCGTAGGTAAGAAACGACGAGTCGAAAGAAGTGTCAGGTCGAGAGTATAGGTATGTACTGGTGACCTTTTTGGTATCGGATCTGATCTGTCTGGAAACAACCGTTTCATTTCAGAGACGAAAACTTATACGATAGATCCAACCAGTATTGAAAGGAAGTTCCTCATTCACAGAAAATCAAAGTACCGACGTTAGTGGTAGACGTCACTAAAACCACACGGGGATTTTATTATAGACTGTGACAAAGGTGACAAAGGGGTAGATAAAGGGTACTTCACTACCCTGGTCTACGGTACTAGAAGTAAAAGACTTACGACTCGAAATTCGGTTTAAAAAGTGAGAGGAGAAAGGGAAAGTAGTTCTCCGAAAAATCAAGGAGAAGTGAAAGACGGTATTCCCACCACAGTAGACGTATAGACACCAATAACTATAAAGAGGGCAGTTAGAACTAAGGTCGAACACGAAGAAGGTCGGGTCACCAAGAGTACTACTTGAGACGTATATTCAATTTATTTGTCCCACTGTTATATGTCGGAACTGCATGAGGAAAAGGATAAACCTTGGTCGGACCGAACCTCTTAAAACTCGTAATGGAATGATCGTATACTCTACTCACGTTAGTATCCCAACGTTTCTGAGTTTATGCTGACTTACTTATTGTGACAGTGAAAAGTGTTGTGAAAACAGAGTTTGTTTGAAAGTACATTTCCTTAAAATTCGTTACAAATTTAATCTACACAAATAAGTAGGTATTTTTTATAAATTTCACACGAATGGGAGTTCAACCGTTACGGTTTCTTACGAGTTTGATGGCGTATTAACGTGAGTAGAGTATGCGATGATTTCATTACGAGTTTTAAGAGGTTTGGTCCGAAATCGTTATGCACTTGACACTGGATTGTCTTCGTCTTCTAGAATTCTTCTCCACCGTTCTTATGTGCCTTCTTGACATGTTTTTTCTAGAAGTGCTGGGTCTATTAGTACTACTGCACTAGTGATTAGATCTCGGTCTGTAGGACCTTACACTTCAGTTCACCCGGAATCTTTCGTAGTGATGCGTGTTCGATCACCTCCACTACCTTAAGGTCAACTCGATAAAGTTTAGGACTTTCTACTACGACAATTTCACGACGTGAGTTATACGGTCGTTTAAACCTTTTGAGCCGCCATCGGTGTCCTGACCTTTTCCAGTCAAAAGTAAGGTTAGGGTTTCTTTCCGTTACGTTTTCTTACGAGTTTGATGACGTGTTAACGTGAGTAGAGTGTACGATCATTTCATTACGAGTTTTAAGAGGTTCGGTCCGAAGTCGTTATGAACTTGGTACTTGAAGGACTACAAGTTCGATCAAAATCTTTCCGTCTCCTTGGTCTCTAGTTTAACGGTTGTAGGTGACCTAGTACTTTTTTCGTTCTCTCAAGGTCCTTTTGTAGATAGAGAAGAAATAACTGATACGGTTTCGGAAACTGACACACCTAGTGTTATTTGACCTTTTAAGACTTTCTCAACCCTTATGGTCTGGTGGCTTGGACGGAGAACTCTTTAGACATACGTCCAGTCCTTTGTTGTCAGTCTTGACCTGTACTTTGTTGTCTGACCAAGGTTTATCCTTTTCCTCATGTAGTTCCGACATATAACAGTGGGACGAATAAATCGAATATGCGTCTCATGTAGTACTCTTTGCGACCTGACCTTCTTTGAGTTCGACCTTAGTTCCAACGGCCCTCTTTATAGTTATTGGAGTCTATACGTCTACTGTGGTGAGAATACCGTCTTTCACTTCTCCTTGATTTTTCGGAGAACTACTTTCACTTTCTGCTCTCTCTTCTTGAACTGAACTACGAGTTGTAAGTCTTTTGCTTCTAGTACCGTAGGCTAGGGTAGTGAAGTACCCTTTATCTACCTCTTCGTCACCTTTGTCACAGTCTGAAATAAAATCCCCCGAGGTTTTAGTGACGTCTACCACTGACGTCGGTACTTTAATTTTCTGCGAATAAGGAACCTTCTTTTCAATACTGGTTGGATCTATCGTATAAGTTTTCGTCTCTGAAATGAAACGGTTGATTGCAGGTAGATCAGTTCCGACACCAAAAAGGACACCAGTACATACCTACACTCTCAACCTGACACTTCTTCCGACTCGCGGTTTCTTACCTACGAAAACTTGACACCACAACCTCTTCTGAGAACTCTCAGGGAACCTGATGTTCCCTAAGTTGGTCGGGTAAGACTTCCTCTAGTTGGGACCCTAAAGAAACCTTCCTTACTACGATTTCGACTTCGAGGTCATGAAACCGGTGGAGTACGCCTCTCAACTGAGTGACCTTTTATGAGACTACGACCCTCCCTAACCCCCGTCCTCCTCTTTCCCTACTGGCTCCTACTCTACCGACCTACCGTAGTGGCTTAGCTACCTGCACTCAGACTCACTTGAGGCCCTCTACCACTACCTGTCCCTCCGGACCGTACGACACTAAGTACCCCAACGTTTCTTAGCCTGTGCTGACTCACTGACTTGACTTGACTTGACTTGACTTGAAGGTCTAATAATAGACCAAAATCTTTTCCGTCTCGTTGGTCTCTAGTTTAACGGTTGTAGGCGACCTAGTAACTTTTTCGTTCTCTCAAGGTCTTTTGTAAATAAAGACGAAATACATGACACGGTGTCGGAAACTGACACTCCTAGTGTTATTTGACACCTTTTAAGACTTTCTCTACCCTGATGGTCTGGTGGACTGGACGGAGAACTCTTTGGACATACGTCCAGTCCTTCGTTGTCAATCTTGACCTGTACCTTGTTCTCTGACCAAGGTTTATCCTTTTCCTCATGCAGTTCCGACATGTAACAGTGGGACGAATAAATTGAATATACGTCTCATGTAGTACTCCTTACGACCCGACCTACTTCGTGTTCGACCTTAGTTCTAACGGTCCTCTTTATAGTTATTGGAGTCTATACGTCTACGGTGTTGGGAATACCGTCTTTCACTTCTTCTTGATTTCTTGGAGAACTACTTTCACTTTCTCCTCTCACTTTTTAAACCGAATTTCGAGTTGTAAGTCTTATGATGTCAGTACCGGAGGCCGGGGTAGTGAAGTACCCTTTATCTACCCCTTTGTCACCGACTGAAATAAATAAATAAATAAAAAACGAGGTTTTAGTGACGTCTACCACTAACGTCGGTTTTTAATTTCTACGAATGAGAAACCTTCTTTTCAATACTGGTTGGGTCTGTCGTATAAGTTTTCGTCTCTGTGATGAAAAAGTTGTTTCTAGACAGATCAGTTCCGATCAATCAGTGCATACCTACACTCTCAAACCGATATTTCTTTCGACTCACGACTTCTTAACTACGAAAACTTAACACCAAAACCTCTTCTGAGAACTCTCAGGGAACCTGACGTTCCTCTAGGTTGGTCAGGTAGGATTTCCTTTAGTCAGATCCCACAAGTAACCTTTCTGACTACAACTTCGACTTTGAGGTTATAAAACCGGTGGACTACGCTTCTCGACTGAGTAAACTTTTCTGGAATTACAATTCCTTTCAAAGTTCCGTCCTCCTCTTTCCCCACTGTCTCCCACTCTACCAACCTACCGTAGCGACTGTGTTACCTGTACTCAAACTCATTTGAGGCCCACAACCACTACCGGTCCCTCTGGACCACACCACGTCAATCACCCCAGGGTTTCTAAGTCTGTACTGACTCACTACCTTGGCTTGAGAATTCAAATCTTATAACTCAATATTACCAATTTTTTCGATTAACTAGGAACGAACATTAACCTGGGTATTTCTTTTGGACTTATCGTCGTTTTGGTAATGATTTTTCTCTCGAACTTTAAATCCATTTTCTATTACACAAACACATTCCAACACATAGTATTTCTACTATTTTGTACCTGTATAATCTCCGTACCTTATTTCTTTTACACACATACTAGAATTCTTATCTAAAGATACTACTATAGTTCAACAAAAAAAAAAAAACAGAACTCGTGTACTTCTATACCTACATATTAAATTTCTTTACTCATAATTATCGCCTCCTTTTTACAACTTACTTCTTTTCATTTGAAAGTAAAAACTTCTACGTACTAATTTCTACTACCACTCTTTAGAGTCATATTAACGTTTCAGTGATTTAGAACTTAGATACTAAAACCTGAATTCCTAAACCTTCACCTATATATCACTTCACTTAATAGTCCTATTACTACTGTAAATGACAATTTTCTCACCTATTCTAGTCGAACTTCTTTTTACACTCACCCTCGTATCCATTATTTCTGTCAGAACCTTAATTGGAAAAAGTTGTCCAAAAGTGTACAGTCAATAATGTTTCTGTCAGATTTTTTTCACCTAACACTTCCTTGTATATCTACTGACCAATTCTAGTATTTTAGTTCTTTATTATTTAAAGTTCCGAATTCTTTTTACAGTGAAAATACACTACGACAACCTTACTAATTCATTTGACTCTTAATTCCAACGAAATTACCTATATTACTCTTCTTTATAACTCGTTCTTACTGTAACAACTTCCCTATCCTCAACTAAGACTGTAAAATTGAATCGTCAGTCGGATTCTTTAAACTTCAAGACATGACTCCGTAACATATAAGTAAGTAAGTAAGTGAGTGAGTAAGTGACTAAGGTTATTTCAAAATTTAAATTAACTACACCTTTCAGTAAGGGCCTTTTATACGGGACTATTCTCTCTTCCTCTACATTTAACATTGAAAATAAAAGAGTAGTACTTTCGGGAACTATATTTATTTTCGAAGTAACTAGTCTATATTTTAATGTTGTAATTTACAGTCAAAGTGACTTTTTTATGAAAACCTGTCAGTCTTACTTTACTTTATTTTAACGGAAATGGTCCGTACGTCTCGAAATCTCATTATGTAAATGGAGTTATAACATAGAGTATATAGTACTAAGTTTGTATAGGTATTTTAATAAAGACCTAAATTTCACAACAACCCACTGTCTTCTCGTCACTTTTTAAATCAATTTAGACCCTTACATATTTTAACATAACGACTTTATCCAAAGAAAAGTTTAGATTAACAGTTAAAAGAAAGAAAGTCGTATTTCATTATCCATATAACTAGTTGTCAGGGGTCACATAATGGGAGGAAGAAAATGGGATTTCTAGTTTCTTGGTTTCGTCGACGAGTTTATTTTGTTCATTTAGGAAATATTGGTTTTGGTCAGTTCGGTCGGTAGATATTTATATGTAAATATTATTAGAAACTCCCTTCTTTTAATGTAACAATTTCAAATGACTCCCGTACATGAGTTCCAAAGACGATATCCTAGGAAGAGGGAAAAGGGACGATCTCACCACAATATACCAATAAGCGAGTCAACTCAGAACAGAGAAAAACTGAGGTACTTGACATCGGACGGTCCGAGGAGACAGGTACCTTAAAAGGTCTGTTCTTATGACCTCACCCAACGGTAAGGGAAGAGATCCCCTAGAAGGACTGGGTCCCTACCTTGGGTCCAGAGGACGTAACATCCCCTTAAGAAAAGACAGACTCGGTGGTCCGTTCGGGTCCTACCATAATAGTACCCGAGATTGAAGGTACTTGAATGGAGAGTCTCCGACCGATACCATCAAGACGACATTGAGACCAAAACATCAAGAGTTCTTATAGAAATTTCATTAGTCACCCAAACTACTTTTCAAATCGAGTTCAAAAGTTACTCCTGACTTTACAAACTCAAGATTTCATATGTACATTTAAACCACCCCTAGAGTTTTGGTTATAGGTTGTTCTGTATGTAAGATGGGTATTCGTCTTCCTATGAAATACTAGTTACCATACTTATTAACAGAATGTTAAGTATCAGTGTACTAAAAACCGAATTATATTTCAAACGAAGTAGTCAAATTTATTAGGGAAACCGACTTAGCTATACCAAAAACAAACAATTAAATAAAGGTCTCAGTACATAAATATAAAGAATAGATAAATAAACACACTTTCCCCGTGTGTGTATTTCATTTATTGAGGTCAACCCGTCTTTCCATGTTTTACTTTTTTTTCTTCAGAAGAGTTGGTTTTCGGGAGAGGTCTTTACATCATGATAAAAGGTCAATAGTGTTCATGTAAGAAAAATTGTTAACTTTTTATTAATAAACAAAACGCTACGGTATGACATAAATTAATGAGGGAATCTACAAGAAACTTAACAAAAGATACAAAATGATGGTGTTTATTATAACACTATCATTATAATTTCTAGTAGAAGTATCTTGAATTACATTTAAACTCTGACATCGATATATTCTTTATCAGTTATCACTTAAACGAAGTGATAATCACTTATAATAGTGGTATTATAAGTGATAATAGTGATTATCACTTATCAGTTACCACTTCTACGACACACATGTAAACAAACAAGAAACACACAGACGACACGAACGCACCAGTCAGTACAGACTGAGAAACACTGGGACACCTAAGGAGACAGGTACCGTAAAGGGTCCGTTCTTATGGTCCCACCCAAAGGAAGAGGTCCCCTAGAAGGACTGGTCCCTAGTTTGGGTACAGAGGACGTAACCGTCTTCCTAAAGAATGAACATTCGGTGGTCCCTTCGGACACACTGAAGGGTTGGGTCCCGAACTTGGTGTAGAGGACACAGAGGACGTGACGTCCACCTAAGGAATGGACGACTCAGTGACCCCTTCGGGAGATACACACACGGAAATTAAAATTATGTTAATTTAACAAGAGATTTTATCGTTAAAGGTTTTCTCGTGAGATACGGTCACTTTTACAGGATACTTAGACATAACGAACCATTATATTTGAGATAGGTGTATACCAAATTTTATACTGATCATTACTGACTTCTTGACCAAAAATATAAAATAAATTAAAATTAAATTAAAAATTATCAGTGTAAACAGATTGCCGACGGGATAACCACTAGTGTCGAGATTTTTCAACTTCTCCTCTAGGATGGAATCAGATACTTAAACGTTTACGATTCGTAATAGTTTATAAAATTGGAGACGGGAATAAACCTCCTTTTTCTTTAAGGGAAACAATAAACCAACCAAAATCAATCAATAGAACTTGATACCTGGATTATCGTACCTAAGACACCTATTAAAATAAAGAAAATACACTAATTGACAGGTATATGAAACCAATGAATAGGAAACAAATAATAATTATTCATTTTATAAAGGTAAAATTAATTAGTCGAAAAACACTAGATGAAATTTTCATAGAATTTGATTAAAATAGTAAAAGGGTGTAAATATTGTTAAAAACAATTCGTTTTTAAAATTTAAAAATACCTCATTTAAATTAAGAAATTAAAGACTGAGAACTATAAATATAGGAGAAATCTTTCTTCTAAAGGTAGTGACTATAATACTTTCTCAAGTCTGAATACGAGGATTACTAAATATTAAAATAAAACTGTAAGTTTTAATTCGGTAGTGTTAAATAAAAGGACGTTCCAAACAAAAGTCCTAGGTTGAAGGACAGTCAAGTCAAGTTAAGTCAAGTCAGTGAGTCAGCACAGGTTGAGACGCTGGGGTACTTAGCGTCGTGCGGTCCGGAGGGACAGGTAGTGGTTGAGGGCTTCAAGTGAGTCTGAGTACAGGTAGCTCAGTCACTACGGTAGGTCGGTAGAGTAGGAGCCAGCTGGGGAAGGGGAGGACGGGGGTTAGGGAGGGTCGTAGTCTCAGAAAAGGTTACTCAGTTGAGAAACGTACTCCACCGGTTTCATGACCTCAAAGTCGAACTCGTAGTAAGGAAGGTTTCTTTAGGGTCCCAACTAGAGGAAGTCTTACCTGACCAACCTAGAGGAACGTCAGGTTCCCTGAGACTTCTCAGAAGAGGTCATGGTGTCAAGTTTTCGTAGTTAAGAAGCCACGAGTCGGAAGAAGTGTCAGGTTGAGAGTTTAGGTATGTACTGATGATCTTTTTCGTATCGGAACTGATCTGTCTGGAATCAGCCGTTTCATTACAGGGACGAAAACTTATACGATAGATCCAACCAGTATTGAAAAGAAGGTTCCTCATTCACAGAGAATTAAAGTACCGACGTTAGTAGTAGACGTCACTAAAACCTCGGGGGGGTTTTATTTTAGACTGTGACAAAGATGACAAAGGGGTAGATAAAAGGTACTTTACTACCCTGGTCTACGGTACTAGAAGCAAAAGACTTACAACTCGAAATTCGGTTGAAAAAGAGAGAGGAGAAAGTGAAAGTAGTTCTCCGAAAACTCAAGGAGAAGTGAAAGACGGTATTCCCACCACAGTAGACGTATAGACTCTAATAACTATAAAGAGGGCTGCAAGAACTAAGGTCGAACACAAAGAAGGTCAGGTCACAAAGAGTACTACATGAGACATATATTCAATTTATTCGTCCCACTGTTATATATCGGAACTGCATGAGGACAAGGATAAACCTTGGTCAGACAACAAGGTACAGGTCAAGATTGACAACGAAGGACTGGACGTATATCCAAAGAGTTCTCCGTCCAGTCCACCAGACCACAAGGGTAGAGAAAGTCTTAAAAGGTGTCAAATAACACTAGGTGTGTCAGATTTTTACTGATAATTACCCAAAAAGACGGTCATTAAAATTTATGGTAAATAATACGAAATTTAAGTGTTTAACACCAGATCAAGATTTTGTACATTTTTTTAAGTTGATTACATAGACAAAAGTAAAATGATAAGTTTTGGAATTAAAATACCATACAACGTCTTACGTGATCCAGATCATTAGGGTCAAATTTTGAATACTTATTTTGGTACAATACAAGTGACATGATGGTGGTTAAAAAACTATGATTGATGGGTCTTAATCACTTCTAGGGTGTTGAAATCTTGTCTTAGGAAGTGTATAACGGGGGTAAAGTCTACGGTCGACGTTTAAACCCCAAAGGAGTTCGGAGACTGGAAGACGAAGGATATAAAAGAAGTCTAAGTTTTTTACTGTGTCTTTAGTAATTTTTACGACAAGAGTTCCTACGTTGGGTTTTTGTCGGTCCATCTTACCTACGTAAATCGTTACAGACCCCTCCAGGACTCGAACCTCAAAGGTAGGGGAGAGGGCACCTTAGACCCGTGTAGTAGAAGTGTCTTTTAGTTACTGTTTTTGGTCCTTTGAGGTGTCTCGCGACCACAGGCATTGAACATGACCCTAGAGTAATGTATCCGTACTAACTAAAGAAGTCACCAGTTCACTGACTTGAGTTAGTAGTCTGGAGGAGGGGAGAATTCTATAACCAACCCAGGTCTCAAGGTTGGAAGATTAGGACATCAACCAGAGAGATCACTGGTGAAGGTATCATTTCGATAGATCCCTGTATGTCAGTGAAGTAATCGTATTTCCTCTATAGTCCTTTAAGGTTCCCCAAAACTTCGGTACTCGGTCTTCGTCTCTCGTTACTGGTCTATGTTGAAATTTAAATAACACACACACACATAAATATATATTTGTTATTTATTTCACTCACAATCTGACTGAGAAACGTTGGGGAACCTGACATCTGTGGTCCGAGGAGACAGGTACCTTTAGAGGTCCGTTCTTATGACCTCAAGGGTAAAGGAAGAGTTCCCCTAGAAGGGGTGGGTCCCTAACTTAGACCCAGAGGATGAACGTCCATTTAAAAAATGACAGACTTGGTGGTCCGTTCGGGTATATATAGTCCCTCCGGACCGCACGACGCTAAGTACCCCAGCGTTTCTCAGCCTGTGCTGACTCGCTGACTTTACTTGAGTTGACTTGACTGTGTATATACCACACAATATATATATTAAGTTTATATTTTTTTATTCAAATCATTCATTATTTCACGTCCGTATAATAAAATGATAACATTTCTCAAATAATAAAAAAAACTTTTACGTGTTTTTAATAAAAGAAGGACAACTAGTCAAAAAATGGAGGAAAAAAAAAATTTAGATTAATGTCAAGGACCAGATGAGGGATGGATACATCAAATCGGAAAAAGTCGTACAATGTATGTACCTCAATATGTTATAAAAAAGAAAAGTATATTAATAATTTTACATAAACCGTAAGTCAGTTCTAAAACCATACAAGGAAAAAAATTGGACTTATTATAAAGTAACATGTCTATGTAGTGGTTTAAAAATAGGTAGGAAACTGACTTCTTGAAAACCAAATAAAAGTCAAGACTACTAATAAATATTGTAACGATATTTCTTAGTATATGTCAAATAAAAACACACACTCGTAAGAAAATAAATAGAACCGATTTATAAATTATGGATCCTCACGTCTAAGGACCCGGTACACTACTTAATCAAAAGATAACGAGATTATTGTTTAATGATATGTAAATGATTTCGTCTTTTTTTCTAATAAAACATAAAGACCTCCAGTCTTAAGTTTTATTCGAAGGGAGGCGATTTTAGTGTTACAGTCGTCCCGACGTAAGAAAGACCCCGTGATCCCCTTTTAAGAGAAAAAAGGTAGACGGAAGGAAAAAGATAACCGAAAGAGGAAGTTTTGGTTGTAGAAGTTTAAAAAGAGAATGGGACTGGAGGAGAAGACGGAGATAGAGAGTGAAATATCCTTCAGACACTAATATAACCCAGTGGTATATTTGGTCTTATTATCGTTCGTTAAGGTAGGTAGTGAATTTAAGGAGGAAAGGTACATTGTATAAGGTCCCGAATCCCTCACCCGTAGAAAAACTCCCCTCCCTCCCTCCACAGTAAGAAGACAATTACCGTATTCATATACAAATATTTTTTGTTCGTTTAGAAAAAAGAGTTCCCGACATGGTAAGACATAAGAGTGTTCGTCACATATCCTCAGCCAACGAGACGTAGACTGTATCTGTCCAAAGAGTCAAAGAGAATGTTGTAGTCGTAAAAAAGTGAAAAAAAAAAAAAATTTGACGTAGAGTCTTACTCAGAAGGTGTGTGTGAAATAAAGTTGTCCAACATGAGACGAAAGCAGGATATAGATTTCACCGAATACTACTTAAGGGCTATCCTTTGTTATAGATAAATAAAAAAGGAGGATTATGTAATTCTTAAAGCAACGTATCTCCTCTACCCCTCTTTGGAGTTCCCTGTGAAAGGACGGAAACAACGTCACTTACGACATCTCAACGCCTCGAGATGGGTCAGAAAACAACGTCCCTGGGTAAAAAAATCCCAAAAATAGTAAAGTAAAACACTCACGGACACTATACACACACGCACACACAAAAGGAAGTCTAAAATCACAGTCCCACAAAAAACCCCCGTCTTCTTTTTATAAACTTAAAAGGGAAGTTTGATACAAAAGAACTGTTTAAACTTCTTGTGTTTTTATTAAATAAGGAAAAACAAAACTTTCTTAAGGACAAGAATTAGATAAACCTGAATATATTCCTTGGTATCTCACCCACTGAAAATTATTCGTTTAGATAAAGAGTGTCAAGACCCCCGATCCTTATTGATCTTCCGATCCTTCAAATTCTAGTTCACAGACCAAGTATCTCTCCGTGGACACAGGATTTTATCTCCTCTTACTTCATTCCCACACCAGAAGAATTGTTCCCGTGACTAAGGTAAGGGTTTTTGTGACGAAAGTATTGAATTAGCGGAAAGTATCACATGTACGTACGATTCAGTGAAGTCAACACAGACTGAGAAACACTGGGGTACCTGACATCGGGTGGTCAGAGGAAAAAGGTACTCTAAGAGGTCCGTTATTATGACCTCACTCAACGGTAAAAGAAGAGGTTGGACGTGGTGGAGGTTTATGGTAGTGGAACTCAATCTAAATTTAAATAGTCCCCCCCGTGTATTTAAGTCGATTATCTTTAAGGGAATATTTTCAAGGAACTTTATAAGAAAATCAACTTCCAAAATCCAGTAACGTCAGAAAAAAGTCAAGAAAAGGAATAGTGACATCTTATAGACAGATAAACTCCCAAAAACAAAACAAAAGACAAAACACACACACACACACATACACAAACAAACAAACAAACAAACAAAACCGGTATGACACTACACCCTAGAATCAAGGACTGGTCCCTAGTTTGGACCCGGGGATCGTCACTCTGACACCTCAGGATTGGTGATCTGGTAGTCTCTTAAGCGATAAACTCTATCACAAAATTTTTTGTTTTACAGGATCTTTTATGAAAAAACCAGACCCATGACCTTTTATGAACTTATCTTATATCCATATATGGGTAAACGTTAAGACGAGAAAAAGAAAATAGTAGAAGACTACTGAAGAAGGGTGAAATATTAAAATTTACAAACGTACAAAGTTACCGTAACTTTGTACATATGATAGTACATTCTTTACTTAGCGATCAGATCCAAACTATGTCCTATGTCCTACGAACCCCGACCACGTGACCCTACTGGGTCTCTCTACTATACCCCTCCCACCACCCTCCTCCCAAGTCCCAACCCTTGAGTACATGTGGACACCACCTAAGTACAGTTACATACCGTTTTGGTTATGTCACAACATTTCATTTTTTTATTTTATTTTATTTTTTTGAAATATGAAAAAAGGGAAGGAAAGTATTCATGTAAAATAACGGTTTATTTATTATAAAAGAAATGTAATATAAAGGAACTATAACTTAATGGAAGTGTTGAACGAAACATTTGAAATCCGTCATAAATGAAAAACTCTGTTCTATTCCTTTATTAATACTAATATGAAAAAGACTAAAGAGATTAAAATAAATATCGAAATAACAAAATCAAGTCCTTTAAATAGAAACAGTGTATAAAAAGTAGTAACATATTTTACAATCACAAAAGGAACATTACACCGTTTCATCTAAATTTTTTTCTCGTAATAACCTTTCCATTTTTAATACAAAACTTCAAAACAAGAATCAACAAATAAAATTGAAATAGGACCAATCTTATATAATAAATATCTTGTCTACGAAAATCTTGAACATAGTTCCAATAAAATTTATAATGATCTATAAAACGATTAATGTAAACTTTATGACAAACTTCTGTTTTGTATAATATCCAAATTTTTGTATGAAATTAATACATCGAAAAATAAGGTTAACGAAATAAATAAAGAGAACCTATAATTTATGGGGAGGTAATAAATCTCATTAAGATAAAAGTGACATGTCAACTCTTTTAACTACGAGTCTATAAATTTGTGTCGTTTATCTAATTTCAACTATACGAATTAGAATCACAGTAACAGGTTGTATTAGACTAATTTTGGATTCAAAGTAAGGAGTTTATACAGACACCAACTTGTACAATACTGAAAGTTCACTTCCACAAGATAAAAAATTTATAGGTTGGAATTTATACGAGGTGATTACTCCTGAGTAAATATTTGAACAAAAGAAAATAGAGAAGACATTACTCCGATATGTATTTTCAGTCACATTCTTTTTACTATTATATAGATATCGATACTATAGACAATTATAACACAGAAGTATATGTGCATATAATGACAATTATAGACATAGGTTGGAAATCTCAAAAAACAGTAACGACAACAAATCAGTCATTCAACAAAATCTGAGAAAACTCTGGGGTACCTGACATCGGGTAGCTCTGGAGACAGGAACCCTAAAGGGTCCGTTCTTATGACCTCACGCAACGATAAAGGAAGAGGTCGTCTAGAAAGGTTGGGTCCTTTACTTGGGTACAGAGGACGTAAGGTCCGTCTAAGAAATGGTGACTCAGTGGTCCCTTCAGGTGAACATCACAGATACCTTTTAATTTATTACATATAACCACTTTAATAACTAATTACTTCTTTTGTTATTCGTGAGTATTTAACAAATGGTTTCTCAAATTGACCTCGGAAACATCATTCATGATTAATAACCGTATTTTATGGTTCGTTTATTTAAGAAATTTTAGACCTATCATTTCCTCCCATAGTACTTTTAGATAAATTTTACTTTAAAAAACTTAACGTCGAATACAATTTTTAAGGTTAAGATACATCCTCATTGTAAATATTAAATTTGAGAAAAACTCATGTAGTCGTCTTCGTCTAAGTAAATCAACTGTATCTAGAAAAGGAGTGGAATTGGTCTGAGTGTTCATATACAAATCGTCTTATAAATATACTATTCGTATGGCTTTGACGAATAAATCACATTTCACGTTGAACACGACAGAGAAAGTTTAATACATAAAATCCAGGATGTAAAAACCTTTTTTTTTTCAGATTGAGTCAGACCAAAGTTGTCAAAGTCGTCTTACAACTGAAATATATGGAATGTCTATTTATCGGATCTAAAACTTAAATATCGGAACATCACTATTTCCGGTCTAAAACATACAATATTGTTGGTATTGTTTGTTTGTTTTTTCTACTTATTCTTAATGACGTTTTTTCTTCTTACTGTCAGAGTAAAATTATATCCGTCTATAATTAAAAACAATAATTTTCGAGCTCCATTGAATCATCAAAGTAAACACCTTGGTTTTATAATAATATTTAATACAATAATGAAATAATTTTTACCTTTACACTAACAATTTAACACTATTTAAACAAACAGAAAAGATTTACACATGAAATTTTGATAAGAAATTAGTAAACAAGTCATCGAAACTGAGAAAGAGAACCTATTTCATTTTTTGTTTAAGAGATTTTAGAACAGGGAAGATGTACATTCGAGAGTAATAGAGAATACACAGGAATTGTTAAAGGTAAATTATTCGTATAATGAATCGAGTTTCGCCTGACTGTTTAAACCTTAGTAAGAGTTGTGGTAAGGAACTTAACAGGAAAGGTAAACGAATTTTCAGGAAACGGAAATAAATACAAATAAGATTCTGGTACTTAGAACGTTCTGAGAAAACGTTTTTGTTGGATTGGTCACACATGACGTTATACCACTAAGAAAGGAGACTTTGAAATGTCACGAGAGTCATGACGTGATAACGAACCTACATAAAAATAACCATTGTACGGTATAACAACCTCAAAACTAAGTACTACAATTGTCAAAAGACAGACAAGAATGAACAAATGGTTTATACCTAAAGAATAATAAGTATAATACTAAGTACTATTACTTATACTTATACTTATAAAACATCTTTTTATACTGTTTAGAGAAATATATCTGTCGTTTAATTCAGAAGGTTTGAAATTAAGTGAACGGGTTTCAGTGAGTGAGTTTTACTCTGTTAGATCATAAAAAGTACATCTAGGTCAGATTAGGTTGAACACGAATATTAGTGACTCAAAATCAACTACACTCTAAAGTTCAGGAACCGTCTCAACTTTGTTATTCAGACATACGTCGGTTTTACAAACTTAGTCAGACGTTCAAATCTAATAAACTACAGGTGTATTAGAAAACGTTTAGAGAGAAAGTAGGGAAAGATTTCGGAGTCGTAAAGATTCCACTTTAAAGGTTTCTAGCTAGAGGGAAACAAAGGGAGCATAAAGATAGTTTGGTTTAGGGTAATTAGACAAATAGACGATAAAATTTTGTTACACAACAAAAAAAAAAATAGAGGTGGTAGATACACAGATCGACATACACACCTCTCTGAATTCACCCTAGGAGAACAGATATCTACCACCGTCAACTTAATGTATCAAACTTCAAACACCTCATACTTTGTCCGAAGGGTACACTGCGATCACCATTTCTTGGGTGGACGGTTACGTCCTCTACATTCTCTACGTCCAAGCTAGGGACCCAGTCCCTCCAAGGGATCTCTTCCCGTACCGTCGGGTGAGGTCATAAGAACAGACCTCTTAATGTACCAGTCTCCTCGGACCGCCCGATATCAAGAACCCCAGTGTGTCTCAGTCTGTACTGACTTCGTTGATTCGTGCGTGCGTACTTCATTCTTTTATTAAAACAAAGGAGTAAAGCAAAACAATAAGTGTTGTTCGTCACTTTATTACTCAAGACTCTTCCTTTATACACATATAATCACTACTATAAAATTAAAAATAAGATGATCTACCTAGAGTAGTTAGGATTGCCTGATTTGTGAAAAATGGAAAGAGAAATAAAAAATCATAATACTTTCTATCAAACCATAAAACCTTTACTTTAACTTTTGTCCTAAATATACGGGAATATTTCGAATAACAGATGACCTCGTTTATTTGATCGATAGTTAAGGTCACTAATCAATGAAACATACCGTATCTTTTATGACCCAACTCAACCCCATTAAATTGGAATCCTTCATGTCGACGATGACGACGACGACGACGATTCAGCGAAGTCAGCACAGACTTAGACACGCTGGGGTATCTCCCGTCGACTGGTCCGAGAGGGCAGGGACCCTAAGAGGTTCGTTCTTGTGACCTCACCCGACGGTAAAGGAAGAGGTTAAGCACTTTCACTTTTCACTTTCACTTCAGCGAGTCAGCACAGTCTGAGAAGCGCTGGGGTACTTGGCGTCGGATAATCCGAGGAGGTAAGTACCCTAAAAGGTCCGTTCTCATGACCTCACTCTACGGTAGTGGAAGAGGTGTCCTTCATGTCTCCCTAGGATTAACTAAATTCCTTCTTATCACAGTTCCTTCGAAAGTTTACATTGTACTTTGGATTTCAGACTTTCTTAATATCCCGACGGGATTGCCAACTCTACCATTTCTTAGACGGACGTTATGTCCTCTGACTCCAAGTTAGAAACCCAACCTTTCTAGGGGATCTCTTCCCTGACGGATGGGTGAGGTTAGAACGGGTCTCTTAGGGCACCTGTCTCCTTGGATCGTCCCAGTGTCTCAGTTTGTACTGATTGTGAAAGTGTGAAGTGTTCCTTCTAAAGAAACAATTATACTGTATTTTTGATTTCAGACTTTCTTAATGTCCTGACTTGGTTCTTTACTCCACGAAAGGTCCTAGACCTATTCGTACATATGTATGGGCACTCTATGTTTTATGACGTATTCGGAATATCGAAAAGTCTCGGTCAAGGTCTTACCAAAACTTCGTACTAACAATACACTTTATCACATTTTTATAAGTTCGACGAACCGTCCGAGGCGACACACGAGACGTCAAAGTTACCTCTTACTTACCGGTATTCTATTTCGTCACCCGAAAAATTAGTTCCTGAGGACCTTTTTTCACTGTCTTTCTTTCTACTTTCGGGTTTGACGTCATTATCAGTGAGAGACGGGTAGTCGAGGGTTTGAGTATATATTTTAGTATTCGATTCCAGATTCGACAATCGGTTTAGGGTCCTTTAATGATAATTACTTTTCTCGATTGAAGGTAATCTCTAATTTTCCATTCAAATGTTTCTTCGTTTTACTCACTAAACTTTTCGTCTTAGTGACACATTTTTTCCGGTTTTTAATTTCTAAGGTGTAGTAACAGAACTACTTACGTTGAAATGTCAATTTAGAGTTTCTACCCATCATAGACAGAAGACTGTAACAAGAAGTTATTACTCAACCAATAAAACACAAAAAACGAAGGGTATATTTGAAATCTTAGTCAAACAGTTATAGGTAATATGTTAACTACACTAAATCAAAAAGAAAATATAGAGAGTAGTCTTGAACCATGAAACGGAGTATATCTGGAACATCTAAGTAACAATTTAAAGAGGGATTGAAAAAGGATAAACCACACGATTATACATGTCATAACACGAAATTATATTTTAAGGTAATCTGTAATGATCATATATCCACTTATAAACTGCAAATATACAATTGGACTCAGGACGTTGGAACATATAGTAATCAATAATTAAGGTCCTCAAAAAAAAAAAAGAAAACCTACAAGATATATCTGTTAGTGTAGTAGATATTTTTTTCTAAAATCAAAGAAGGAAGAGCTAGACACATAAAAAAAAACAAAGGTAAAAAAACAGGATAACGTAATCAATTGTGAAAGTTTTACCAGAACCTATTGTCACATTGTTCCTTGTAGAAAAGGAATAAGGACTACAATCACCCTTTTGAAGTTCAATAAGTGGTAATTCATACTATAAACGACATGTAAAAAACATCCACAAGTAGTTCAAGTCCTTTAACAGGAAATAGGGATCAAATGACTCTTAAAAATAGTACTTAACCACAACCTAAAACGTTTAAGAAAAAGACATGGATAACTATACTAGAACAGTAAAAAGGAAAAATTGGAGAACTACATTACCCAAGACAATTGACTAAAGACTTACAACTCGGTCGGAGCGTAATGACCCCACTTATACGAGATAAGTACTACATGTTAAGAAAAATATATAACAATCTAAGATAATCGATTTAAAACAAACCCTAAAAACATGAATACAAGTATTAAATATAACCTGACACTAAAAGAAGAAAAAATACTACAGAAGTAGACTAAAACCATAATCCTATTAAGACTAGAATATCATACTCAATCTTTGATAGAGGAAACGAAAATGGAAACTTTTTCTAACATCTATTAACCATTAAATAAGAATTTACAAAACATCTTAAGTCACTTAGGTAGACCTGAACTAAAAAAATTAATTAAATAAAAATAACTTCCTATTAACGAAATGTCTAAAAACGACGAAAGACAGTTTGGAGTCACACTTAGTCGGTATCCATACATATATAGGGGAGGGAAAACTTAGAGGGAGGGTAGAGGGAGGGGTAGGGTGAGGAGATCGAACTATGTCTCGGGGACAAACTCAAGGGTCTCGGTATGTCTTTTAAGGGTAACCGATAGATAAAATATATACCATTACTTTCAAAGGTACAATGAGAAAGGTATGTAGAGTGGGAGGAGAGGGGCAGGGGTACAGGTATTCAGACAAGAGATACAGACAAAGAGGTAACAACGGGACATTTATTTAAGAAGTCATGGTAAAAAGATCTAAGGTATATATACACAATCTTATACCATAAATAGAAAGAGAAAGAATGAGTGAAGTGAGATCTATTATCCAAGACCCAAGTAGGTGGAGTAATCTTGACTGAGTTTACACAAAGAAAAATACCGACTCATTATAAAGTAACACATATATATGACGTTGAAGATATAGGTAAGTAGACAACTACCTGTAGATCCAACAAAGGTACAAGATCGATAACATTTATCACAATGTTACTTGTTACCCTATGTACACAGACAAAGTTAAAACCAAAGGAGCCCCATATACGGATCGTCACCCTAACGACCCAGTATACCACAAAAATAAGGATCAAAAAATTCCTTAGAGATATTTTAGAAGGTATCATCGACATAGTTAAATGTAAGGGTGGTTGACACGTTCTCACAAGGGAAAAGAGGTGTGGGAAAGGTGGTAAATAACAAACATTTGAAAAACTACTCCCGGTAAGACTGGCTACACTCCACTATAGAGTAACATCAAAACTAAATGTAAAATGATTATTACTCGTTACGACTCGTAGAAAAGTACAAAAATAATCGGTAGACATACAGAAGAACCCTCTTTACAGACAAATTCAGAAAAAGGGTGAGAAACTAACCCAACAAACAAAAAGACCATAACTCAACATACTCGACGAACATATAAAACCTTACACCCCGGGATTTACCCTTTGGAACTTTTTTCTTCCCGATCGAAACGTCAAATCTCAATTCTACCGTGGACCGTCCTCTCTACTCCTACACCGGATTCAACAAACAATTTTGAAAACTAACCGAGAGAACTAAAGACACGTGCACCTGTCGCGCACTAGTGGTATCTGAGAACAATGTTACTTCGTGTACTGCTGAACTGGAAATTGCACTAACCACGTTGATACCATATAATTCTAAACTGGAAATTGCACTAACAACGTTGGGAGTTTTTTGGGCGAACGAACGGATATATTTGGTTCTCAAACACCGTTATTTCGCCTTAACGAATCTACCTTGGGGACATTGTAGACTAACAGAGAGCGAACGGCTCCCTGACCCAATCGCCTGTCGTCCGAGTGGAGAGGAGCCCTGGGGAACCGAAACGACTCCCTTCAAGGTGACGAAGAGAGAAAGACGCCTCGCGGGGGGTGTAACCTTTCATTAGAAACAGTCAACAAAGTAAACGATAATAAAAGAGGGTAAGACTCCCGACAGAAAAGTAGACCGAATATCAAAGGAAACGACACGTTTTCGATTTAGTCAGGGTGAACAAATTAGTCCAGGGTGAACAAATGAAAACAAAAATAAAGATAATGAGATCTCGCACTCAGAATCTCCTAAAACGAAACTAAATACAGTAGCTCATAAGGTGAATACAAAAGGAGATTCTCAAAATATCAAAGACCAGAATGTATATCCAGAAATTAGGTAAAACACACACCACAATTCTTCACAGTATTAAAGTAAGAAAATGTACATCGACAGGTCATAAGGTATCAAGTAGTCCGTGAGATAGATAGTCTAGATCCGGGAATTTAGATAAAGAGTGAAGGCGACACATTAGTATTCCCTAAACTAAATCCAGTATGGACTTACCAAATAGTCAAAAGGGATGAAAGAAGTTAAATTCGGACTTAAACCATTATTCCTCAAGCACTAGACTCGGTGCCAGTCGAGGATCAGAACAAAAACAACTGACATATCTCGAAGAGGTAGAAACCGACGTTTCTTATATTAGTCAGACTATAACCACAACTGGTAGACCACTACAGGTACACATCTTAGAAGAGAACACAACAACCTTCTCCCACAAACGATACTGGTCACGTAAAAGAACCTTTTTGATAATCAGAAACGGGACGAAGTAAGACGTAAGGTTCCGGTTTAAACGAACAATGAGGTGCACAAAGAACTGAAGGATGAAAACGTAAGATCAGGGGATATTACTTTTCCTGTAGAAAAAACCCATAATCAAGATTTTCCAGAACATCCAGAAGTTTCTTGGTAAGTTGAAGTCGATGATCTAGACTATCTCACGGACTACTTGATACCTTACTCAAATCACTGTAACATGTCCTCTGTCCCTAGTTCTGGTAGGGGTACCTTTTCTTTACGTTTTTTCGTTTTACCGACAGACCCCTCCGGAATGTTTATCGACACTTTTCTTCTCTCCGTTTTTTTGTTTCCTCTTTTCCTTTCTATATTCGTAGACTTACGTCTCAAGGTTTCTTATCCTTCTTCTCTATTCTTTCGGAAGAAGTCACTAGTTACGTTTCTTTATCTCCTTTTCTTGTCTTACCCTTTCTGATCTCTAGGGAAGTTCTTTTAATCTCTATGGTTCCCTTGTAAAGTACGGTTCTACCTGAGTTATTTCCTGTCTTTACCATACCTGGATTGTCTCCGTCTTCTATAATTCTTCTCCACCGTTCTTATGTGTCTTCTTGACATGTTTTTTCTAGAAGTACTGGGTCTATTAGTACTACCACACTAGTGAGTAGATCTCGGTCTGTAGGACCTTACACTTCAGTTCGCCCGGAATCTTTCCTAGTAATGTTTGTTTCGATCACCTCTACTACCTTAAGGTCACCTCGACAAAGTTTAGGACTTCCTACTACGACACTTTCACGACGTGAGTTATACGATCGTTTAAACCTTTTGAGTCGTCACCGGTGTCCTGAGTTTTTCCAGTCAAAAGTAAGGTTAGGGTTTCTTTCCGTTACGGTTACTTACGAGTCTAATGGTGTGTTAACGTGAGTAGAGTATACGATCATTTCATTACGAGTTATAAGAGGTTCGGTCCGAAGTCGTTATGTACTTGGTACTTGAAGGACTACAAGTTCGACCAAAATCTTTTCCGTCTCCTTGGTCTCTAGTTTAACGGTTGTAGACGACCTAGTACCCTTTTCGTTCTTTCAAGGTCTTTTCGTAGATAAAGACGAAATAACTGATACGGTTTCGGAAACTGACACACCTAGTGTTATGTGACACCTTTTAAGACTTTATCTACCCTTATGGTCTGGTGGACTAAATGGAGAACTCTTTGGACATACGTCCAGTCCTTCGTTGTCAATCTTGACCTGTACCTTGTTCTCTGACCAAGGTTTATCCTTTTCCTCATGCAGTTCCGACATATAACAGTGGGACGAATAAATTGAATATACGTCTCATGTAGTACTCTTTGGGACCTGACCTTCTTTGTGTTCGACCTTAGTTCTAACTGCCCTCTTTAAAGTTATTGGAGTCTATACGTCTACTGTGGTGGGAATACCGTCGTTCACTTCTGCTTGATTTTTGGGAGAACTACTTTCACTTTCACCTTTCACTTTTCCAACCGAACTTCAAGTTGTGAGTCTTTTGCTTCTAGTACCGTAGCCAGGGTAGTGAAGTACCCTTTATCTACCCCTTTGTCACCTTTGTCACCGTCTGAAATAAAAAAACACGAGGTTTTAGTGACGTCTACCACTAACGTCGGTACTTTAATTTTCTGCGAATGAGGAACCTTCTTTTCAATACTGGTTGGATCTATCGTATAAGTTTTCGTCTCTGTAATGAAACGACCGATTCCAGGAAGATCAGTTCCGATACTAAAAAGGACACCAGTACATACCTACACTCTTAACCTGACACTTCTTCCGACTCGCGGCTTCTTAACTACGAAAATTTGACACCACAACCTCTTCTGAGAACTCTCAGGGAACCTGACGTTCCTCTAGGTTGGTCAGGTAAGACTTCCTCTAGTCGGGACCTACAAGTAACCTTCCTTACTACGATTTCGACTTTGAGGTCATGAAACCTGTCGAGTACGCTTCTCAACTGAGTAACCTTTTCTGAGACCACGACCCTCCCTAACCCCCGTCCTCCTCTTCCCCTGTTGCCTCCTACTCTACGGACCTACCGTAGTGACTGAGCTACCTGTAATCAAACTCACTTTGGACCCACAACCACTACCTGTCCCTTCGGACCGTACGACGTTAAGTACGCCAGTGTTTTTCAACCTGTACTGACTCGTTGACTTGATTGACTTGACAGGTCAAAAGGGTCGTGATAAATAACTTCTCCGACAGACGGGGTATTATATAAGAACGGAGGAGACTGTTTTTATTCCATCGGAATCCATGTACCCAAATAAAGACCAGAAAGATAGAACGAGGTAAACACATATAAAGACAAAAACACGGTCAAGATACGACAGAACTACTGACATCGAAACATCATATTGACTTCAGTCCTTCCAACTAAGCAGGTCAAGGTAAGAAGACAGAGTTCTGACGAAACCGATAAACCCCAGAAAACACAAAGGTACACTTAACACTTTAAAAAACAAGATCGAGAATTATTTTCGGTAAACATTAAACTATCCCTAACGTAATTTAAACATCTGACATAAACCATCATATCAGTAAAAGTGTTATAACTAAGAAGGATGGGTCCTTGTACCTTATAGAGAGGTAGAAAAATACAGTAGAAACTAAAGAAAGGAATCACAGAATGCTAAAAGACACATATCAAGAAAACAGTGGAACCCATTCAAATAAGGATCTATAAATTAAAAAAAGACAACGTAACCACTTACCCTAACTAAGGAGTTAAAGAGAAAGATTAAAAAGTAACAATCATATATCTTTACGTTCACTAAACACACATAACTAAAACATAGGACGTCAAAACGATTTAAGTCAATATTCGAGATCATTAAAAGACTATGATAGAAATTCCAAAAGAGACATGTCATAGTGTAGTAGACGTTTGTCACTCTCGAAATGAAGAAGAAAAGACTAGACCAAAGGAAAATAAAGAAAAAGAAGAAACTAAGACCTGAAGGTCTTGATACAACTTATTATGACCAATTTCACCTGTGGGAACGGAATAAGGACTAGAATCCCCCTTACGAAAGTCAAAAAGTGGTAACTCTTATTACAAACGACATCAGTACGCTGGGGTATCTGTCGTCGGGTGGTCCGAGTGGTTGGAAACCCTAAAAGATCCGTTCTTATGACCTGACCTAACGATAAAGGAAGAGGTTACGTACTTTCACTTTTCAGTTTCACTTCAGTGAGTCAGTACAGACTGAGAATCGCTGGGGTACCTGACGTCGGATAGTCCGATGAGACAGGTACTCTAAAAGGTCCGTTCTCATGACCTCAACCCACGGTAACGGAAGAGGTATAGTATATAACGGAAATGATACAACTCCTTGCAAGGAAGATACGGGTAAAAAACTTCTCAAAATTAGTATTTATCCACGACTTAAAACAGTTTCTGAAAGAGATGTAGATAACTCTACTAGTATACAAAAAATAGAAAGTTAAATAATTATACCACATAGTATAACTAACTAAAGGTATATAACTTTTTAGGAACGTAGGGACCTTATTTGGGTTGAACTAGTACCACATACTCAAAAAAGTACACAACGACTTAAGACAAACGATTTTAAAACAACTCTTAAAAACGCAGATACAAGTAGTCACTATAACCGGACATCAAAAGAAAAAAACACAACAGAAACAGAGTAAAACCATAGACCCACTACAACCGGTGTATCTTACTCAAACCTTTAGAAGGAAGGAGACGTTAAAAAACTTTCTCAAAATCTTCCTATCCGTAATAGAGTACAGATTTATAAACTATAAACTATCTTAAGGGGACACTTCAGTAGAACAGGACCCGAAAACAAAAACCCTCTAAAAACTAGTGTCGAAGTTAAAGTCAAGAACATTAACCCAACAAGTGTTAAAGATAAAGAAGGACCAAGTCAGAATTTTCTGACTTGAAAAGATTGTAAAGAAGGTCCAATAGATAAAGTAACGGAATATCAGTAAGTATCATCAGAGAGAGAAAAAAAGAAAAAGATACAATATTACGTACACCTAAAAATAAAAATAAAAATTATATTTAAATAAATAAAATTAACCTCCGATAAATGAAATGTTATAATATAACCAAAACGGTATGTAACTGTACTTAGACGGTACCCACATGTACACAAAGGGTAGGACTTGGAGGGAGGGTGGAGGGAGGGGTATGGTAGGGAGACCCAGTAGAGTCACGTGGTCGGGGTTCGTAGGACATAGTACGTAGCTTGGACCTAGTCGTTAAGTAAAGTATATACTATTATATGTTCAAAGTTGCGGTAAGGAGGTTTAGTAGGGTAGGAACGGGAGAGGGTCTCAGATTTTCTGACAAGATATGTAGACACAAAGAAAACGATAGAGAGTATGTGCCAATAGTAACGGTAGAAAGATTTAAGGTATAGATACACAATAATATGTCATAACTATAAAAAGAAAGACCGAATGAAGTGAGACATATTATCCGAGGTCAAAGTAAGTGGAGTAATCTTAACCAAGTTTACCTAAGAAAAATTACCGACTCATTATGAGGTAACACATACACATGGTGTCGAAAGAATAGTATCATCAGAGAATATTAGGAAACATAAAGACGTGATAGATAACATTGGAGAGAAAAAAGTAAGGATAAAAAAAAAAAATAAACTCAGAAGAGAGAAAAAAAGAACCACTCAGACCGATTCCTAAACAGAAAAAAAAAAAAAAAAANNNAAAAAAAAAAAAAAAATTAGGAGAGTTTCTTGTTCAAAAATTAGAAATGATAACTAGAAAGTAAAGAAAAAGTAAATAAAGAAGATCCTAGAAATACTAATGAAAGGAAGATGATTAATAAAAAGGAAGAAGAAAAAGGTCAACGAAACCACATTTCAATCCAATAGGTAAACGACAAAAAGAATAAAGAACTACATCCTAACACAACGATATTTGAAGGGAGAACCTTGACGAAAACGACGTAGGGTATCCAAAACTCAACAGTACAAAAGTAACAGTAAACAAAGATCTTTAAAAAACTAAGGGGAAAACTAAAGAAGTCATTGGACAACCAATAAATCTTTACATATCAAATTAGAGGTACACAAAGACAAAATATGTCTAAAAAAAGAACATTAACTATAGATCAGAGTATCGTAACACCAACCTCTTCTACGAACTATGTTAAAGTTAAAAGAATTTAAATGACTTCAAACTAAAACAGGACCTCTTACAAGGTACACGTCAATTCTTCTTCCACATAAGAAGACGTAAACCTACCTTACAGGACTTCTATAGTTACTCTAGGTAGAGTAGATTACATAGGAAATTCTGAACACGAAGGAATAATTAAAAGACAAAACTACTAGACAGGTAACCAGACTCACCTCACAATTTCAGAGGATCATAATAACACAATGACAACTAAAGAGGAAAATCCAGACAATCACAAACAGAATACATGTAAGTAATAACTCCACGAGGATACAACCCACGTATCTACAAATGTTAACAATACAGAAGGAGAACCTAACTAGGAAACTAGTAATACACCACAGGAAGGAATAGAGAACATTATGAGAAATAAAATACTAGATAAAACAGACTATACTCCTAACGATGAGGTCCAAAGAAAACGAAGGGTAAACGTACCTTATATAAAAAGGTAGGAGAGTGGAAGTCAGATATACACAGAACTCCAGACTTCACCCAAAGAACATCGATCGTACATGTACCCAGAACATAAACATAGATAAGTTGGTCAGACACAGAAAACCAACCTCGTAAATCAGGTAAATGTAAATTTCATTAATAACTATATATACAAGGATATCGGTAAAAGATTAGCAGAACCCCAACTAAAACATCTAGAAAAAAGAAGACAACATAAAGAACTGATATATTCGGGTAAATTGTAAACAACATTTCGACCAAAACACCAAGACTTAAGAGAATTGAAAATGAACAGACTTTTCGAAAAATAAAGAGGTAGTTAAAACTTACTCTAGGAACGACCCATGTCATTAGAACCAACATCTAAAAACGGAAAGTCATGAAATTCATATAGGACGGCAAGGAAAGACTGGACGTCTCATAGACGACTTTCTAGTCTACAATTCCTATACCTCAATCGAAACATACAATGAACAACGAAGAGGGGATGACGAAAATTATAAGAAAGAACCACAAATCAGAAACAATCAAACTAATCATAAACAGAACCGTACAAAGAGGAACTCAAATAGGACATACCCTGAGAAACACGGAGAACCTGAACTAACCGATAAAGGAAAAGGTACAACCCCTCTAAAAGTTGATATTATAGAAGTTTTTAAAAGAGGTTGGGAAAGAAAAAGAGAAGAAGACCCTAGGAATATTAAACTTATAACAACGAAGACCATATTAGGGTCTCCAGAGAGTCGGACAGGAGTCGAGAAAAGTAAGAAAAATGAAATAAGACAAGAAGTCTTCAATAAAGTGGTAAAATAGAAGGTCGAGTGACTAAGCAGGAAGACGAAGTCCATAAAATGATAACTAAGAAAGATCTCATAAAAATTAAAGTCATTAACACAACAAACAGAGACATACGTATAAGAAATTAAGAAGATCGAGAAACAATTAACAAAGAACGTAAAAGAGGTAAAAAAAAAGTTCCGAAAACTGGTGGAAATGATAGTAGTAAGGTTTAAGTAAAAGTCCATTAAAAGGATAAAAGAAAAGTAAATAAACCTAAAAAACACAAAGATCAAACAAAGAAACAAACACGACATAAAGAGACGGAAAAGAAAGAAAAAAAAAAAAAAAAAAAAAAAAAAAAAAAATTCAATAATACAAACTCCAGAGGAAAAGGGTCCGAAATTTCGTTCAAGTTAAGAAAGGAACTTCTTCTAACTTAAGAAAGAAGGAAAACCAAAGACGTGAGGATTCAAACCAGGTCACCAAACACACTCGAAGTATATCCCACTCTAAAAACAAACAAACAAAAAGGAGACTACCCGTTCCGACTCGCTCCACCATTAGGACAGACGACTACTGACCCAAACATAAAAACAAATCAAATAACAAATCTACTCCGCAGGATGTGTTCCACGATGACCACCAACTCACTACGGCCCAGAACATAAGTTTACCAAAGAAAACACACTCGAGAGTGATAAACTACGAGGGATCCCAATTAAGAGACCATCAGATCCCAGAATCTCAGTCACGAGGGTGAGGTTTCCAAGTCCAAAACTAGAGACCAACCCTTGTTTGTAAGGTGTCTACCAAACAATACCGTAATTTCCTCTCATTTTGTTTATAGGTTTTTGTTCTTTGGTTTCTATTTGGGGTCTGTTTACCGTTAATGTTTTAGTCCGTTTATTATTAATTCTATCATATTATATGTATATGTGTATATGTGGGTACTCGTTTCACTTTTGTCAGGTTTATTTTATTTCATGTCATCTATCTAGACCACTTATTTCCTTTATTTTGTAATATAAATGGTCAATTCTTGTTTTGATTGAATTCGTGTTTTACCTTTTGTTTCGATTTCGTTCCACGGTTCATCTCTTATTTCGTTACTTTTGTTTTGATTGTTTATACAACTCTCCTTTTCTTTCTTTTCTTTCTTTTTTATCTATACGTTTCAATTTATCTCCATCTACTTCTTCTAAATCTATGTAACTTCTAATTGACGTTCCCCTTTTCGTGTCATCCTTTCTGTTTACTTCCTTATTTACATCTTCTTTATATCATCCGAGTTTTTTAATTTTAATATTTTCTCTTTTTTGTCTTCTTCTTTCTTTTTTCCCCCACCCCCACCCCGTTTCCTATTGAGGTGTCTTGACGTTTTCGGGTCACATCTCCGTCTCCAAATATTGTTGTTATCTTTCATACTGACTTATGTGTGTATATGTGGGTGTTAATTTTAGTTTTGTCAGGTTGTTTTTAACTGATGTTAGATAGCTGGACCGTTTGTTTCCTTTGGTTTTTAATACAGATGGTCTTGTTTTGATTAATTTCGTGTTTGACCTTTTGTTTTGATTTCGTTCCACGGTTAACCCCTTATTTCGTTACTTTTATTTTGATCGTTTATACAACTCTCCTTTCCTCTCTTTCTTTTCATTGTTTCTTATCTATACGTTTCAATTCATCTCCATCTATTACTTCTAAATATATGTAATTTCTAATTGACGTTCCTCTTTTCTTGTTATCCTTTTCGTTTGTTTCTTTATTACATCTTTTTTATTATTATCCAAATCTTTTAATTTTTAATTTTATTTTTTTCTCTCGCTCTCTCTCTTTTCTCCTTGTTGGTCTCTTGACGTTTTCGGGTTACATCTCTGTCTCCAAATACTGTTGTTATTTTTTACACTGGCTCCTTTTTCTTTTTTTTTCAAATTTCGAATTAACCTAAAGAATCACGGTTATTTTAATTGTTGATGTTACCCCACCCCCTCCCCTCTTCTTTTTTCAAGTTTTCTTAGATGTCTTGTTCAGTTTTTTATTCTAATTTATTATTTTCAAAAAGAACACAGTGACGACAGTCTCAGGAAAGGGTACGACCTTTAGTGTCAGGTGGAGTGGAGGGATCCTACGGGAGGTTGTGACTTGACTAGAGACCTGGACGACACCCCCGTCACGTCTAAGATTAGACCAGGTCGAGGACACACAAGAACGGAGGTCACAGGTGCCGATAGTCTCAATGACGTAAAAGAAAACACGCTCGAGAGTTACCGTAAAATATATAAGGTATCTGTGTCCCAGACGAATTAACACACCTGAATTAGACGTCGAACATGTCGACCACCCTTCTAAAACCCAGAAGAAGGAATCGGTGTGACGGGGACCCAAAGTTGACACCAAAATAAAGGTGGAGATGTACACCTAACAGGTGACCCCAAATCGAGGACGGGACCTCCCGAACCCAAATCGGGACTCTCCCGGTCCACACCTCCACCACGTCGACGAACCCAACGTCCCTAAGACCGTCGTGGTCCATGAGTCCCCTCAACCGTCGATCCCGTCGTCCTTTATATCACGAGATCTTCCCATACCGTTGGTCATAACCGGTCATACGAGGTCATAAGAACGGACCTCTTACGGGGAGAGACTGTCTCTTCGGACCGTCCGGTGTCAGATGTCCCAGTGTTTCTCAACCTGTCCTGGTTTCCTGGGACACGCGTATCTGTTTTCTGAAAAAAAAAAAAAAAAACCGGACACCGTCGAGACGGGGTCACTCTCAACTCGTACTTCCACCACGTCGACGAACCAAACACCCCTGGGACCACCGTGGTTTACAAGTCCCTGTGTCTGACGGAGACGGTGTCATCAATACCGGGATAGTCTCAGAAAATAGCTCGGAGAACATCGACAGCTAGTCTTCCAGAGAATCCGGTCAGAAACATCAGATACAAGTCCGTGTATCTCCCCGGGGAGACCGACCCCAGGATGAGACATCTAGACACATAGTCAGTGAACTTCCCCGTAGGACCCACCCCAGGATAAGACATCAAGTCACGTAGTCCGCAAACTGTCCGGTGGGAAAGATAACAAGTCGACGTCTACGACCGTGCGCCTCTCTCTCTCCGATACCACTACCGAAGTGGGGGATGTACACTGAGTCGTCATAGCGGAACGAAGGTACCGACGGACCGAAAGGAGGTATCAGTAAAGGGTGGTATTAGAGGGAGTGTAGGGGAACTAGGCAGAGAGGCGTCAGTTGTCGTCGGAAAAGGGACCGTAGCGAGGTGTTAGGGATTTGAGGTCGAGGGTCGGGAAAGGTCCTCTGGACGTAAGGACAGGTCATATACATACTGACTTCGTTCCTGGCGGACTAAGAGTAAGGTAAATCCGACGGTCTCTAGTCGACAAAGTGAGAGTCGGAATTTACAAAGAGGAGACTGAGTCTGTTAACGGGACGACACCCCTAACCTAGTCTGGGGACGAAGTCAAGGGGTTGGACGGCTCTTATTCAGGTCAGGATGATTATGAGGACAAAAAGAGGGATCAAGGAAGTAGGATGACTCAAAACGTCCTAAGATATATAAGAAAAGGTAACCAGTCCAGGAGGACAGACGAGAGTCGACCACAAAACGGGCGGGAAGACCCAGACTTCCACATGAGGACTACATAGGTACCTCTCTCTACATGAGGTGCAGGAGGATGTGGAGACGGTAGAACAAGAGACTTGAACCATAAAAAAACTAAACCTTCTAATAGTTGGTAACTAACACAAAGAAATTATGTATTATTCTGATAAGTCCAATGGATAAAAAAAAACCAAACTTAAAACCGTCTAACCAGAAAATTCCTTAACAAGTATAGTTTAAACACCCGTATCTTAAAAAGTAGTACAAAGAAATAATAGGAAATTTACAGAAATTATAGACATTAAAACAGAGGAGAAAGTAAGGACTATAACCAATAAACCTAGAAGACAGAAAACGAGAATCAGTAGAACCTATCTTCGAACAATTAAAATGACAATTAAAGTTTTTCAGTCTAAACATGAAAAATTTTAAATAACGAAAGACGAAATAATTGTATATATTAAAATTAAAAGAGAAGAGAAATAAAATTAAGTTAAGTTAAAAGAAAACAGTCAGACCTTTAAATCTACTGGTTAAGAACCAAACAAAAAGGAAGGATTACATACTTAAGTCACGACAATTGAAGGGAGATACGTAATTAAAAGGAGATTCGTAAAGTCACATATGATGTCTAAAACTATTCGACATATAAATAAAATTAAATCAAGTTTTATAAATTTTAAAAGACGAACATTATAAAACAACAACATCCGTAAGTATTAAGTATTACACGGTCCATTTCTTTGAAACTATTTATCTGAAAGTCATTATACCACCAGTGTATTTAACAAAATACATCAAACAGTAATAGAAACCACTCAGATCCGAGGACGTGGTGTTTGAAGTGGTCACGAGGGGAGAAGGGTGGGTACACTGTGTCTTCCCCGGTCTCAACCTATTAAGGGAAGAAAACCCATCTAAACCGAGACGATTTTGGGGTAGTCCAATTTGAGACGGTTTTATCAAAAAGGACTCCTGGACGGAAAAATTCGTGTCTTACGAGACCATATAAGGTATGACAAAGGATAAGGAAGAAGGATGACGCTAATATTCCCCTAAAAAGAAGTCACAAGTAAAACTCTTGGACCTTCCCGGGGACTTTCATTTTGAGTGTTTTACACCCTCGAATAACTACTGAAGATGGGGAACCTCTAAAATTAAGAGTCTCAACAGGTATAGTTCGGAGACTTTTAAACAACTAATGTCAAGACCGAAAGGGTAGGGACGTGACCGAGGACATCTCTAAATAGGAGAACCCAAAGACAAGACCTTCAATTTTTTAAAGACCTCAACCTTTCTAACGGCCTGGATGTGCCTTCACTTTTTGAGAACGATACTGTTTTATACGCCCAAGACCGTAGTGAAAGGGGAGTAGGACAGGAACCGTTATCAATTGTCAAGACAGGTGTAAAGGAATGTGTCTCAACGTCACGTCGACATAACTTCAGTAGTTTGACACACAAATATGACGATGATGATGATGATGATGATGATGATGATGATGATTCAGCGAAGTCAGTACAGGCTGAAACACGCTGGGATATCTGTCGTCGGGTGGTCCGAGGGGACAGAGACCCAAAGAGGTCCGTTCTTGTGACCTCACCCAACGGTAGAGGAAGAGGTTTCGTACTTTCATTTTTCACTTTCACTTCAGCGAGTCAGCACAGGTTGACAATCGCTGGGGTACCTGACGTCGGGTGGTCCGAGGAGGTAGGTACCCTAACGGAGTTTAAGGTCTCCTGTATACAGTTCGAGAGGATTCACAAGGGAGTGATACAAGACAAGAAAAAGGTTCCCGTTACTGAAGGTTTAGACTATATAAGATGATGGAGTTTATTCACACACATGATGATATTCTCTCTTTTTCGAACTAACGAGAAAAATTTCGGGAAGTTCCCCAAACACCTTCAATTAGATGTAGAAGAAATAGTTGACAACAAGGTTTGTAAACAGAAAATCGACTTTAACACCCAAATATCTTTTTTATTAAATTGTAGAAAACAGTACGTGTCTGCCTCTTCCGTTACTGTAGGGTGAGGTCATGAGAACGGACCTTTTAGGGTACCTGCCTCATCGGACCTTCCGACGTCAGGCACCTCAGCGACTCCCAGCCTGTGTTGACTCGCTGAAGTGAAAGTGAAAAGTGAAAGGACGTGACCTCTTCCTTTACCGTTGAGTGAGGTCACAAGAACGGACCTCTTTCGGTCCCTGTCCCCTCGGACCACCCGACGGCAGATACCCCAGCGTGTCTCAGCCTGCACTGACTTCACTGAATCGTCATCGTCAGTATGTGTCTTTGATATACTTACAGATAACATCCTAAGTGACTTGGAGATAACGGAAGTACCCGGTCTGACCACTAAATTCAAGTAACTTAATATCACAGTACACGAACTTTCATCTTTCAATTTTACAAAAATTGTTCCTCAAAAAAAATTTTACTCACTTCTATGAGTCACCGTTCTTTGTTATATGAGACATGAGACTTTGTGGTTTTGTAATTTCACTTAAACCTTTCGATTATTTTTATATGATACGTATAACTTGTAGAAATTATATATTTGTAATGTATAACTAAGTAGATTCTTCGAACACCTTATGTCACGAGAAGGAATATGTTGTTTTACTGGATTTTATAGTTCATGACAAACACTCCAGAACAAAATTTATTATCTTACTTCATTATAGTACGAATAGTATACCTAGTATAATTTACACCGAGGTCTCTAATGAAATCTGGAACTTTACAGTGGTAAATTTGTATATGTAGTCCCAAAACAATAAGTGATTATTGAAGTAATTGTGGTTTTGAAAGAGAACTAAGTAAAAAATCAACAAACAAAAGTGATCTATTTCCTTTTAACTTATACCATCTGATAGGTAACGACCTAAAATATTTGACATAATAATCAAATATTATACTAAAGTTAGACGGTGAGTTTTTTATTACTATAGTAAGTAAAAGTTTGTAATAAATAAGAAGTAACCCGACAACCATTTAAAATAGTCTTCCTTTACTGTTAAAAATGTGGTCCTTCATTGAAAATAGATTTTAGACGGAACGTCAATCAGATAAGAGACTTTTTTGATCTCGTGAAGTCCTTTATAATTTTTAAGACCATTTTAAGACCTTTATCCAATGTAGGTCGTCCCATATTAAAGGGTATATTGGTCATACTCTTGACTACCATATTATTTTTAAGAGTTCAATGTAACGTGAACCGTAAGTTAAACAAAGTCAGGTTGTTGAAAGACAGGACTATAACCAAATAAACCGGTCCACTTGAGCATTTAATCCTCTTAGGATGAGACTTAGGAAATGTAAGTTAACTTTATTAAGGTGTTTCCGTTGATAATAAAGTCTACTACACCTCCTCTTCCCCAGCTGTCTTCTACTCTAACAACCTATCGTAGTGACTGTGCTACCCGTACTGAGACTCATCCGAGACCCTCAACCACTACCTGTCCCTTCGGACCGCACGACGTCAGGTACCCCAGCGTTTCTCATATGTTGACTCGCTGACTTGACTTGAATTGACTACACAGAATAACTGAAACTATTATCAAACAGATGTCAACTGATTTGATTGATATACACCTAGTGTTATTTGACCTTTTAAGACTTTCTCTACCCTTATGGTCTGGTGGACTGGACGGAGAACTCTTTGGATATACGTCCAGTCCTTCGTTGTCAGTCTTGACCTGTACCTTGTTGTCTGACCAAGGTTTATCCTTTTCCTCATGTAGTTCCGACATATAACAGTGGGACGAATAAATTGAATATACGTCTCATGTAGTACTCTTTGTGACCCGACCTTCTTCGTATTTCACCTTAGTTCAAACGGCCCTCTTTATAGTTATTGGAGTCTATCCGTCTACTGTGGTGGGAATACCGTCTTTCACTTCTCTTTGATTTTTCGGAGAACTACTTTCACTTTGTCCTCTCACTTTTTCAACCAAATTTCGAGTTGTAAGTCTTTTGTTTCTAGTACCGTAGACCAGAGTAGTGAAGTACCGTCTATCTACCCTTTTGTCACCTTTGTCACCGTCTGAAATAAAACTCCCCGAGGGTTTAGTGACGTCTACCACTGACGTCGGTACTCTAATTTTCTGTGAATGAGGAATCTTCCTTTCAATACTGGTTGGATCTATCGTATAAGTTTTCGTCTCTATAATGAAACGGTTGTTTCCAGATAGATCAGTTCCGATACCAAAAAGGTCACCAGTACATACCTAAACTCTCAACCTGACACTTCTTTCGACTCGCGGTTTCTTGACTACGAAAACTTGACACCACAACCTCTTCCGAGAACTCTCAGGGAACCTGACGTTCCTCTAGGTTGGTCAGGTAAGACTTCCTCTAGTCGGGACCCACAAGAAACCTTCCTTACTACGATTTTGACTTTGAGGTCATGAAACCGGTGGAGTACACTACTCAACTGAGTGACTTTTTCTGAGACTACGACCCTCCCTAACCCCCGTCCTCCTTTTCCCCTGTTGTCTCCTACTCTACCGACCTAGTGTAGTGGGTGAGCTACCTACACTCAAACTCACTTGAGAGCCTCAACCACTACCTGTCCCTCTGGACCGCACGACGTTAATTACCCCAGCGTTTCTCAGCCTGTGATGACTCGCTGACTTGACTTGACTTGATACGTTCTCACAATTTAAACCCTATTAAGTCCATACTTTGGATCTTATCGTAAAGGAGAAGACGAAAGTTTATATAAAAATTGACCGACCAGATACTCAACACTTTTGTAACAGGTATACAGATCTAACTATAACGTTTATTAAAATTAACGTCAAAATTATTCTGTATTCTCGTTGTTAATCTTAAGTAAGTCAAGAATGAAATACAAAAGTAATCACAGGATAAAACAGATAACGTCTTCGTTCTCTTTTTGTCTTCGTCTCTTATTTCCTTCATATAACTATATGTAAAACTAAAGATTGATACAACAAACTCCTGTAGTATATTAATGAATTCGAGACGTAGAGTTAAAAACCGGAAAAAACTTCCTTCAAAATAGTAGGTGTCTAAGGCCACACGACACGGAAGACTTCGTACGTTCCTCCAATTTATATAATCGCGAGTATTTCACGAATCGTGTTATGAACTAATCTAATGAATAAGAAATCTAACAATTCAAAAAGTATTTCCCTCATAAAGATTTATCAATAGTAACGAGAAAGATCATACAAACGATTGTATTACTTAGTGTAAAACTTTCTGAATCGATCCTAAATAGTCTAATATTTATTTTTATAAAATATCGATTGATGACCGTGTTAGAAAAGAATCTTAGACAATTCAAATATAATATGCACGTAATTTAACTCGGTTTAAACTATCAAACAGAGAGAAAAAGTGAGTCACATCTTGTTTCTACAGACGGGATAGGGAAAAGTCTTCAATGCATGAGATTTAATATCCCAATTCAGGACACCAAAGAAATCTTAAGAAATTAGACCACCCACATTCCATGAGAAAGGATATTCAAACACCGACACAACACTCGACGACAAATGGCATATGATGACTGGTAGCAAAGATAACAGTCCCTCGAATATCCTTTCTCCATACTGGGTCAGACTCGTTTATATGTTGAATAGAAGAGGGTATTATACACATGAACACACGTAAACATCCCCTCTTCCTCATAATTTTAACGAGTAAATTTGAATTGGGATTTAACGTTTACTTTTGTACAACATTTCTATAAAAGAGTTTCAAGGATTATCGAGGGAACAAGGTTACAAGGTTGTAGACGTTATGAATTTAAGAGATGGTAGGGAAGTATTCTTTACGGATGTTTGGGTAATTCTTAATTTAATTAAAGATCCAAGTGGAGAAAGGGTGTATACAGGGGCACTAAGGTTGGGGTAAGTCGGACGTGACATCGACTCTTAACGTACGACTTTTAGTCACTACGGATGACTAATTGAAGTGTAATGGGTCTTGTAGAACGAGAATCTACAGATATTCTGGTTCACACCTGTTTAAGAAATCCAATTTAATGAAAAAAAGTCACACTCTACGGAGGTGTGACGGTAGAAGTTGGTGGTACACTTTTTCGTCGAATGGAAATTAAAAGTTTCAAAAGGATCATTCGATACGTTTAGAAACTTCATTTACCGTATGACCGTTCCCTCGTCTTCTCACATTCAGTATCACTTTCTATTACAAAGAAAAAAGTAACTTCATATCAACTAAATGTTATAAAGTCCATATGTCGTTTTACTAAGTCAATGTGTGTGTGTGTGTGTGTGTGTGTGTATGTGCGTGTGAAAAGGTAACACACGAGTCTACGAGTCAGCACAGACTGAGACACTAGGGTACTTGACATCGGGGGGTCTGAAGAGACAGGTACTCAAAAAGGTCCGTTCTTATGATCTCACCCAACCGTACGAGAGGAGTTTCCTAAGAAGGATTGGGTCCCTAACTTGAGTGCACAAAATACAGAGGACGTAACCGTCCGTCTAAAAAATGGTGATCGTAGTGGACCCTTCGGGAGGAGAAAAGGTAATATCCAATAATGTTCTATAACTTATATCAAGGGACACGATATGTCATACATGAACAAACAGATATATATATCATCACATATAGACATTTAGGGGTCAACAGTCAAATAGGGAGAAGAGATGGATGAGTGAAAGGGGAAAATCATTGGAATTCAAACGAACACTCAGATAAAACCGAAATATTTATTCAAGTAACCGTACTAAAAATCCAAGGTGTATACTCACTACGAAGGGACCACCGAGTCCTCCATATGTGTGTGTGTGTGTGTGTGTGTGTGTGTGTATGTATGACGTAGATATAAGTAAGTAGACAACTACCAGTAAATCCAACGAAGGTACAGAACCGATAACATTTGTCACAAAAAATGTGACCTATGATCTTATGTACATAGAAAAGACTTATATCTCTTTTAAAAAAAAAGAAAGTAACCTCTTAAAGGTTTCATTGTGTACCTCTCTATTACAAAGTAAAGAAAGGAAGAAATAAAACCTCGAATAACTTTAGTTACTTTATTGATGAGACAAGAAGTTCTTTACAATGGAAAACACTGAAGACCCTTAGTCACCAAGATCTATGATCTATCTGAGATTAGGAAGACTCCATTTATCGATAAAGGATAAAGTAAAATTTTCACTAAAATATTAACAAAAACTTTGTGTGTATCTTTTATGTAGACTAATGACACCTGATACAAGTTTTATATATGTGATGACTTATCCGTCCTCTTTAACTATTATCGTTGTCGATGTTGTTGTCTTATTTATACCTATATCTACTCAGAGGACCAGTAATTTTGTCAAGAAGTCATATTTAGTCACATAAATTTTTATAAATAGTAACTATAGTAACTAGTCCTTGTTAAGGAGGACAGTAAAAACTCTGAAACAAAGAGTTTTCTTCTTTATTTATCTATCTCTATGTCAGAAATTTTACAATGTTCGAAGTTTTAAACCAAAATAATAGAGATAATAACTGATACGGTTTCGGAAATTGACACACCTAGTGTTAGTTGACACCTTTTAAGACTTTCTCTACCCTTATGGTCTGGTGGATTGGACGGAGAACTCTTTAGACATACGTCCAGTCCTTCGTTGTCAATCTTGACCTGTACCTTGTTGTCTGACCAAGGTTTATCCCTTTCCTTATGCAGTTCCGACATATGACAGTGGGACGAATAAATTGAAGATACGTCTCATGTAGTACTCTTTACGACCTGACCTTCTTTGTGTTCGACCTTAGTTCTAACTGCCCTCTTTATAGTTATTGGAGTCTATACGTCTACTGTGGTGGGAATACCGTCTTTCATTTCTCCTCGATTCTTCGGAGAACTACTTTCACTTTCTCCTCTCGTTTTTTCAACCGAATTTCGAGTTGTAAGTCTTTTGCTTCTAGTACCGTAGGCCAGGGTAGTGAAGTACCCTTTATCTACCCCTTTGTCACCTTTGTCACCGTCTGAAATATAAAAACCCGAGGTTTTAGTGACGTCTACCACTGACGTCGGTACTTTAATTTTCTGCGAATGAGGAACCTTCTTTTCAATACTGGTTGGATCTATCGTATAAGTTTTCGTCTCTGTAATGAAACGGCTGATTCCAGGAATATAAGTTCCGATACCAAAAAGGACACCAGTACATACTTACACTCTCAACCTGACACTTCTTCCGACTCGGGACTTCTTAACTACGAAAACTTGACACCACAACCTCTTCTGAGAACTCTCAGGGAACCTGACGTTCCTCTAGGTTGGTCAGGTAAGACTTCCTCTAGTTGGGACCCTAAAGAAAAATTCCTTACTACGAGTTCGACTTTGAGGTCATGAAACCGGTGGAGTACACTTCTCAACTGAGTAACCTTTTCTGAGACTACGACCCTCCCTAACCCCCGTCCTCCTCTTTCCCTGCTGGCTTCTACTCTACCGACCTACCGTAGTGCCTGAGCTACCTGTACTCAAACTCGTTTGAGGCCCTCAACCACTACTTGTCCCTCCGTACCGTACGACGTTAAGTACCCAAGTGTTTCTCAGCCTGTGCTGACTCACTGACTTGACTTGACTTAATAAATACTTCTTTGATTTTTAATCTTTGAAATAGATTTAGTAGTCTACGGTATCTGTACTATGTACCATCTACTTCTTGGTTTGTTTTAAAACTTCGGTCGACAAAGACTGAAGTTTCTGACTAATATAATAAGACCATTCTATAAAATTTCTACTGTATAGAAAACAAAGTGATTTGTGAAAGTTTCAACCCTATTTGATCGAACAAGTCTCTTTCACTTTCACAATCAACGAATCACTATAGACTGAAACACGCTGGGATACTTGACACAGGACGGTCCGAGGAGACAGGTACCTTAAGAGGTCCGTTCTTATGATCTCACCCAACGGTAACTTATCTCTCCGTTTCCACCGAACACTTGGGTCAAAAGAGGTCAGGGTATACGTATACAGTTGGTGAGAGAAGACAAAAAGAGTAAAAATAGATTTCAAATAGGAAATTATGGGAGAATTCTATTTATGTTAAAAGTCAGTAATAATAAATCTTTTCTTGTTTCATCGTACACACATACATATATATATGTATATATATATATATTACGTATAAACTTATTCACTTTACTCTTCTCTATTGGATCTTCTCTGGTGACAATTATTTAAAAGTGAAATCAGTTTAGTAAAATTCTTGTATGTTAATTTTTAGAGATAAAACCAGTTGTCTGTTTATCCTCAACTCATGTTTGATAAAATATAATAATAAACTCTTATAAAAAGTTCGAAATACTACTGAGAATACTAGTAGTAATCTATTATTCTTTCTATTCTCGTTTGTACTCCTAAAAGAAGAATTTTTAGTCACTATTTGGGAACATAAGAATGAGTCTCATCTACTTACAGAAAGTTATCATATAGGTCTATTATGTATAAATCAAAATAACCAACCGTATTATCTCCGAATGAATATAAAATCCTATAAACTTTTTTAAAGTCTCAAAATTTTAGTCAACTCTCGTATTTTTAGGTTTGAATACGAAAAGTTTTTATTCTTTAGACCGTTATGGTCCAAGGATACCACACTTACCTTCTGAAATCTATATAGTCTAGACTTAGTGGTATACTTAGTTGTGGGTCTCACTATCCTATTTTTCAAACCCGACCTCTTACTTTCTGACGGTAAATCGACGTACGAAGTGCTCGTCCATTTTCGGTTTTGACGGAGTCTCTTTACCCTCTATATACCAATGATAACAGCAAGTAGAACATTAGTAGTTTCAAGAATTATGAGGGATAACTGAGAGTCTAGGATTCACAGTTATCAATAAAGAGATGGTATGACAATTCTCCTTTTTTTTTTTAGGGATAGGGATACAAAGATTCTTTAATTTCTTTGTTTAACATATAACTTTCTGAGAAAACAAAGTCTGTATGTAATATAAATGGTTTTTATAGTTGGACGGAGTTAGATTTTTAATGAAGTATATTATTATAAGTAAATACCAAGAAACTTTTAGCGACACCTAAGTTCAAACTATTCAGAAGGTAAAATCACTATAATATTAATGGATTCTTTAAATTCTTAGATTTTGAACGACAAACAAGTATTTTTTGTCACAAGTCATCTTAAGAAGTTTCTTTACACTTTTCCTGTAAAAACTTTCAGATTTAATTATTTTATAAAAAATACTATTAGACTGTTTATACTACCTGTTATGACTTAAAAGTAAGTTCTTATTGTTCTATGATGATGATACTAATGATCATGATATCGACGACGACGACAACGATTCAGCGAAGTCAGCACAGGTTGACACACGTTGGGGTATCTACCGTCGGGTAGTCCGAGGGGACAGGGACCCTAAGAGGTCCGTTCTTGTGACCTTACCCAACGGTAAAGGAAGAGGTCACGTACTTTCACTTTTCACTTTCACTTCAGTGAATCAGCACGGACTGAGAATCGCTGGGGTTGATCCGTTCTCATGACCTCACCCCTAGGTAACGGAAGAGGTTAATAAATCGATCGGATGACATTGTATATCATTTCATCTTCGAACTTCTGTTGTTAAAGTATAGAAATTTTTTCTACAAGGAGAAATCCTAAAATTAACACTTTACATATCCATAAAAAAGTAAGTTTTTATATATCCGATAAAACTTCTTATTTCATTTGTACTAGTCCTTCTTTCTTAAAGTCTCGTATAGTGGTCACCTGTTTAAATATTTCTCTTTAAGAATCAGTTCATAAGATCAACTCAGTCCTAACATAGTAAAAAATAAAAATAAAAAAGACAGTTGTGACTTCAAAACTTACTATTCAAGTCGTAATATTTAGGGGAAAGAGAAACTTACCTGAACTTACTAAGAGTCAGTTCGTGTGTCTAAATCGTTACGTTATCGTCGAACGATTTATAAGTTTTCATTTATATTTTACATGGATCTTTTGTCTCGATGTGTCTTTCGTTCAAATTAGTTGATTTACCCCACAAACAAACCCTATAGTCCTTACCTTACCTAATAAGGATCTAGTAACATTTCTGTGTTGTCATTTTACTATGAACGGTACAAGAACAACAAATCAGTGTTTCAACACAGGATGAGACGGTGGGGTACCTGACGTCGTGTGGTCCGAAGGACAGGAAGTGATAGAGGGTCTCAAACGAGTTTGAGTACAGGTAACTCAGTCACTACGGTAGGTTGGTAGTGTAGAAGACAAGGGGGGAAGAAGAGGACGGTAGTCAGAAAAAGTCGTAGTCTCATAAAAGATCGTAAACCCAGAAAGGATTACTCAGTCAAGAAGTGTAATCCACCGGTTTCATAACCTCGAAGTCGAAGTCGTAGTCAGGAAGGTTACTTATAAGTCCGAACTAAAAGAAATCCTAACTGACCAAACTAGAGTTCTCAGAAGAGGACGTAGTGTTAAGTTTTCGTAGTTAAGAAGGTACGAGTCGGAAGAAACACCAGGTTGAGTGTGAATATGAACAGTATCGATTGGACTATTAGATTATGTGTCATATAAATATATGAAGTGAAACTCAGAATTTACGGTGTACATATGTGTATGTACTGATGTAGAGGTACATATACATATATACATGTTATGAATGTACACCTATATAAACATACACATATAGACTTGTCCAATCTAGTCGACACAGGGGTTATGTACTTCTCTTAGTATGAGAGAACACCTCTTTTATTTTGTCTTTTGGGATGTCTATTAAACGAAATTCTGACATGTAGGATTACTTCTTAACTGAGTAGAAATAACTGTACTTTATATTTCTGGATTTTTCGTGAAGGTTTTTATAATACTTTTTGAACATTAATTCTATAATAGAAGGATTAATGTAGGACACGAAAGTACCTACGAGTCAGTACAGGTCGAGAAACCCTGGGGTGCCTGACATCGGGCGGTCCGAGGAGACAGGTACCCTAAGAGCTCCGTTCTCATGACCTCACTCAACGGTAAAAGAGGAGGTCTCCTACATATAAGATGTGAATAAATTTAGATTTTTTAGGGAAAATGAGATTTTAAAACTAGACATGAGTTAAATTCTATATCAAAACTTAATAACTTAAAATTTCACACAGTAACCTTACACAAATATATATATATATATATATATATATATATATATATATTATTTTGATTCATTTTGTAAAATCGTAAAATCGGGCGGGTAAAAGACAGAGATGTTTGTATGGAACCTAAAGTAGAACTCTTTCCTTTTGTAAGTTATAGATTCAATTCAAATTTTATAAATCTCTTTTATGAAATCTATATAATTCTGATTTCTCAATGTCTCAGCTGGAACGAATAGAAAGAAGTGTCCGAAAATTTTCTTCAAACCTCCTAAGACAAGACACTTGATTTTAAATTATTGTACAAACATTTTCCATTTCCAGGGTCTGATTCGAGTAAAGAGGACTTCTTTCAAGTGTCGGATATAAAGGATTATCATTGAGTGTCCGATTACATCTTTCTGAAAAA
This sequence comes from Capra ibex, assembly GCA_006410555.1. NCBI lineage: Eukaryota > Metazoa > Chordata > Mammalia > Artiodactyla > Bovidae > Capra > Capra ibex. Next base: position 41,435,990 of record SJYO01018169.1, on the reverse strand, counting down.
GAAAAACAGAGAAATCCGTTTCATTACCGGACACAGACTTGACTTAATCTATGATTTTTCTACTCCGTATAAAACATCTTTTGTTGATTTAAACGGTTATAAAAACGGAGATAAAATTTCTATAAATTACTAATTATCGAACACATTATTTTCCTTGTATAAATTGTATCGAAAAATATACGATATAAAATATTTTACCGGTATTATAAACGATGTATCACACTAAGTTTTTTTGTTAATTGGAGTAGTTACAGTGATCGGAATAACTAATGGATAAACATATGTTATTATTTAATAAATGACAGTTCTTTAATTCTATAGACTAAAACACATACATGATTGGTGGGAATTTTATAAACCACAGGGATTTAATAATCAAAACATTTAATGTAAAGTCACCATCTCCTCACACAAATTATCATGTGTAAGACGTAAAATTAGATGAGAGGTAAGAACTTTAACCTTTTTACTCGATTTAGAATCAAAATTTATCACGGTTGACTATATTTTTATAAGATGAATAAGGTTAGGTCAAAGTTGAACTTGTTATTTTATACTGAGGAAAATAAAATGGATAAAGTAAAGAAAATTCTAGAACGAAAAATAAGATAACTATTGGAGTCTTTATTCATGTTCGGTTCGTATAGTTTATAACCCCTTTGTTATAAATGTAGTATAATTCAGTATTAATAAGTGGTTTCCTTATGGTATTTTCACGTGATTCTATAGGTACTGAAATAATGGAAAATTGGACACAAATAAAGAATCATCTTATATGATTACGTCATCATTATGTAAAAGAAAATAATACTAAAGGGTATACTTCTCATATTAAATGACATAATCTCTTATTTTGTAAAATTGTGTTGATCACGAACCCAAAACGAGTTTATCTCCAAGGTAAATTTTTCGTTTTCTGTAGAATGAAGACCTAAATTAATTTTGAATTGTTTCGTTGATTTCTGATCATCCAATTAGATAAAGTTCCTTGGTTAATAAAAGGGGCTTAAAGAAATTAAGGAAGTCGGTTATTTGACTACATAATATGATCAACTTCGACTACAATAAATAACCATCCTATTATTTCTCGTGTGACGCATCTTGTCTTTTCGATGAACCATTAGTAACGACAGGATACGTTGAATCTATGAGGTCAGGTAATAAGACTATATTAAAATATATCTAAAGTTCCGACTAAGAAATGTTTCGTATCGTTGTGATTTCAAGAAAACGATCTTTTTTAGAACCTAGTCGGTACATCGATTATAAAAATTACTTCGTCAAAAATAATACATAATAACACAATCCATCAATCTTATCCTTTTTCCTCAGTTTTTAACACCACCGATTTTCTGTTCCTTCCCTTTTCGGGTCCTTTTATCTTGTTTCCTTCCAGGTTCCCGGTCTCACTCCTGGGGTCCATCTTGTTTGTCGGGAGGACCGATCGGGTTAAAGTATCCCGTCCGGGCCCCCCTCTTCTTTTTTGTATATTTTTCTCCTCGGTTTTCCGGTCCCCAGGGAGAGAGAGAGCGATGGGGGGAGAGAGAGAAAGCGAAAGTGAGAGAGAGAGAAGAGAAGTGCAGAAAACCCAGTCGTACGGGAGTACGGAGATCCTACATAAAAGGAAATAAAAGATTTATTTTGACTCGACATTGTATCTCGACACTGTAACCAGACAGGTTCTCGACATCGCGACCGGGCAGGCTCTCGATATTGCGACCAGTTTACATTGTGACCAGACAGTGAAGCTTAAAAACAACACTACTCTGTCTTGACTCCTTTAATGTGTGAGGGGGTTGTTAACGTTTTTATAATTTAAGATTAGGGAAAACAAAATTTCAATAAATATGAAAATGAGGTCTTCGTAGTAGATCAAGAGTCTCGAAAAAATTACAAATGAATACACTTACGACAAACGTCAGTGACAAAATTTGATCATTTACAGGGTAGACAAAATTTTATTTTTATATAGAATAATCGACAAGATTGGACAAAACAAATGACTTTTGTAACGAAAGAAATTTATAGTAATAAAAAGAAACAAAACTCTTGTAATCTGGTTAATTGTAATGATAGTTGTACTTAAAACGTACAATATAAATAGTGAGAACGTCTAAATATTCACTTTCAACGATACAGTAGACGCAAGTATTGACAAATTCTAGACGTTATTATCTTTTAACTTACTCCAATGACTCTGTAGTAAGTCTGATATTTAAGAATTAAATCGTGGGATCCTCTGAGTTAACAAAACGGAAAATAATGAGTAAACGAGGTCAGAGGGTGTAACATATTGATTTTTACTTCACTAAATTTTCAAATAAAAGAGTGTTTAGAACGGGAGAACAAAGATCTGTCGTTATAAAATATGACTCGAGATAGATTAAGAAATACATATAAAGTTTTTATGAATCATTTTCTTCACCAAATTTTTGAAGGTCGACGAATTTAAATCTACTCCTACTTTTATCCACTATTACATTTCGTTATGTCTACTCTAGTGACTTATTGTAGCGTAATAGACAAAGTTCTACATCTACTAACTATTAGAACTTAAGAAATTTGAAGGTGTCCCTGATGTTACCTTATTTTCTATCCAAACATCCTTCGTTGTTTCCAAATGTCGAGTTGTATCTGTGGACAAAAGTTTCCACAAAGGTAGAGTCTCTTTGTATAAAATTGTTTATAGAGTTTTATATACCAAAACGATTCATTTTGAGAAAGACATGAGGTCGATTGAACATGAATTTTCTCAAAACACTCGTACCTACAAGACTTAAATTAATTTACTTTTCAAGTAGTTTACCCTAGACACATATACAGGTAAAGTCAAATCATTGGGTAGAAAAGTCTCCTCTCTTACGTTAAAAGAATAATATAAACTTATTTACATAAATAACCTCTAAAAGATTTTTCTCGACTCTTTTAGTCAGTCTTTACCACTCGTTAATTCATCGATGTGTTGTTCGAAAGGGTTTTCTTAGATAAAAATTTTTCAATTGAAACGGACAACCAAACATTTTAGTAGTGTGTACATTTTAGGTACCCATCTAAAAGTGAACAGTACAAAGTCGATAACCCGAATATTATATTTAATATACTGTCTTAATTATAGGTGAAACCACTCGGTGACTCCTATGAACATCATTAACAATGATAGGTCTCATCAAGATAGGTGATCTTGAGAGACTTTACTACCTCTTCTCTATAAATAAATCTTTACCTTTTACCATTAAATTAACCCCTTCGTTGATGTATTTTTCGGTGAGATTACAAAAATAAAATGTCATATTATTAAATGAGTGTCTTTCATGTAACAGAAAAGTGTTAAGAATTTCTGATCGGTACAACAAGTCCTTCATACGATATGGAGTAGTCAAACCGAAAATAAAAGTGAATTCTAAATAAAAACTCTAAAGGACGGATTGAAGTCCACTCAATTCTACAATCTTCATTCTTCTAGTAAGGAAAACCAAACGAACGACGTTTTTTTAAGAGGGAAAAGTTAGGTCATGAAACATTTAGTCGACAATTATAACGAACATATACTGGACTCGATAAAATCTGAAATTGTTTATCTCGATAAAAGGAAAATAAACTGGAATACAAAGCAGAAAACGTTGTCACTGAAGATGGTTCAGGACTTCTCTGATAAAGATTGGGAAGGACGGAACTTACTCGATTTTTAGAGTTTCCTATAATCGAGATTTATCATCAAAAACTGGAACTAATGTATAACCTTAGAAGACGACCTCGAGAATTTTCTATATGTACGATCCCGGAGTGGAGATCTATAAGACTAAATTAACTATACCCCTCACTGAACCAGTGAATAAAATACTTTCTAGTAGATCACTAAGATCCCAATTTTTAAGTGACGAGATCACAGAAGGATACAGGGTTGAAAGAATGGGGATGAGGGTCGGGTGGGGGACGGGGTAGGTAGTTAACGATGTTGTGAAAGATAAGAATACTCTACATTCTAACAAATCATCAACTAGGGTCCACAAAAGTCCTTAGGTCACTCTTTAGTCGATCGTAACGACAGTAACAACGCAGGACAAATTCATTTACACCACCGAGTCTCCCATTTCTTAGACGGACGTTCCGTCTTCTAGGTCTAAACTAGGGACCCATCCCTTCTAGGGGACCTCTTCCCTTACCAATAGGTGAGGACACAAGAACGGACCTCTTAAAGCACCTGGTTCCTCGGACCACCCGATGTCAGGTCCTCCAGTGTTTCTCAGTCTGTACTGACTCACTGATTGTGAAAGTGAAAAATTACTGTTGATGAACGTTGAAGAAATCGTCTTATAAAATTTCTTACACCAGTTCGGTTAGTTTCCTCATTTTGTCCTTTATTTTCAAGTTCGTTTCTCTTAACCCTTCCCTGAGACCCGTATAAAATCTCCTTCTCTTTTGAATTCGTTTTATTCATACCTTACCTTTTGTTTTCCTGGAACTCCAATAACAAGGTCCGTGTTCTTTGTACCTTTCTAAACACAAATTTTTTTTTTTTTTTTTTCCCACACCAGATGTCTCATTTTAGGTATGAGAGATATAACAAAAAGGTTACACGTATATATTTTGACTTTTTACTATATTATTTGTCTATTTACTATGCATTCAGTATATCTGTGGTGGAATCAAAAAAGTCCACACCTCCCCTAGATTTTGAAAAATGATCTTGCGTATGTAAAACTTCAACCCCTACCTGTAAAATTTATAGTCGGGACAAATAAAAATCGTAGTTAACACAAATTAGAGTAAAACAAATACTTCTTTGACTCCGTACCCTTTCAATGTACCGAACGAGTTAAAAGGTTACTTTATCGTATCATAGTAACCCGTTTTCGAAATCTTTATAGTGATTTTCAAGAGGTGAAACTAAAATATTAGGTATTTTATTAATACAACTCTGTCCACCTGAGATCATATATAAGATAAGGTATTTCCGGATGTTGAAGATTCTCAAATTAAGAGAAAGTTCTTTAATTTTTAGTGGGAGAACCGGAAGATAGACTTTGTTTTAGTCTCATAAGAAGAAATATTAAACCTCGTAAACGGTAAATCTCAAAAGTTTTTCCAGAAAGAAAAGGACAATAACGAATTTCTGAGAGTTATGACCAAACGTCCATTTACGGTTACCGAGGAGAATGAGGGAGCCCGGATACCTAAACTTAAGTAGACTTAAGTAAGTCCCGTCGTACTAAAAAACTGGACCTTATACGAGACATATAAAAGAAAACAAGAAAGGTAAAACTTCTACTATGATGAAAAATTTCTTCCATCTTGTTTTCTGGTAGACATATGAATAGGTCGATGAAAGAGATGAAAATTTTACTGTTGTCAAAAATATTTACTGTCTGTGTAGATAAGGTAAAAATAGAACAAAACTTTTCTCAAACCATCCCTAAAAAATTCGTAATAAATGGTATAATAGACTGTAATGAAGATATCCAGATGTAATACGAAAATATAAATTACGACGTTTGGTAAATGTCCATAAACCTTTTTAAAAGAAATTTTTAAACTTGATTTTTCGAAAGTTTCTAATAATATGTTTTCTCTTTCCAGAAACTAGAAGAATCTCCATCACGATTCTCGACTATTTTAACATACAAAACTGAAGAAACTATAAACCTTTATTACAAAGTATGTGAAATAGAAACGATAGATCGTCTGTACAGTAATTATGATAAATATACGGACGAAAGAATATTTCAGGAATCTTTCAAAAACGTGAGTAAATCAGGATTTTAAGGTTTTGGGTTTCATCTACCTTGTGCAACGAGAGTGAAATATTAGTCTGTTTAACTCTGTATCTTTTTATTTACTAGAAATATTGGAGTTCCAAAACCCCAATAAAGTTGTAAAAGTCTCGTTCCTTCTTTTGATAATCATTACTGAAGATTTACATAATTTAACTCCTATACATGGGATAGTACAATGAGATACTTTGAATAACAAACCTGAGTTTATATTGTACTTTAATCTTCCCTTTTTATTTTTGTTTGTCTTTCTCTGGAACTCTTGGTTCCAATCGAACTAGGAAAGGAACTACAAAACATTTCACTTGACATCTGAGATAGATTCTCCCTATAATTCAAAAGACGGAAAACTTTCAATAAATGTTACAGTTATGAAACTAAAAACGAAATATTAAAGGTTTCATTCTGAAACATCTTGACTAAGAAAATAAAAAAAAATTTATTGATTTCCCGAATATTTCCAGAAAACTTTTTGATATACATTATATGTCAACATGTCAAGGATTCAAGATTTTAAATAAACCTTTTACAATTATTTACATTGAGATTATTACTTACCAAATAAATTTTCTTTTTTACTTGACGACTATTCGGAGTGAATACATTCTAATAGGTTATTTAATTGAATACACTTAAAGGTGGAGGAAAAAAGAGTAAACTCAATGATTTATTCGAGTTTATAGGTTTATAGGAGAGTAAAGTACCTGTTTAGAGAAAGTAAAGTAATATAGTCAATATTACGAAAAAGTCACGAACGTCCAAATACCCGACAAAATATAAATGTTTGTAAAAAAAAGAGAGGAAAAGACCTATATCATTGACATAAGAACCCGTCTTCGACGAAGTAATTGTGGTACTTGTCCTTTCTCATATGTACGTAGATAAATGTCTTTCAAGTATTAGTCTGTCTTATAAGAAGACAATTTTCAGTCTTCTCACTAACTATCGTAAATCCCATTTGTATAGACCCTCTACTTCTTTTCCCCTGAAATTGTTGTGATTATTAAAGATAAACGTTAGACCTACGAAGAATGTAAAACAATTTAAGTAACTAGACACATAGATAGGTGAATACTAAATACCTACATGATATACATAGATACATAATAGACTTTGAAATAAAGTCTTCCTAGATTTCAATAATCAATATTGACTCTTGCTCTTTTAATTTGGGAATCACTCCTTCTGTTAGTCCCCTCTAAATGGATTCGTATGTCAATTATCTTGATATCCCTAAATATTGTTTTTAACGAGGACACATATACAATTGATAAGAGGTCATCGTCTTTATCTGTAAAGACGGTGATTTCTGTTCAGATTGAGTTATTGCGTAGTGAAGACCCAAATTTTGGAAGTTTAGTATCAGTTTTCTCGGTTTGTATATCTAAATATTAGATGTTACAAAGTTGGATTTTTCCAGAAAACCGAGATACTACCACACTTTCGTCAGTCGTAAGTCATCTTTGGTATGAAGTCGAAAACTTACAACCAGAAAACCTCGTATGACGATGAGAACAGTACACCCCGTCACGTTGTTCGATCGGTTCCCTAGTACTCCCATTTGGTGGTTTTGTGAATGTTGTTAAGACAAAAGTGAAAGTCGTGTCATGACTCATCTAATAACTATGTACTCTATAAGTCGGATAACAATATTTTATCCGAAACAAAATCTACTAAAAACAGATCGACATTCGATTACATCCCCGAATGTAACACCGAGTCGTCCTTATATTAGACGGATGCTACGTCCTCTGTATCGGATACGTCCGAGTTAGGGGACCCAGTCTTTCTCGGAAGCCTTCCTTTACCGTTCGGTAGGTCACAAGAACGGATTTTCATAGGGTACCTGTCTCGTCGGACCGTCCGATACCAGCCTTCACAACGTTTCTTAGTCTGTACTGACTCGCTGATCCCTATGTTTGATTACATTCCCGAGATTCGTGTAAATTCTGTCCAATCCATGTAATGTACATGATGACTGAATAAAAGTTAAATGTTACTCAAATAATCCTGTACTGGGGTATCATTTAGGACCTCCTAAGTATATTCTGTGACTGGATATAAATTCCTAGTCAGTTCACTGGCGAGGTTGATTTCTAATGAAATTTGAACCACATAATAACTTTGTTTGTTCGTTGTGTTTCTTATTTATTCTACTTATTATTACTAACAGAGGTCCTAGAATTATCTCAGAATTCAGAACTACCTTAAGGTGAGTCTTAATTAACTAGAATTGTCGAAGAAGCCCGAAGGATCTGTCACGTTACCATTTCTTAGGTAACTAGTTACGTCCTCTGTGTCCGAACCAAGTTAGGGACTCAACCCTCATAGGGGACTTTATCCTTTACCGTTGGGTGAGGTCGTAAGAACGGACCTTTTAAGGTACATGTCTTGGACCGCCTGATGTCATGTACCCCAACGATTCTCAGCCTGTACTGAGTCGTGTGTACGTGTGTTGTCGAAGAAGTCGTATTTCTTAGGGTTGTACAGTCGGGTGTTTAAGAAGAAATTTCTATGATACACCGATAACTCTCGACCGGTGTCAGATAACAGGGTAAGAGTTTGGGGACGGATTTAAGGACGACGGTAAAACCACAGGGTTCTGTACTATCTCGATTTAGAGGGTTGAACAGCCTTACTTTCCGTCGACTGAAACACCTGGATCTGTTAATGTACAAGCATAAATAGAATCTGGTACTTTTCACTTCAGTCAACGGTGGATCCTCAAGGTCTTTGACTGTCTTTTCCGAGGGGACGGGTGTAGTCTCCCGAAATCCTTTCAACGACAAGTAGTCAAAGACGTAGTCAGTATAGGTCCTCAACAATCGCCAGAACTATCTTTACTATTATACTTCTACGTTCCTTTGATAGACTAGATTACCACGTTCTCGGTTTATTGCCTTTTATTATTTCTATTTTCAACGACTCTTTTATAAAAGAACCCTTTTTGACGTCAAAATCTCGAAATTTACAGTTTTAACTCAACCTACAAAATTAATATACCTGAACTAAAGACTAGACAGTAAACCTCCATTTTCGTCTTCCTATTGTTATTAAATTAGTTTCCTAACAAGAGGATTTAATTGGAACCAGAAAAAACAAATGGTCATAAAAACAAGTTTTAGGAAGGACCTCTTCCTTTACCGTTGGGTGAGATTATAAGAATGGACCTTTTAGCGTACCTACCTCTTTGGACCGTTCAATGTCAGGTATTCCAGTGGTTCTCAGCCTGTGCTGATCCGCTGAAGTGAAAGTGAAAAGTGAAAAGTGTTTTAGATATCATTATAATTGTCACATATCCGAGGTGATCATTCCTTTTGGAGTGTAATTTAATAATAATCTACGAATTTTATCGTTTAGTTAAAACCATCAGGTACGGTCATTTTATTTTCGTTAAGAGGATGGTGTAATTCTTTGAACATTGTTTATTCACTAGAAGTTTAATCAACTCAAAATATGTATTACATAATAACGTTGATTTTTTTTTTTTCACCGTTATAATGTGACTAACTTTATGTTCAACAGGAATCATTTAAGTGTTAATAAAAACACGAGTGTCAATTCATAGTTCGATTGTAAAAATTTTATGACTATAAACACAAAAAAAAATTAAATTGTTAAAGATAGAAATGATAGGATATAGTTAAACTCAAATCTTTATAAACACGAGAATTTCCTAATCATTTCCATTTTCAAATTTCCAACCATTTAGTTGAAAAGATGTTGTACTAATGTGAAAAAAAACCAATCACTCAAAAGATTTAAAGTAATATACAACTATTTTAGTCCGGAGTCTTTATGAAATAATTTAATAAATTATTTACCCCGAAGTTTTTGTAGTCGAACAGTTTTATTTAACTAAATTTTATTTCGAACATATAATTTCCTGTTTTTGTAAATAGGGTTGTTTTCGTTCCATCCTTCATTTCAAATTAAATGAGTCAAATCATTGATTCACTTTCACTTTCAGTGAGTCAGCACAGGCTGAGAAACCCTGGGACACCTGATATGTCAGGTACTTTAAGAGGTTCGGCCTTATGACCTCACCTATCGGAAGGGAAGCGGTCCCCTAGAAGGTTGGGTTCCTAACTTGGGTCCAGAGGATGTAACTTTTGTCTAAGAAATGGTCGACTCGGTATTAGGGTAAATTTATTCTTACTTTAGGTTTTTAAAGACTGAGTTAAACGCTATAAAGTTTAGTGTTAAGTTTTGTGTTAAATTAATGATTTATTAATTTAGTCTCTTCTCTAACATATACCTAAGTTAACTTTAAGATCTTAATACTAAACCTTATAGAGTTTAACTCAATTTTTAACAACCTAAAGTAAGGACAAATTTATCCTACATGAATGAAAAAAAAAAAAAACTTTATTTTACTTTTGCCCTTTCGGACATTCACATAGTTTAGAGTCAAACCCCTGTGTGAGTTTTCTTATGTTTTTTCCTTTATTTTATAAATCATAAAACATAAACATCTTCATTTTATCTACCTTTGGTTTTGATGAATGTTTTTATAAAGTGGAATTTTAAAATATTAAATTATCCCTTTTATTTTAACCCTGATTGGTTAATTTGTCCCAATGTCGACTCAAATTGTTATGGGAGTCGTAGACATCTCGGTCATAAAGAGTAAAATTTTACGATACAAATATCCTTTAACAGTTTATTTCTCTAGTTTTTAAGGTTTACATAAGTGATATTTTATATATTCTTTTTTTACCGATTAAAATGGTTTTTTATCGTTTTATCTAGTTTAAAAATTGTTCGTAAAAAGATTTTTTGTGGTGCCTACTTCATAATTTCCATTTATACTTGTTTTTGAACTTTAAACACTTAACCGTGTGTAGGAATAACAAGTCCCGTCACGGTATCACTTATCATGAACAACCAGATTAGTAATCATAGGACAACGTGAGAGTCTTAGTAGGGATTAACTGTACTCTTTAATATAAAAGTGGTATTTGTATACATTACATATAGTACTTATTGATAAGACGTATAAAATAAAAATTAGAAATATTCTTAAGAGAATAAAAATTTTAATAGAAATTGACACTAACCGATGTCGAGAAAATTAACAAAATTTTTCTAATATTTAAATTGTTTAATCTGTAAACGTTGAGGGAAGTTAATGTTTTCACACTCGAATCCGTCATTTAAAATGTCGGGGTGAAGGACAAACTATTTGTATTTTCATTTATCAAATAAGTACTGATTTCGTTCCCTTTTTTATTCGTTTGGTGATCATGAATCCCTGTTGACTAATCGTTTTAACATATTTGGTTTACAAGGACGAAAGACATAGTTAACATCTTTCTTACAATAAAGTTCCCTAATTCATGACACATTGGTTGATGTATATCTAAACGTATGTAACTTTCTTTTGAAGGGGCCACCGTAATTATTATTTCTTGGGTGGACGGTTACGTCCTCTGATTCTCTGTGTCTAAGATAGGTACCCAATCCTTCCAGGGAACCTCCTCCCGCACCGTTGGGTGAGACCATAACAACGGACCTTTTAGGGTACCTGTCTCCTCGGACCACCCGATGTCAGGTTCCCTAACATTTCTGGGCCTGTGATAACTTCACTGAATCATGTGTACGTACGTATGTATCTTTCGGAATATTAGGATAGTATACAGTAACATTCGAAATGTTTAGAAATTACCTAACAAACTTTAAGTGTCGTTAAATCGAATATCCTATAAAGTCGATACTTCATATTTTTCCGTAAATCGTAATTTATATTTACTCTCCTTCAACGGTCCCTTTTGTGTTTGTAAAAACATAGTCTAAATATATAAACACTATAAACACATAAAAAAATAAATATTCCCAAAATTATTTCATAAACATAATTCTATAGTGTGTGAAAGGGTATCGATAATTAACTTAGTACCGAAGAGTATGACACAGAGTTCCTTAGAACACGAAAAAAATCGGACTAATTTATGTCTTCTTAATGAAGGTATCTAAAAATTTCAAGTACCATTAAACTTTTCTAACAAGTTAAATCGAGATTTTAATCACTGACACAGAACTATTTACGGGTCAAATGAGTCGGGAACGTTTATCTTTTGTCTAAGGCAAATAAGAAGGTTATCATAGAGTTTCATTATGGTAATAAGTCTTCAGATTAAAAATACACATTAATGTACACGTATATATATGAAAGAGTGAATGTATAAAATTTGTGAATGAAGTTTCTATCGTAAAATGAGTAATAGATTTTCTTTTGACGATTTAATTACCTTCAATTATTTTTCAAAGAATTATAAAATCAGTATTAAAATCAGATCTTCTACTTCTTAATTAAAAACAGGAAAATTTATTTTAGTTTATTAAAATAATTTCCGTGTAAAAGTCAAACTATAAATACTTATTCAATAAAAATTTCTCTTCTTTAATAAATCTGTTATTGAGTTACCAAGTAAATCATAAAACATTCCGTATTACTACAGGAACTTTATATTTCGTCTTTCTTTCTCCTCCTCCGACTTCGTCCCTTATAAGTTGGGTTTGATCGTACTGTTCAGTTCCGAAAAAAAAAAAAATTCTTTATTTACTTAACGACGGATATCTATACGGTCGTCATGGAGACCGTATCTTTGTATTGTTTACAAAGTTTTTAAAATTTAATCGGAAATGGAAAATTTAATCGGAAGTCATACATTTATGTGTTCAAAAGGAATCAACTGTACATCTGTGAATTTTATTATACGTCAAATATCATTTACTGAAGAAATCGTCCATATATCATCATCCAGTACCTTCTATCGACACTATGAAATCTTTAGTGTTTAATACAAAAACCATAAACACGTTTACTTTTATAACGATATAAAACTTAAAACAGGTATTTTAGTAACACCCTTATTTTCATAATCAAAACTAAATTTAATTTAGGAAAACAACGACAATTTCAATAAATCAGTGATTCAACATAGGTTGAGAAAACACTGGGTTACCTGATACCGGACTATACGAGGAGACAGGCACCCTTAAAGGTCCGTTCATATGATCTCACCCCACGGTAAAGGAAGAGGTCCCCTCGAAGGGTTGTGTCCATAGAGGACATGACCGTTCGTTTTAGAAATGGTGATTCCGTGGTTCCTTCGGGTCAATTTAGGACTCCCACAGAGTTACAAATTACAATTATTCACAAGGTCGTGATAAACGATGGTTAAGTGAATGATGACTTTACTCACACTAGTTTCAACTGAGCCAAACAACTTCAAGTCCAAGACTGGTAAATTCATTTTCTTCTCTCACTTTTTCGACCGAATTTCGAGTTGTAAGTCTTTTACTTCTAGTACAGTAGGCCAGGGTAGTGAAGTACCCTTTATCTACCCCTTTGTCACCTTTGTCACAGTCTGAAATAAAAAACCACCGAGGTCTTAGTGACGTCTACCACTAACGTCAGTACTTTAATTTTCTGCGAATGAGGAACTTTCCTTTCAATACTGGTTGGATCTATCGTATAATTTTCCGTCTCTGTAATGAAACGGTTGTTTCCAGGTAGATCAGTTCCGAAAACCCAAAAGGTCACCAGTACATATTTACACTCTCAACCTGACACTTCTTCCGACTCACGGCTTCTTAACTACGAAAACGTGACACCACAACCTCTTCTGAGAGCTCTCAGGGAACCTGACGTTCCTCTAGGTTAGTCAGGTAAGACTTCCTCTAGTCGGGACCCACAAGAAACCTCCCTTACTATGAGTTCCACTTTGAGGTCATGAAACCGGTGGAGTACGTTTCTCAACTGAGTGACCTTTTCTGAGACTACGACCTTCTCTAATCCCCGTTCTCCTCTTCCTCTGCTGTCTCCTACTCTACCGACCTACCGTAGTGGCTGAGTTATCTGTACTCAGACTCACTTGAGACCCTCTACCACTACCTGTCCCTCCGGACCGTACGACGTTAAGTACCCCAGGGTTTTTCAGTCTGTACTGACTCACTGACTTGCCTTGACTCCTCTATCAGTTCCTGTTCCTTCGGACCGTACGACATCAAGTACTCCAGAGTCTCTCAATGAGTTGACTTGTTCTTGTTTGTCTTTATCGTCTTTCTTTTGACCTTTTAAATATTTATACACTCTTAATTTGTCATGTCACAATTTGTTACTTACCTAGTTTCTTATTTAGTTTTCCCTTTAATCTTTTATAACCATCTTTATTTTTGTTTTTATGTTGTGTGATTTTGTATACCCTACGTCCTTTTCGTTATGTTTTTCTCTTCAAAAATCACTATTGGTGAATCTAATTGTTTCCTCTTACTGGAGTTTAGTTGTTACATTTGAATGTTGAAGTTTTGGGATCCGTTTCTTTTCATTAGACTTGGGGTTTAATCGACTCATCTCATTTATGATTTTCTAATTTCGATCATTATTTGTACTATTTCTTATTTTTTGTCATCTTTTAATTACTTTAATCGTCAACCAAAAGACCTTTTTTTTTTCAACTGTTTAGAATTGAGTGATCCATTTTTTCACTTTTGTCAGTTGATTTTAGTCTTTACTTTCTCCTCTGTAATGTTAACTACGGTGGTTTTTTTCTTTAATGAGACATCTGAATACGTAGTTATTTTACCTATGTAAAAACCTTTTTATCTTGAATGGTTCTACCTTAGACTTCTTTAAATTTTAAAACTTGTTAAATATGGGTTATTACACTAACCTAGTCACTAGTTTTTGGAGGGTTGTTTATTTCGGGTCCTGCTCTGCTGAAGTAACTTATTAAGATACTTTGTAAAGTCGTTCTTAATTGTAGAACAATTACAAGATAGATCAAGAGTTTATAGATCAAGAGTTGTTAAAGTGGTGGGGAGCCCTTTTTTTTTTTTTTTTCTAACTTGTCCTACCTCGTGTAGGTTTGACTTGTCACACTCCGGTCCCAATTAGATTACGGTTTCGACCTGTTCCTGTGGTGTTCTTTTTATTTAATGTCCGACAATAGGGACTATTTATCTATTCACTTTCAGTATGTGTTATATGATCCTTGTATAAAGTTGTCATGTAATTTTCCTAATATATGGTACTGGTTCACCCTAAACAAAGAACTTACATTTGTACCAAGTTATCTGTTTTTAGTTAACTACGATACGTTGTATAATTGTCTTGACTCCTTTATATGGGGACACTAGTAGAGTCAACTACGTCTTTTTCGTGAGAAAAAACTAATTCTTTTGTAAGTTGTTTAATCTTACCCTCTTTTGTATTTTCAGTATATACTTTTCGATAGTTAATTTTTAACGAAGAGTTTTATATTTTATAATGTAGGGTGAATTTTTAACAAATCGTAAAAAACTTACAGATTGTGGACACAATACCAGGTGGGTAAGGTGAGACTGTATAAATGGTTTTTGTGTAAGGATATGTTTTTTTAATATGTGTTTACTCTTATTGTCCAAATAACCATTATTCGTTTTTGAACTTTACTGAACTTATCTATTTATCACTATCAAAGTATGTGACCTTATGATGAGTTGTTATTTTTATTTACTTACAAAATGTTACAGTATTATACTCACTTAAAGTGTTGTTAATACGACTCACTTTCCGTTTTATAAAACACATAATACTAAGATAAATATATTTTAAGGTCTTTTCGGTTTGATCAAATATCATTGTTTTTGTTCTCCGAACCAACGGATTCATACCCCGTCACCTCTTACCCCTCTATCTTACACCTCCTCTCTCTCTCCCGAAGGGATCACAGTACCACGTAGTCCATATGTGTGTTAGAATTGACACGAAAGATGTAGATAATTTTGAGTCAATAAACATTTGAAATTTACACACTTAAAAAATATAATTGATATAGAACTAAATTTTTTATTTATTATTCACCTTTCCTTATCCTCTTTCTTTAATATATGTAGAAAAACTACTTACAGTGACGTTAAATCTCGTTTATTTACCACGTATCGATAACCCCTTTAACACGTTTTTCCTTTCAAGTCAATTCTGTCTTCTTTAACGAAAAATACGACTTACTTCATATGTCATCTCATACTTTTTTACTTTTGTCTCCGGTTCCTGGTCACCTTAGAATGACCTTACTATAGAAACTATTTCTCTTTCCCACACTTTAGATCATGTGTCTATTGAAATATATACCTAGTTCTACGGGTTTATATAGTAATCTAACAGTCTAACATCTTGTAAGGAGACTAACGTAGTCAAAAGAGTCTCTTAAGTTTTTGTTCCAATAATCTTTTTATACTCCTAATCTTCCTAAATGACCTCCAATTCCATTTCTTTTGCACTTTCCTCTTGCAACTTCTATCCTCTCAGTCATCTGATTACTTCATCTCACACCAACGTCTCATCATAAAACTGAGAGAACTACAAATGGAAATAAACTTCAGTACGGGTAACAACCCCATCATACAAAAAGAGATCGAAGTAAAATGACGTAACCATGTCCAAGTCTCAACTCTCGACCTTTTGTTTTTATAGTTTCACCATTTATTGTGACTTTTCGACTAGTCGTGTTTTCGTAACCTCCAGGACCACTTCAACAGCTTAGTCACCTCAGTTCTATGTTCTTCACTCGACCTTTCTGTCCAATGACTCACGTACTTTCACTCGAACACCTACCTAATATTGGAAATGACATAGAACGTATAAACCTACAGTGAAGTCATTCAGGAGACAAAGAAAAAGTAGAGACTAGGAAGGTCAAGGAGGGCGTTTACTGTTTAATAGATGAAATTTGTTATGTAGTAATGTATCATTAAAATGAGTTTTTAGAGGAACAAAACAAAAAATTGTGGTAAGTAGATTGATGAAGGTTTATACGTTAGAGAAATCTTTTGACCTCTTAAACGAACTAAAGTATGAGTCACAGAAGTAAGATGTTAAAGATAGAGAAGCGTATCTATATGTAGATAATCGAGTTGTGGTTTTAGTTGTAAAGTGAAAATTCTTACTAAGAACGGATGACGTAACAGGGATAAAAGAATGCTGAGAATACAGTTTTATAACAATCCAGTATAAAGAGTATACTATCAAACATTTATAAGTAGTTTAACACTCTTACGAAAGAAAGAAAGAAAGAAAGAAAAAAAAAAAAAAAAGATCGTCGTAGAACCGTACACTATAGAATCAAGGGATTGGTCCCTAACTTGGGTACGAGGGACGTCACCTTCACGTCTCAGAATTGGTAACTTGACGGTCCCTTCTGGATGTAAAAACAAAAATTTGGTACAATCATTGAATTCGTTTAGAGAAAAAAGACACGGTAAACTCTCTGGAGTTTACGAAGGAACATACCGACATCGTATGTTAACTGTCTGACAACATGACTGAAGATTGAAATGTTCTTGAAAAGAGAAACAACTCAACCCAGGTGTGAAGTAACAATTAAACTAGTACTAATTAGTATTCCACATAATACTCTTATAGTTAAACAGTTGACTGATCTCAATTTGTGTCAAAGGAACATATCTACCCCACACATCTTAATAATTGTTTTATTTACTCTTCACGGACGAGGGTGTTAACGACGAGTAAATATATAAACCTCATATGTTTAGTGAAAGTAGGGAGCATACAACACGAATTAAGATTGTCACTAAAGAATTCCTTGGGTATTTATTATCAAAAGTCCATATTCGTTTGACTAAATGATAACGAGTCGTACCTCTTCAAAACTGTGAAGAAAAATAGTAATAAATTTACAAATAAACCTGTATTAGACTCTTTTAAATAGTATATGAATCCAAAATGTTGAGTAAAACGACAACAATACGGAGAACTCAAAATTACATTGAGTACAAGGACTAATGGATAAAAGTGAAAATAAGAAAAAATGACGGGACTTGATATATTAGAATAGGTACATAAAAGGGAAGGAAAAAAGAAGTTAAAAGATTTGGTGGAGATAAGAGGAAGTTTTGTGACACGGGAAAATTCTGGAACAGTAATTGGAGTCTATACCTTAAAACAGTTTTTACGACAAGATCTTATCTTTGTTGAAACAACAGTAAAGTAATTTTTTTACACGTTAACACAAGACTTTGAAAAGAATAAAATAAGAAGTGTCAACAAAATAGAATCACTTCAGTGAGTCAGTACAGGTTGAGAAACGCTGGGGTACCTGTGGTCCGAGGAGGCAGGTACCCTAAAAGATCCGTTCTGATGACCTCACCTAACGGTAAAGGAAGAGGTCCCTTGAAGGGTTGGGTTCCTAACTCGGGTCCAGAGGGTGTAACATCTGTCTGCGAAATGATAGACTCGGTGGTCCCTTCCCACACATTTAGGAAAAAAAATCTTACTATAATGTGTAAAAAGGAGATGTTCCTTAAATTTGAAACACCAATACACCAATCCAACTATTAAGACATGTAGTCTGTTCATCGTAATTAGTGTTATATTAATCCTCCAATATTTTGGAAGTTTGACTACTTCCAAAAAGTCTTCTGAAATCCGTAATATAGTAGAAGAGAGTAGACTAATAAAAAGGGATGATAACACTGGTATAGTAAATACGAATGACCATCTTTGACTTCACAATGATCATAGAAGAGTATTTAACTCGACAACCTTCCTACCAAATCAAACAGGAAATCTCGTTCAGTTTACATGAGGTCAGTATTCTACTCCAACGTGGACGAGACACACACAAACAAGATTTAAAACTCTTAGTAAACTGTGTAACGAAGTTCTTACTGTTCTTTTAATTTTACCAATTTAGGATACATTTGATTTAGACATCCTACTCTTATAAATTTTATTTTTAAGTCGTTTAACCGTGTTTTATTCCTCGAGTTTCATAGTTACATTTATATTACACACAATAGACTCCTTGTAATTCGTTTTGGATAAAAGAAAATTTTTAGACATAATAAAGTTCATATAGTGTTTTCTGAAAGTCGTTTATCTTAAGTATCTAAGTAAATTAAAATTACTTTCCTCACATTCGTTAGATCCAATAAAGTTTGTACAAAGAACCCATTAATTATGAGTGTTGTCAAGATGTTATCATCTATTAAGAGGTCGATTCTAATTTAGACCCAAACTGATTGGGTTGTAGTAGTACGAATGAAGTTAATACGATCGAAAGATGTCTCGTGTGTCTCCTTATTTTACACATAAGGAGTGGGAATGGCGTTGTTAGACTTAGGGTTAGAGACCTCCACCCCGGACAAAATTATTCGGGGTACCCACTGAGATATCTGTGTTCCAAATTTATCGTGATCTGGCGTGTCGTATGAAGACGTTATAGTGAGGTAAAACACAAGTTATTTATTTTTAAAGAGTTGAGGACCAACCACGTTTCTACAATTTTTTTAATTCATTATCAATACTAGATAAAAATCTGACTTAGACAATCGGGACGGTTTTAGTTACCTTATTAACCTTGACTCTTTGTAACGGAGATCTCTTCGATTCTCTCACGTAGTATTTATTTTATAGTCGGAAAAATTCCATGTGTCAAGGTCAACGGACTTTGTGTCCGGAGGGAACAGTCCGTAGTGTAAGTCAATGATTTCTTTAAAGTCACCTTAGTAGGCATGCAGTTACAACTATGGAGTACCTTTCTTTTGTGTGGCACGTTCCCGGTGGTCAGGTAGATCAGTATTTTCAAGTAAGAATTATTGTCACGAGACACAGTCAGACCACACCCAGATGGGCAGTAGGATAAGGTAACTATGCAATAATCTCGAATGTGTTTTCAAGTTATTTGTTTTACAACTAAAACCCCTTCGTTCTCTTTATCTTTCGACTCTACCGAGACGGAAGAAACTTAGATTCATAGAAAAAAAAAAATTAGGTTCATTATTTTTATATTAGGTTTAGATTCTTTTTATTCCTAAACACTATTTTATTACTAAACGGTCTATGTTAGGGAAAATCGAAACAGACGTGTCTCTCTGTTGCTTTGTAAGTCCTTTTTTTAACAGTTTTTAATTCATATTACATTCATTCCATCATCTTAAAGAGAAAAGTCTACGTTATGGTACATGTTGAAGACATTCTATAAGTTTTCATGATTTTATTATTTGTAAAGGACTTTCGTCGAAAACGTGTCCTCCTGTTAGTGACTTCTGGCATTAATAAGTTATCCAGGTCTTTGGGAATTATTCACCTTTTTATGTTTCTTCTTTTCGACATGTGATTTTCTCCATTTTAAAGGATTTTAAAACTAAAAAGTTACATAAATATCTTAAAATAAGATGGTATCAAATTATGGTATTAAATCTACTAACTCTCTAATAGACAGTAAAAAAATGACGAGTGTTTAAAGATAAAATTAATAAAAATTTACCACTTTTATTTATGAAATATAACATGTCTGTTTTATGATCAAAAAATTATATACGTGGTGTTTAAACATTTTTCTTATTATCTTCATTCTAGTGTACAATCGAAGTCAACATTTGGGTCAGTAGTAATGATTATGTATTATAAAGGGGTTTTCGATCGAAAATTAGTGACAATATCTACAGAGTACTCATATTATCTTAAGGTCATACTTCTACCGATCTTATTATAGATAAACCCGAGGTAGGATGGAGTGTCGTGTACTGAAGTCCCAGATTACCCTCTTCTGCGAGTCATATACAATCCTCTAAAAATTTTTACTTACTCTTTTCTATTACTATTGTAAAGTAGTACTAAAGTTTTTCTTAGTTTTTAACAAAAGTAGTCGAATACTTCACTCGTTCTTGTCCTTTCTTTTTTTTAGGTTCTCGACATTCACGGAAGACTCTCATGATTGAAGATCCATATTCTTTTATCTGACTTTTTAATAACCACTTCTCACGGAACCTATCAAATTTCAAGATAGGAAGGGGGGAGGGGGTGGGTGTTGAGAGGAAAGAAATTTTTCCTTTATATCTTCTCTTTTTATACAGATAGGGTTAGACAATCTAGGTGACTTTGGTCAATCTGTACAGTTCACCCGATGTCAGGCACCCCAACGTTTTTCAGTCTGTGCTGACTCGCGTGTGTGCTTGCACACCAATAAAGGAGGTAATCACTGATACCAATAACACAAAATTTAGATTTTAAATTTATCAGTTTAATACAATCATCTCAAGAATTTGATATAAATACTGACAGAAACAAACCCGACACATTGTTTTACCGTATTTGATCTACTGGATTTGTTATCTGAAAATAAAGAGTGTTATCCTTCCGACCCTTCAGATGTCTCACGACCGATTTAGACAAGACTACTCTCGGGAGAAGGACCGGACATACACTGTATGGAACAGAGACATAGGAGTCCACCGTCCCTCTGTCACCAGAGAGAGGGGAGGAGAAAAATATTTGGGTGAATAGGATAGAACTCCCGAGGTAGAGTACTGGAGTAGATTAAACTTAATGAAAGGTTACCGGGATGGAGGTATAGTCTCCAATCCCGAAGTGGTACATTTAAAAGTTCCCTTGTGTCAAGTAGATATGGTTACAGATACAAGATTGACATCTGGGGTTGAGGGTATGAACCATATTTACCTCAATGATGATGGTCATACTAATTGAACATAGATAAGACGATATTGGGTAGGAATTATGTCAAATACGACGTTTTAATGTGAGGTTTGGGTGATTGTTGTACAAACACCGGTTCAAAGAGGAAAACGTTATATATACCATTATAGACTCAGATCTAAGGGTGACCCCACGACAGAAAGTTTAAGATCGGTTACATATATGTGGAAAGAGAGGGAGACGGAGATTATAATGTTAAGTTGACTGCCAAGGTCATTTACCTCATATCGAATGACTAAAAGGAACAGTGTGTGACAATTATATGGACTTGAAAAAAGAGAACGAAATTTGAGTTTGTAGGTATCATCCGAAAAGACAAAGTCTCCTAAAAGGATATGGATCTAGAGTCAGTAGGGACCAGAACTAAAGGAACGTTACTTTATACAAGACTTAAAATTGTATAATAAACGAATTATAAGAACAATACTCTCAGGATACAATAATTATCTGATCGAGTATTATTAGTAACAATAATATTCGGTGTTAAGTGTCACCATTTATAACTAAGAGTGAAACACCACCGTAGTACTAAGGTTTCAGTATCAATAAGGTTCTATCTTTTTCCAAACCAACTTCACTAACTGTGTCTCATGGTATCTATCGAATTTAGAAGTATAATTCGGTTTTTAAATAAGAATATTAGTAATATATCAGATAATTTATCAATAGATGTTGAAAAACAGACACTATATATGGGTAGGAAAGTACTTATATACACACACACGTTCTCGCGTACATTTCAGATTGTCAAGTACAAAGGAAAAGTAAGAGAATTTAAACTACTATACCATTGACGGTATGTCATATAAACTTTCAACGATTTTCTCATCTAGGATTTTAAAGAATAGTTTTTCCTTTTTTTTACATTGATATACTTCTATACCTACAAGTGATTTGAATGACACCATTAGTAAAGGGTTATATACATACAGTCACACAGTCGTATATATACATTAAATAATTGAGATATGTCTGGTACCTTAAGAGGTCCGGTCTTATGACCTCACCCATCGACAAGGGAAGAGGTCCCCTAGAAGGGTTGGGTCCCTAGTTTGAGTCCAGAAGACGTAACGTCCGTCTAAGAAATGGTCGACTCGGTAGTCCCTTCGGGTTCTTATACCCTCACCCATCGGATAGGGAAGAGATCCCCAGAAGGACTGGATTCTTAACTTGGCCCCAGAGGACGTAACGTCCACCTAAGAAATGGTCGACTCGACGGTCCCTTCGGTTCAATAATATGTTATATGGAATTTGAACAAGTCTCGTCATACGGTTAATATAGAGTTATTTTGACTATTTCTTTTGAATCTGTGTTATTATGGAGTGTTTTCTAATATCTCATATATGATTATATTGGTATTTGTCAGTATCTATCTTTCTGAAACCTCAGTGAAAAGTCAATAAAAAGAATCGTTAACGTAAAATAAATTTAAAAATTTTAGTCAATAACATCGTCTTCTAAAATCACCTTAGAAATTTATATTCTATTTATTCAGTATTAAAAAGGTCTAAGACAAAACTGGACGTCATAAAGAGTTATAGGAAATATGTCTAAATAGTATAACGAATTACATTACTTAGTTTTCTTTTTTTTTGTAAATACTATATCGGTTTTATATAAGAAGTCTTAATCGACCACGTCCCGTGTTCAATATGTTTCTACCAACGTCCGGTCAATTGACACGAAATGAACAAACACTTTAATCTTATCATAGTTAGTCTCAACGAGACACTTAATGATAACATTAATTCGATCTTGATGACATTACTTCTTGATGACATTGCACTCAATCTCTTTAAATATGTAAAACACTAGGTAAGTTCCCGTAAAGGAACACTAATTGAAGTCTCAACACTTGGACTAAAAAACATTCGGGAACGGTCAAACTAAATTTACTAGGGAATTATAATCGGTTTAGGGATTTAACATCGGATTGAACTATGATGTTCAAAGTTACGTGTAAATTCGGATTGAATATGGTGAATTAATGAAAAGAGGTATATATAGAAAAGTCAAAAGGATGAGTAGGATAATAGTCCATTGATAGACCGACAATATTTAAAGTTTTGATAATGAGAGAACATAGTAAAAAGTACAGTTATGTTTAAAGTGCAAGATGTTAAATTTTTGTAGAAAAAGTTTCCTGAAATAATCAGTCTTAAGAATAAAATCTCTATGAATTCCTTTAGACTCCATTTATCATGTCCTTAAATAATTATTATATAAGTATTTGAAGGTTTGAAGTCGATGATGATTCTTTCATCACTCAACTTTTCTCAAAGTTAGGGTTTGACTTCGTTTATTTGATCATTATTTTTTAGGTCGGTTTGTTTTCGACAAGTACAAGAAAATTTGAGTCTTTACACAAAATTAGTGTCCGATTGGTTGGCTAGGTATGTTATTCCTTTCAGTCCTTCTGCGTTCGTGACCGAGTGAACCCGATGATCATTCTTAATATTTCATGTTTGTGACATAAGTTTACATACGATAAAGAAAGAGTTTCGTTAATTAAAATCGTTAAAATTTTGAAGAAACATATACAATTAATTTCTCCAAAAATCTGATTCCACTGAGATTTCAGTAACCCCCATACATTCGTTCGGATTTGATTTGGATATTTAAGGAGTTCCAATGAATTAGTTTTGGTTTCCTATTGGGAGGGATTGACTTTAATTATATTTACCGAAATACAAAGATTGATATAATTAATGTATGTATAACTTGAATTAAATACATATAAATCTTAACGAAAAAAATAACCAAAGCGTTCACATTAAAATTTTACAATGTGTCATGACGTATTTTACCACATATTATAAAATAAATATAGTACCCATTTCTAAATTAGACTACAGATTAAAACAATAGACTTAAATAGTTATCTAATAAAACAAACAGAAAATTTAATAAAGGAATCGAAAATTCTCACCTTAGTGAGTTAACCTCCTGACACGAAACAAAATGAAGAAATAACAATAGTAAGACAAAAGGTCAAACCATGTATAAATTTTGTGATAAATAATTAAGTACGAATACAATATTATCACTTTCTTTTTTTGTTAATAGAGAGTTTTCAGTTGAAAATATAAAACTTTTCATTATAAAGAAAATAGTTTTATAAAGTCCAACTATAATATTACAACTCTTATATTTTAGAAAATATAAGAATCCATGAATTTTAATTTTTCACTCACACAAACTATAGACATCTATGTCGATGTCTAATCTTTACGTACCCTATATTCTACATAGAAAAATGTGAAAATATAACACAGACATATATAAGTTTCGAACATTTAAAACAAATAGTAGACCTTCTAATTGACTGAACTTCGTAACACAGTAAAGAAGGGGTATATTACTCTTCACATCATCTATGAATTTGAACAGTTAGAGGAAATAGAATTGGTAGACATAATGTTTTATAGATATAAGTAAAAATAATTTCGATTATGAAAGTCAACTCCATTGCTACTTGTAGACAGATAAGATCAATCTTTATTATTCTCATCTACTTCTATATTTGATAGAGAAAGTCAAAGGGAATTAAGATTGATGTCTCCGTGAACTCAACTTTTGTTTTAAAATTGTCATAAACTTAGTTTAAAGATAGAAGACTTAATAAAAGTGAGAGGGTTAACTCGAAGTCATTATATTATTCATCTTACCGAGTTCTTCACGATCTAAATCCGGTTCTGAAAACTGTTTGTAAACTTAGAATTTCGTACAAATTAATGCATAAGAACCGTCGATCTTCTTACATCGGATTATAGACTAGGTTTTACCAAAATTTTATTTTCATTAGATAAAATTGTTATTATTTATACTGACGATAAAATTGGATAACCTATGTGTACTGTCAGCAGCTTGTAAGAGTATAACTAGAAACTATATGTGATCTTTGATCATTATCAGATTAATTCAGTGTTTAATTTTTTGTGTATAAGACAAATCTCAATACCACAATCTGAGGAAAAACGGATTTTCCCCTCTTTTACCCCTAAGTCTCTGATCACAAATCAAAGACTCTGAGATTGAGAAGTCTGACACATTACTTCTCCTTTAATGCACGAGTTCCCTAAGGGTCCACCGAGTCACGATTTATTAGGTAGACGGTTACGTCCTCTGCGTGTGATCTAGGAACCCAACTCTTCTAGGGGACCTCTTCCTTCACCATCGGGTGAGGTCATAAAACCGATCCCTTTAGGGTACCTGACTCCTGGACCATCCGATGTCACGCACCCCAGTGTTGTCTCAGTCTGTGTTGAATCGCTGATTTGTTGTCGTCACAGGAGTTTTGACAGTTCGATACCTACATTACTATTACTATACTGTCACAAATATATTTAAAATAGAGGAGGTCGTCACGACAAATAAGTACTAAGAAACATTTCAGTAGTCCATACGACTTGACCTTTTATGTAATAACAAAAATGTACACTTTTCATTTTTACCCTGGATCTTATTTACGAAACTCTCTTCGGAACTAACATTTTTTATTTCATATTACTTTGGTGCGAGAATTATCCCACCTTAAAAAGGATTCAGAATGTAAAAGTAGATGGTATTTTCTAAATAACTACAAGGTAAACTCTAATATTGAACGTGACTACTTCGTCAGAATCCTTCTTTTTGTTAATATTCAAGTTGGTTCACCCCAGTCCCCGAAACAAGTTAAAGACATGAAATTAATCAATTACTCGAAACAAACTTAACAATCTTCGAAAGAAACATTCACGTCACAAACCTCTTTAGTCTCCGATTTAAGAGGGTAATACATGAGTAGACATTGATAGTGATTAATGTTACCTTCAAAGGTGTATTTATCGAACCTCATCTTAAATCTAAATCGTCTATTCAAGATCCTTTTAAGTTATTTACGATTCAAAACATTTACTAATGAAATCATTAATTAAAGAGATTCTTATAAAATAATGTTTGATAGACAAATGATTTACAGTCGATAGATAATGTTTATTCCTATTGAAGCGTAGAAACATAAACTTAGTCACAGTCTATAAATCTTTATCTCAATTGGATACTTGTTGTGCCTGAACTTGAAGTGTCCAGGGGATATGACTCACAAAAAAAAAAAAAAAAATTGTCATCATTTACGATGTCTTGATGTACCAGGTCAGTACTGACCAACTTAGGTACCTACACCTTACTTATGTTTCCCTGTTAACATTCCAATACGAATCTAAAAACTGACGAATCCCTCAATCGTAAGAATTGGGGTTGTACCAAGTCCCCATTGACATTATAGAAATGGAGTTCACTTTTTATAATACTATTTACATAAATTACCATAGTATTAACATCATTTTTCCTAAAAAAACACTATATGAATGATTTTCGTCCTATACTACAGAAAGACAACTTTCACAGATCGACATACTTCCTAATTTTACACTCAGCTCAGTCTCGGAACTCAGTGTAGTAACCGAATTTACTATTAATCTCTAACTAATCCCAAATAACATTTGATATTGGTTCCCATATTTTAGTCTATTTACAACGTAAAACGAAGATAGTATACACGATAATAGAGATCTTTCATTAGAAAATTAACTTTAACTCCGTACATAGTAGTAAACTGGTAAGGTAAGAGGTATAAAAAGTTCTACGATCAAAATGAACTCCATTTAACTCTTAATATACTGTTTTTGTACTTTATTGACATATTTCTCTTCTAGTTGTATCTATGAATATAAATCGTGGGATTAAACCTATGATGATTAGTCAACAGTAATAGCAATGTAAAAATAATTTTTTCTATTTTATTACCTACAACAGTAATAATGAAACGAAATCTTTGTCTTTATAATTCCATCTCGATGAATTTAAGACATGGATTATACTCTTAATCAAGGAGAGAGTGATGAAATAAATTCGGTTTAAAGGAAACATTTATAATTTTATTAATATACAAACGTGTTAAAGTCCTAAAGTATCCGTGAATTTTAATAAGTTTAAATGTAAATTTTGAAAATAACAAATAATACTTTATCTTACGTGTTAATGTCTACATGTCTCTTACATACGTACGTACGATTCAGTGAAATCAGTACAGGCTGAGAAACGTTGTGATACCTGACATCGGGTAGTACGAGGAGACAGGAACTAAAGGGTCCGTTCTTATGACCTCACCCAACGGTACGGGAGGAAGTCCCCTCGAAGGGTTGAGTCCCTAGTTTAGACGGAGAGAATTTTGAGAGGACGTAACCGTCCGTCTAAGAAATGGTGATCACGGAGGATCCTTCGGGTGTATTTTGTCTTTACACGTCGATTTGTTTATGTATATGTAGTTCTTAGGCACATTGGTAAAGGAACTTTTTATTTATATGAAAACCATCATTTGTCTATAAGGGTGTTGAGAGAGGATAAGAGTAACACCAATTGAAACAGGACTACGGGTTATATGATCAAAGTAACACGACGAAAAAAAAAAATGGATATGTGTTTAGGTATTTCAAATTAAAACGACAAATGTTTTTATATTTGTTCCCTTATGTAAACTAACACATGTACACAGAAAACGAAGGTATCGAGTCTTCATACAAAATCTTTAAGTACAGTAACGTCTTTTTTGTAACGACATCGGAAAATTAAAATAATATTATATTACTAGTGACGAAATCACATGTCGAGACATAAATAATATGACGAGTATAAGATTACAAAAGGTTAAGAACCTATTATGGTTATAACGATGATATTTTTAAAAATCTGTACATGTAACATATGTATACACGTGTAAAGAGAGAGAGAGAGAGATATATATATATATATCTCTCTCTCTCTCTCTTTCTCTAAGACCATACATCTCGTACACTATTTGTCTCTATGTCGTAAAGGTATAAGAACGTTGTGTGCACGGACTGGATTGAAATTTTTACTTCTTTGTAGTCTTCTTTTATATAATTCCCAGTTAGATGTTGTAATGGTCAGTCATCATATGTTTTTCTATTTATGACATTTTTTTGTTCTAGACTTCTTGGTGAGATTTAATTTACCCTGTTTTTTACGAGTTAAAAGAAATCGATGTTTATTGTAATAATCCTGTTAACTGTTTTAGAACCGATGTATTTTTATTAGGGACGGGGGGAAAAACTTTCTTTTTATATGACTTTACGATTCACCATTCTTTGAAGGTACGGATACTCAATCAAATTCTAACAGAACCCTTTACCTTCTTCTGTCTCTGACTCAAGTTATACTAGTATACAATGGGACACTCCTTATACCTACGTTCTATATACCCTTAATAAATAAGTCTAGAAAAAATTGACGACCTTTTATGACAGTGTAACTTTCAATCTTTTCATACGTCTTGTTTTCTCTTTTATTTACACCATTTATATACACCAATCATTGATATGTTAGTAATTGTATTTTCAGTTCTTATTTTCCACTTTTCACTCTTAGTATATACATCCCAATTGTACAAGATTCCAAGATAGTAATTATCCTTCTGTATTTGTACTAGTAACATTATCTGAGAGTTACTATGGACAAAACTTTATATCATATTTAAACTAAGGTTCGTATGGAAAGTAACGTACAATGTTAAAACAATATAACTTAAAACAAACAGTAATTAAAGTCATATCGAAAAGTAAGGGTAGTAACAAGAAGGGTAATGAAGAGAAACTATATCTACAAAACTCTTAACGTATTAAAAATTCATAAACTCTTGATAAGATAAATAAAAGTAACGAAGATGGAAATAAGGTGACACCAGTCTGTTGTATAAGACTTACTAAAATTATATAGACATTTCAAACAACCCTACACGGAAAATAGAGAAGTCAATCAGTTAAAACCTAGGTAATAAATACCTGAATCTTTTCACATATACCTTCTAAAAATTATGTCTCAAGATGAATACAGTTCATCCAGATTAATGATTGTATAATAAGTGTAAAGGATATTGGATAACTAATTTAATAAAAAGTAGGAAAAATTTTAAAGACACTAGAATTCCGTACAGAAACGTTCGTATTATAACGACCTAAAAAGAGAAAAAAAAGATCGAGTGTTAAGATCAAAAAATACCTCATAGTTTAAGTAACTGGAAATTATATTAATTTTATATAGACTAAAATGTGGATAGTAGAGAGAGAAATAAGTCGGAAAATTATCAGGGAATAGGAGATAAAGGAAAAAGACTTATTAATGTAAAATAATGCAGAAAGAGAGTTAATCAATGAGACAGGTGTGAATACATTTTATTCAAGAACCTTTTGATGATTTCTCCTATATAATAATGAGACTATTTCCTGTAATATGTATTTATGATCGTGAATTCTGTTCATTTAATTCTCTGTAAGTATAAGTTTTTTATTCATTTTCATAATAAAAAAATCTTATAATAGAACATAGTCAAGTCAACTCAACGAGTCAGTACAGGTTGAGAAACGCTGGTGCACAAGACGTGGTACGGTCCGGAGGAACAGGTAGTGGTTGAGGGTATCAAATGAGTTTGAGTACAGGTAACTCAACCACTACGGTAAGTGGGTAGAGTAAGAGACAATAGGGGAAGAGGAAGACGGTAGTTAGAAAGGGTTGTAGTACCAGAAAAGGTCACTCAGTCAAGAAGTGTAGTCCAACGGTTTCATAACCTCAAAGTCAAAGTCGTAGTCAGGAAGGTTACTTATAAGTCCGGACTAAAGGAAACCCTACCTGACCAACCTAGAAGAACGATAGGTTCCCTGAGAGTTCTCAGAAGAGGTTATGGTGTTAAGTTTTGTTATTAAGAAGTCGCAAGTCGAAAGAAATATCAGGTTGAGAGTGTAGGTATGTACTGGTGACCTTTTGGTATCGAAACTGATCTTCCTGGACACAACCGTTTCATTACAGAGATGAAAACTTATACGATAGAAGTGCTGGGTCTATTAGTACTACTGCACTAGTGATTAGATCTCCGTCTGTAGAACCTTACACTTCAGTTCACCCGGAATCTCTCGTAGTGATACTTGTTTCGATCTCCTCCTCTACCTTAAGGTCAACTCGACAAAGTTTAGGACTTTCTACTACGACACTTTCACGACGTAAGTTATACGGTCGTTCAAACCTTTTGAGTCCTCACCGGTGTCCTGACCTTTTCCAGTCAAAAGTAAGGTTAAGGTTTCTTTCCGTTACAGTTTCTTACGAGTTTGATGGTGTGTTAACGTGAGTAGAGCGTACGATCATTTCATTACGAGTTTTAAGAGGTTCGGTCTGAAGTCGTTATACATTTGGCACTTGAGGGACTACAAGTTCGACCAAAATCTTTTCCGTCTCCTTGGTCTCTAGTTTAACGGTTGTAGGTGACCTAGTACCTTTTTCGTTCTCTCAAGGTCTTTTTGTAGATAAAGACGAAATAACTGATACGGTTTCGGAAACTGACACACCTAGTGTTATTTGACACCTTTTAAGACTTTCTCTACCCGTATGGTCTGGTGGATTGGACGGAGAACTGTTTAGACATACGTCCAGTCCTTCGTTGTCAATCTTGACCTGTACCTTGGTGTCTGACCAAGGTTTATCCCTTTCCTCATGTAGTTCCGACATATAACAGTGGGACGAATAAATTGAAGATACGTCTCATGTAGTACTCTTTGTGACCTGACCTTCTTCGTGTTCGACCTTACTTCTAACGGCCATCTTTATAGTTATTGGAGTCTATACGTCTACTGTGGTGGGAATACCGTCTTTCACTTCTCCTCGATTTTTCGGAGAACTACTTTCACTTTCTCCTCTCACTTTTTCAACCGAATTTCGAGTTGTAAGTCTTTTGCTTCTAGTACCGTAGGCCAGACTAGTGAAGTACCCTTTATCTACCTCTTTATCACCTTTGTCACAGTCTGAAATAAAACCCCCCCGAGGTTGTAGTGACGTCTACCACTGACGTCGGTACTTTAATTTTCTGTGAATGAGGAACTTTCCTTTCAATACTGGTTGGATCTATCATATAAGTTTTCGTTTCTGTAATGAAACGGTTGATTCCAGGCAGATCAGTTCCGATACCAAAAAGGACACCAGCACATACCTACACTCTCAACCTGACACTTCTTCCGACTCGTGACTTCTTAACTACGAAAACTTGACAGCGCAACCTCTTCTGAGAACTCTCAGGGAACCTAACGTTCCTCTAGGTTGGTCGGGTAAGACTTCCTCTAGTCGGGACCCTAAAGAAACCTTCCTTACTACGATTTCGACTTCGAGGTCATGAAACCGGTGGAGTACGCTTCTCAACTGAGTAACCTTTTCTGTAACTACGACCCTCCCTGACCCCCGTCCTCCTCTTCCCCTGATGGGTCCTACTCTACCGACCTACCGTAGTGTCTGAGTTACCTGCACTCAGACTCACT
This sequence comes from Capra ibex, assembly GCA_006410555.1. Taxonomy (NCBI): domain Eukaryota; kingdom Metazoa; phylum Chordata; class Mammalia; order Artiodactyla; family Bovidae; genus Capra; species Capra ibex. Next base: position 41,404,358 of record SJYO01018169.1, on the reverse strand, counting down.
TGAGACCCTCAACCACTACCTGTCCCTCCGGACCGTACGACGCTAAGTACCCCAGTGTTTCTCGACCTGTACTGACTCGTTGACTTGACTTGACTAGATCCAACCAGTATTGAAATAAAGGTTCCTCATTCACAGAAAATTAAAGTACCGACGTTAGTGGTAGACGTCACTAGAACCTCGGGTTTTAGATTTCAGACAGTGACAAAGGGGTAGATAAAGGGTGCTTCACTACCCTGGTCTACGGTACAAGAATCATAAGACTTACAACTCAAAATTCGCTTGAAAAAGTGAGAGAAGAAAGTAAAAGTAGTTCTCCGAGAAATCGAGAAACGAAAGGCGGTATTCCCACCACAGTAGAGGCATAGACTCCAATAACTATAAAGAGGGTCGTTAGAACAAAGGTCGAACATGAAGTAGGTTAGATCATAAAGACTACTACATGAGACGTATACAATTTATTCGTCCCACTGTTATATTTCGGAACTCTATGAGGAAAGGACCAAATCTTGGTCAGACAACAAAGTACAGGTCAAGATTGACAACGAAGGACTGGACATACGTCTAAAGAGTCCTCTGTCCAGTCCACCAGACCATAAGGGTAGAAAACCACTTAAAAGGTCAAATAACACTAAGTATGTATAGAATATACTTTTATATATTTATTATATTTCTCGTTGTTAATTATACACTTAAAAGTTCCAACGACTATGTTTTAATTATATCCTTATGATTAATATACAAATATATATATATATGTGGTTGTTTAACTTCTAATTTACGTGCTAAATGTAATTATGGTTCTATATAGTTTATAGATACTTATATAGATTACTCTCGACACGGTTTAAAGACATGAGTTATTGTTGTTGTTGTTGTTTTCTAACAAGAACTCTATTAAATATCTACTAAGTTCATTTACTTCTTCTTGTACAGGTATATAACCTTCTATAAACATTTTTTTTTTTCCAAATGAGTTCAATAGAGATATAAGTAACGTTTCGGTCAACTTATAGTCTTTTTATAAAATTACACTTTTAACTGTTCGACTAAGATTTTAAAGTACCTTTACGTTACCCGGTTCTCAGTCGTTCCCTTGACTTCATTTTCTTATTTCAATCTCCCGTACGAGAGGTCTATTTGTTTGTCGTGAATTTTACGACGTCATTAATTCTATCATATCAACCTCGAGTTCTTTTCTCTTCATCCGTTATCTTGTATTACCTCTTAGGTCTTCCAAGAACAAAAATCAACGATTCAACACAGACTGAAGAAACGTTAGGGTACCTGATATCGGGTTGTCCGAGGAGACAGGTACCCTAAATGGTCCGTTATTATGACCTCACCCAACGGTAAAGGAAGAGTCCCCTAGAAGGACTGGGTCCCTAACCCAGTGAACTCAGAGAACTCGGAGGACGTAACCGTCCGTCTAAGAAATGGTGATCGTGGTGGACCATTTGAATGTTTTTCTCTTCATTCAGTTATCTTGTGTTACCTCTTAGGTCTTCCCCTACGTGAGTTTACGTCAGTGGACTACATACAGTTCCAACTGGTACTACACGACGTCTTTTTACTTCCAGACAAATTATTTACCCTGGTCAATTTACTTCCACGTTTGAACCCGGTCTTCTGTTAGTTTTGAAGACATGGAGTGTTGTGTGATAATTCTCTCATCTTTAAAACTTACATTTCTCTTTTTTACGTAAAGATAAGACATATAGGTTACTTCTTTTTACGTCTTTTATATTTCTTGAAAATGTTTAGACACCCATTTTCTCGTTCTTTTTCTTGTTCCTTTTATACCTTTTTGAGAAGCTTTCTATAATATTTTTCTTTGTTTACGTTCGTCGGTTATTTGTTTTTATAGTAATCAGGTATGATAATCAGTGGGTCTTTTAATTGTAATCCAAGTACTAATCTGTAATCATGTGTGGACTGGTTTACTGATTTTACTTCTTTTATGGTTCTAACCCTTTCAAACCCCCTCGTTGACCTAAATGTACAATACCCTATTAATGTAACAGTTCGATAAACTACGATAAATGATGTCGTTACTTTTACTCGTAGTATTTACTTAGACGGTTTGCAATATAAGTCGTTTTCTTCAGTCCGTATTTTCTAAGACAAGACATACTTAGTAGATGTATTTAGTATTTTGTTCGTTTTGAACGGACACCAAAATTCTCAGTCCTACTTTAAAAAGTCACTCACCCGTCCGATTCCTGTCCCTCATCCGTACCCCACTCGCCATACCCTCTGGTACGAAGACCACCAAATACCCCAAGACCAAGGACAAATGTACCCGTATAAGTTAGACATTTTTAACTTGTCCCACATAATAATACTAGTCACGAACATAGATATAATATGAATTTATCAAATTAATTATAAAAGTAAACACATGTAAAGACTATCTCGGGTATATAATAAAATAAAATGTGAGAATATACATTATATAAACGATAGAACTCACATGTCCGTGTCTTACATATATAAATCTTTTATAAAAACACCAATGCTTATATTTGTACTCATACCTCTTGTACTATAATTCAGTTTTATCCTGACCATTTGTAAAATGTTGTGTTTAAGTTCGTCATTCGATATTTGATGATCAGTAAATTAAGTGAGATTTTTATTCATTTATTCATTTTCATCATCTTAATTTCTACTATAATATATATGCACATAGATAGATGTACACATAGATGTAGAAAGATATAGTGATAGAAAAATAATAGATAGTGAAAGAAATAGAGAAGGAAGAAAGGAAGGAAAGAAAAGAAGAAAAGAAGGGAAGTAGATAAAGAAACAAAGACGGTAGATAGAGAAAGAGAAATTAAGGTTATACAGAAATTTATACTTTACACTTTTTCAATAAATTTAAAATAGATAATCTTGATCTAACTTCAATAATTCTGTAAAATAAATCATCTTTGATCTAAAATTTGTAGACTTATTGTAAGGATTTACTTCATTAACGTTATAGTTCATGTCTCATATGACCATGTCATAAGTCACATATCTCATATTTTTATGTCATATGACCATGTCTGACCTACAAGTTATTTATGAACAATATACAACTTTATTTTTCCTATTGTTTTCAAAATTAGGGATATATCCACGATACACATCCTCTTCAGTACAAGATTTTTCAGGTTCTTCTTTATGTATCTTCCTTGATATATTAGTACTTAAATTTTCTTTTTTGTTTATGGAAAAGCGATTCAAGACTCTACAATTATATCTTTATTCCATTGAACTTTTATATTATACATGTAACACAAATTTAATTTTTCATTTACCTTTTCTTACACAACCTCGGTGTATGTTTTGTTGCACTGGTCCGAGTATTTTATGCACGTACCAGTCAGTGAAATCAACACAGACTGAGAAACACTAGGGTACCTGACATGGGTGGTCCGAGGAGACAGGTACCTTAAGAGGTCCGTTCTTATGGCTCACCGAACGGTACGGGAGGAGGTCCCCTAGAAGGGCTGGGTCCCACGGGACATAGAAGACGAAACATCCGCCTAAGAAATGGTAACTGTATTAGTGACAAAGGGGGAACCCTAAGATTTTACAAGTAATAAAAGGGGGTTTATCTGACATCGACAGTCTCTATAATATATCATAAAATTAGAAGATTCTCAATAAAACTTTGAAACGAAAACGGAAACGAGACTTTGACTATATAGTTAACCATCTTTTGAATTAGTATAATAAGGTAAATAACAATTAATTCCCTTAATAGATGAGGAACTGTTATATAATGATAAACTATGGAAACGACAAGTTTTGTATTCTGTGAATAAAAAATCCGTAAATTTTTCGAAATTATCTCTAACGATTAATATTCTTTCAGTATGGTTAAACGTCAGAATAAGGAGGTCTAGGAACGGATGCGACATATAGTGGTTAGAAAGAATCAAAATGGTTTATTCAATCGTTTCCTATCATAAAATAACAAAAAAAATTTAAAAACGTACAATTTCCACAATAAAATAAAATGAAAACAACTTCATGTTAATTAAATGTTACAACACAATCAATGTCCACATGTCATTTCACTGAGTCCATATATATCTATTTATCTACAGAGAGAGAGAGAGAGAGAGAGATATATATATATATATGTATATATGTATATATATATATATATACGAAGGGTCCACCGTGATCACCATTTTTTTTGTTAAACGACAATCAAAAAACTTTTTATCGTTGTGGTACGAGGTATCACCGACGTGGTTAAATGTAAAGGGATTTGTCATATTGTCCCAAAGGAAAAGAGGTGTAGGAGAGGTCGTAAATAATAGACATCTGTAAACTTCTACCGGTAAGACTAACCAGACTCCACTATGAAGTAACATCAAAACTACCCTTTCTCATCTCTAGAGAAGTTCTTTTAATCTCTATGGTTCCCTTGTAAAGTACGTTTCTACCCCAGCTATTTCCTGTCTTTACCATACCTGGATTGTCTTCGTCTTCTATAAGTCTTCTCCACCGTTCTTATGTGTCCTCTTGACATGTTTTTTCTAGAAGTGATGGTTCTATTAGAACTACCATACTAGTGAGTGGATCTCGGTCTCTAGGACCTTACACTTCAGTTCACCCGGAATCTTTCGTAGTGATACTTGTTTCGATCACCTCCACTACCTTAAGGTCAACTCGATAAAGTTTAGGACTGTCTACTACGACACTTTCACGACGTGAGTTATACGGTCGTTTAAACCTTTTGAGTCGTCACAGGTGTCCTGACCTTTTACAGTCAAAAGTAAGGTTAAGGTTTCTTTCCGTTACGTTTTCTTACGAGTTTGATGGCCTGTTAACGTGAGTAGAGTGTGCGATCATTTCATTACGATCAGTTCCGACACCAAAAAAGTCACCAGTACATACCTACACTCTCAAACTGACACTTCTTTAGACTCGTGGCTTCTTAACAACCAAAATTTGACACCACAACCTCTTCTGAGAACTCCCAGGGAACCTCACGTTCCTCTAGGTTGGTCAGGTAAGACTTCCTCTAGTCGGGACCCTAAAGAAACCTTCCTTACTACGATTTCGACTTTGAGGTCATGAAACCGGTGGAGTACGCTTCTCAACTGAGTAACCTTTTCTGAGACTACGACCCTCCCTAACCTCCGTCCTCCTCTTCCCCTGTTGTCTCCTACTCTACCGCCCTACCGTAGTACCTGAGCTACCTACACACAGACCCACTGGAGACCCTCAACCACTACCTGTCCCTCCGGACCACACGACGCTAAGTACCCCAGCGTTTCTCAACCTGTGTTGACTCGCTGACTTTCCTTGACTTGACTTGACTCATTAATAGTTACAACTCGTACAAAAGTGAATGGAAAACCGGTAAACAGACCGAAACCTCTTCACAGACAAATCCAGAAGACTGGTAAAAAAAATAACACAACAAAATAAAAAACTATAACTCGATATACTCGACAAATATATAAAACCTCTAATTAGGGAACAACGAGTGTAGCACACGTTCATAAAGGAGAGTAAGATATCCTTCGACATAATCATATGTTGGATACGATCTCAACGAGTCCTTTAACTACTGGAACTTCACGTAGAACTCTATACCTTAAATAGTGACTCTAAAACAGTAACCCCTTTGTAATAACTTTTACGTAGATTAGTACCATTATTTGGTGTAAGTACATAGGAGAAACATATTAAAACTTCAAAACGTCATGTCATTCAGGAGTCCTAGGTACCCAAAAGGTAGTCGACTAAGTGGTTGACGGTTAATACAATCAACTTAGTCGTGTACCTCAACCAACTTAGTCTTCGACGTCTTGGGTGTCTATAACTCCTATCTGATATGGTACAGTGTACTCGTAGACGTCTAAAACCATAGACGACCATAGACCCTCTTAGTTTGAGGGTACTTGTGTCTCTCTGTTGATATGAACTCTACCAGCACATACGGTTACTAAGGAAGAAAATTAACCTAAATTAAAGGAAATAACCTCCGTACCTGATTGATCTAACAACTTTAAACAATTCTACAATTTGATATACTTAGATTCGTAATTATTTTACTTATTTCAAGTAATAGGACGGAAAAATGGAATACCTGATGTGTTCAGTAGACTTAAATCTACGTGTATTATATAAAACAATACTCCCAGATGACCTTTTAAAGATGTCGAGGACTTGACACAATTTAACTTTTAAGGAATTGATGTAATTTTTAATTTTTAAAAGACGTTAAGTATTAAAGGATATTTTAGATAACACACTTTTTAAACGAATATAAGGACGACACGAATCCTTAAATGTTTTATCAGTGATTATAAACAAATGTGACATCCTATCTTCTCAGAGGAACCTAATATTATAAAGAGGAATGAAGTCTAAAATTTATGTTCGAAGTAGAACTGTAAGTAGGTGTATAATTATGTATTTTAACGGAGAAAAAGTGTATGTATTATGTATATACGATATTAATTTTGTGAATACATTAGGAACAACTTTGAATTAAATATAATGAACTATTCTGATATCTCTTCTGTACAGAGAAGGTACTATAGAACACAAGTATAAATGTCGAAACAATTACACTATCTATATTATTTTAACGTCATTTTAGTTCTCTTTCGAATCCTATATTATATATTTTCAATACCTCGTGTGACGGTATTACAAGTTAAAGAAAAACATAATAATATTAAGACTAACACGAGAGGACACTGTTCGTAATATTACTCTTCCTTTTTACGTGTTTTAATTAAATAAGACTTCTGTTTCTATAATTACTCCACTTTACTCTCTTATGTCAATTTTAAAGACAGTAACTTATTCAAAATGTCGAAGATATGAAGTACCCAAATATTTTACTTAAGATTGAAATGAAAAATAATATTCTCCTAAGTCGTTGTCTCCCTAGACCATCCTACTTCCTAATCATGAAGATTATCTCATGTTGAGTCTATATTAAAAATAAAAACGAATGTCTTAATTCCTTTAAAAAACGTAACATCACACTATCTATAAGTGTATATATATTACGAGTTCTGTTTTGTAAAATAAAATAAAAACCGACTACTAGAATGGACTTGAGATATTTGTTAAACTTACGTGATCTGTAACTAAATTAACGAATTAATTAAGAAGTCTAGTAACATATCCTATCCACGACTATATTAGGGATGAGTCAATGTCTTTCTATTAAATTGGTCTGGTGTTTCTACAATATACTGTGTCGGTCCTAAGTTTTGGTCTCTAGGTCTCGAGTATACGAATTAGTGAAATGGTATGAGGAGGATCAGTTGTACTGTGTATAAGTACAAAAGTGTGTGATAGTACACAACTTTAGACACTAATGGTGTTACCTTCTAAAGTTTTAAGAGACGAAAATAAAAGGAATAATCATTATTTTACTTGATACTATTGGTACTTTGATTTATAATCAATAAGGGAAAAATATTTTCTTTACTACAGTGTTCATAAATATAGTAGGAGCTTACAAAGATTAAACGGACTCTCTCTCTACAAGTATTCAATCCTAGACACCTATAAAGAAATAGAAAGATCCGAACAACGACGACGACGACGATTTAACGAAGTCAACACACTGAGACACGTTGGGGTATCTGTCGTCGGGTGGTGGGACGAGGGGCCGAGGGGAGGGGTGGGG